>CM033793.1:7216594-7583514 GCA_019656835.1 Rhododendron ovatum | reverse complement strand
TAAGGCAGCAGTGATTCAAAATCAACCAGCGGTGGAAATCCCAGTTAACGTAAATGTTAACCCTGGACAGACCAGTGGATGTGCGAACCGTAGTACTGCAATACCTTCTACACAGGTATTTGAAAATCCAACTTTTGAAACTGTTTTTACTGGCATGAATAGAGTTTCAAATAATGTTAGTAATGGTCAAAATCAGAGCTTTTATCAAAATATACCAACTACTGTCCCTATGGGAACAGAGACTGGAAATATTGGAAACAATGCCCTTGGAGGGCAGAACGTCTATACAAATCTTTTTAGGAATGAAAATAGAAATGTGCCAGGAATGGCTAATGGTGATCCAAATCTCTATGGGTATGATCCACCAAACGTAAAAAGACAAGATTATCCATATGGTTATGATATTAGGCCTGAAGCTTTTGTTCCTCCAAATCAAACTGGAAGAATTCAAGAGCCTTATTTAAGGGCTCAACTTACAAATATTATGCAGGACATGTATGGTCCTGGATTACGAAGAATTGAAAAACCTATGTTTAGAAAACCATATCCAAGTTGGGTGGATAATGTGCCTTTCCCTAGGCATTATAGAATCCCAGATTTAGTCCTTTTCAATGGAGAGGAGAATCAATCAACTATAGAGCATGTTGGGAGATTTTGCCTACAAATAGGTGAAGCAGATTTGGATGAGGCTCTGAAATTAAAATTGTTTCCTCATTCTCTAACTAGAACTGCTTTCTCTTGGTTTATTAACTTGCCTCCAAATTCTGTTCATTCTTGGAGAGAAATGGAAGAACAGTTTCATACTCAATTTTTCAGGCATGCACCAGAAATTTCAGTAGCAGACTTGGCTAAAATCAAACAGAAGCCTTCAGAGTCTGTTGAACAATATATGAACAGATTCAAAAAGATTAGGAATCAGTGTCATTTTTACATCCCTGAATCAGAAATAGTAAAGATAGCACAGGAAGGGTTAGATTATGATTTCAAGAAACATTTTACTGGAACTGAATTCAGAGACTTATTTGATTTTACTTCCAAAGCCATTGGATATGAGGCTATTTTGATGGAAGGAGAATACAGAAAAAATAAGTCACTTGGTACATATTACCAAGATATAGAAGGTGATGTTGAGATTGATGTTGCCCAAGTAATTGGAAAAGCACCAATTATTTGTGATACTTTGACAAAGGCTGAGAAGCCTGTAAATATGCCTTCATCTCATCCAAATAGGAGAAATCAAGCGAATTTTAGACAATACTCATTTGATTTATCCAAAGCTGATCAGTTGTTTGATGAACTAATTAATCAAAAGTTCTTAACTTTATCCCCAGGGCATATGATCCCTCCTGAAAAGGATAGAAAGGGAAAAGATTATTGCAAGCGGCATAATTCTTTCAGACACAATACTAACAACTGTGTTACATTTCGAAATTGTGTGCAGGATTTGATCCAGAAAGGTCTGTTGCAGTATGCTAAGGGAAATAAAGAAGTCATGGGGATTGATATTGATCCTTTTCCTTTGGTAGAGGTCAACATGGTGACTGCCAGATTGAAGAAAGGAAAAATGGCATCTCATATTGAAAGAAGGATTCAAGAAGAAGAGGAAATTATGGAAGAAGAAGAGAAAGTTCAGATGAGGCAGAAGTTTGAGAATTATTTTTGTCTAAGATGTGATGAGGAGATCAAAAAAGGGGAAGAGGTTATCGCAGAAAAAGAGTATAATGGTACCTATGCCAAAGGTTCTATTAGATTCAATACCATGGGAAGTAGTGATTTGCAGATTTATGTAGGACCAAAGTTGATTTTTGAAGGTGAAGACCCTGGAATTTTTGTACCTTCTGAATCACTCAAATGGTATGGGGAAGATGATGGACCATTCCTATTTAAAGGATATCCTGTGATTCCAGCATTACCAGGGAAACCAGATACAGACCTAATATATCCACCTTCATTTATGAATGGAAGGGGAAGAGGCTTTTATCCAAGGGGTATGAGATCAAGGGGAAGAATGCCTTTTATCAGAGGTGGATACCAAGGGAGAATGGTGATTCCACCAAATATGGAGCATCATGAATGGGATACAGTAAGACATCCCAAATTCCCAAATGTACGGGAATTTGAGCCCATTACCAATACTCAGAAAAGAAGGTTACAGAGGAAGATTTCAGAAAGAGAAAGGAGAGATCAACGGGTGATGATGGATTCAACCCAGTGGCCTGAAATGAGAGCTAGAGCAGTTCTAAATCGAGTATGGACTAGGGAGTCCACTGTACCAACTGTGACAGTGCCTAAACAACAGGTAAAGGAGGCAGAAAAACTTGGGGGGCAAACAATCAAACCAGCCATCACCCAAAGGCTTGGGGGGCAGAGTTCAAATGTTTCTCCTGTTCTGTCGATTAAGGAGCAAAAGGCAGAATTCAAGAAGAGTTTAAAGAAAAAAATGGCAGAGTTTCAACAAGTATTGTTAGAAGATGATGAGGATGATGATCTTTTGTCAGTCAGCAGTTCAGACATGATGAAAGAAGATTTCAAAGATGACAAGAATGAAGCAGACTCTCAAAAGTCTACCACGTTTGGTCAGGCATTGGATACAATTCAATTCGGGTCAGTTTCCCCTACTAAAGTCCATTGCAACATGATTTTAGTTTTGCCAAAAACTTTTCAGGCAAAACCTAATCAGCCTACAAGCCTAGAAGGAGATGTGGAAGATAAGGCAGATGCCATAGTAAAAGTAAGTGAGCAAAAAGAAGACTCAGAAAAGAAGTCTATTCAAATTGAGAAAGATATAAAAGGGAAAGATGTTGTTGTTCTAAGGACTCCTGAAGATGCCTTGGTCAGGCATTTAAAGCCATTATATATTATGGTCCACATTAATGGGCAACCTATTAGTAAGGTTTTAATTGACAATAGAGCTATAGTAAATATTTTGCCTTCGAAAATGATGAAGATTTTGAATAAAAATGAGTCAGACTTGATTCCAACAGAAGTGACAGTTGGAAACTTTGTAGGAGGATGTGCACCTGCTAAGGGTGTGATTTCTTTGCAATTACAAGTTGGAAACAGGAAAATGAATACCACCTTCTTTGTTATTGATTCTTCTTCCAATTATAATGCCTTGTTAGGCAGAGATTGGATTCATATAAATGGGTGTGTTCCCTCTTCTTTACATCAGGCATTGATATTTCTGAAACAATGAGAAGGTAAAGATATCGACGATATGGAAATTTTCTGGGCAGACAAACATCCATTTAAAGCAGATACCAACAATGTGGAAGCAGGTCTATATGATGAAGACTTATGGCCAATCAAGGTGGAAGGTTCAGAAGTGAAATCGATGGGGATAAGCATTACTGAAAGCCAATTCCTTAAATACATTGCAGATGGTTTTAAGGAAATAAGTAGAGATTTTGTTAGACCTAACATGATACTAAGGTCTAGTGGTTCTACATCAAAGGTTTTCCATGATCAGTGACAATCGTAGCCATGTGAATGAAGAGTTAGCTACTTTAAAAGCTACTTTTAAGAGATTATTTTCTTTCATTGTATCTAGGAAATTAGAGACTGATGAGCCTATTTCTTGTAATTGGGCAGACTGTGTAGTTGATGATAGTCCTTTGTCTGTTAAGGAATTAGCTATGGAAGATCTTAAGGCTGCTCCTGCTAAACTTGATGATTATAAAGCAGAAGTAAAAGATCCATTAGAGGATTTTAATGTAGGAACAGAGGAAGATCCTAGAATTCTTCATGTATGTGCTGTTTTACCTGATGAAATGAAGGATCGTTTGAAGTATTTGTTGTCTGAATTCAAAGATTGTTTTGCTTGGGATTATCCTGATATGCCTGGTTTGAATAGATCACTGGTTGAACATAAAATTCCTATTAAAGAGGACTTTGTTCCATATCAACAGATTCCAAGACAGATGACATCTGAGGTTCAAAAAGAAGTAAAGAAAGAAATGGAACGATTATTTAAGGCCAAATTTATTAGGCCTGTTAAGTATGTTGAATGGATTTCAAATATTGTTCCTGTAATCAAGAAAAATGGTAAGGTTAGAATATGCATTGATTTTAGGAATTTGAATACAGCATCACCTAAGGATGAGTATCACATGCCTGTTGTAGACCATTTAGTGGATGCAACCGCAGGCCATCGATTTCTTTCCTTTATGGATGGTTATTCTGGATATAACCAAATATTCATTGCAGAAGAAGACACACACAAAACTGCATTTAGATGTTCAGGATATATTGGACTATTTGAATGGGTAGTTATGGCATTTGGATTAAAAAATGCAGGAGCAACTTATCAAAGAACAATGAATGTGATTTTTCATGACCTAATTGGAAGGTTTATGGAAGTTTATATTGATGATATAGTGGTAAAATCACATACATTTGATGAGCATATAGACTTTTTAAGACAAGTTCTGGTAAGAATGAGACAATATAAGTTGAAGATGAATGCAATGAAATGTGCTTTTGGAGTTACTGCTGGAAATTTCTTGGGATTTCTGGTTCATAAGAAAAGGATTGAGGTTGATAAGGAAAAAGCAAAAGTTATAATAGAAGCACAGCCTCCAACAAATGAACAGGAACTCCAACAGTTTCTAGGACAGGTAAATTTTCTCAGGAGATTTATTTCCAATTTGTCTGGAAAAACTCTTGCTTTTTCCCCATTGTTAAAGTTAAAATCTCAGAAAGATTTTACATGGGAAAAAGAACATCAGAAAGCTTTTGAGTTTTTGAAGCAATCCTTGGTAAGGCCTCCTGTTCTGATGCCACCAATATTTGGAAAACCTTTGAAATTGTATATATCAGCAGGACACCAGTCGATTGGTTGTCTTTTGGCTCAAGACAATGAAAATGGTCATGAACAAGCCATTTATTATCTTAGTAGAAGATTAAATGAGTGTGAGATAAAATACAGGCCTATTGAAAAGCTATGCTTAACATTATATTTTTCTGCTATTAAATTAAGATGTTATATGCTACCATCGACGGTGCATGTAATTGCACAAACAGATGTCATTAAGTATATGTTGACAAGGCCTATATTAAGGGGCAAACAAGGAAAATGGTTGTTGTCATTAATAGAGTATGATTTGCAGTACGTGCCTCAAAAGGCAGTAAAAGGGCAAGCTTTAGCTGACTTCATAGCTAATCATCCTAACATATTAATAGAAAAGGATGAATTTGAGATACATATGGTTGAAATAAAACCATGGAAGTTGTCATTCGATGGTTCCAAAACTGACAGAGGAGTTGGAGCAGGTGTAGTTTTTACATCCCCAAAAGGAGAGTTCTTACAGTTTTCTTTTCAGTTAGATGAAAACAGGATTCTGACCAATAATCAAGCTGAGTATGAAGCTTTGATTATCGGTTTAGAGATCGCAAAAGAATTGAATATTAGATATTTAAATGTAGCAGGAGATTCACAATTGGTAATTCGACAGATAACAGGAGAATATAAGTGCAATCATCCTTTATTAGAGTTACAACTGCAGAAAGTTAAAACTCTGATAACATATTTTGATGAGATACATTTACAACATGTTTTTAGATTGGAGAATAGTGATGCTAATCAAATGGCACAAATTGCATCTGGGATTAGGATTCCAGAAGGGCAAAGTGAAAAATTAATAAAGGTCCAAAAGAGATTCTTGCCTTTCTCTATTAAAAGAGATAGAAATGATTTTGATGTTATGGAAATAAATCTGGTTGATGATTGGAGGTTTCCAATAAGGAAATTTTTAGAGAACCCAAAGGAGAAAACAGACAGAAATATAAAGCAAAGGGCCATAAATTATGTTATCATAGGCAACGACCTGTTCAGAAAATCTTCAGATGAAGTATTAATGTTGTGTATTGATGAAACCCAAGCAATGACGGTTATGGGTGAAATTCATGAGGGAACTTGTGGTTCTCATCAGTCTGGAGAGAGGATGAAATGGCTACTCAAAAGATATGGCTATTATTGGCCAACAATAAGGAAAGATTGCATTTCATACGCTAAGGGATGTCAGAAATGTCAACAATATGGCCCTATTCAAAGGGTTCCAGCTTTTCCTTTACAATCAATTGTTAAACCATGGCCTTTCAGGGGGTGGGCAATTGATATGATTGGAGAAATAGTTCCTCATTCTTCTCAGCAGCATGAGTATGTAATGGTGGCTACGGATTATTTTACAAAATGGACAGAAGCCATCCCATTGAAGAATGTAGCACAGAAACAAGTGATTGATTTCATTGAGGAGCATATTTTCTGTCGATTTGGTATTCCTGAAACAATCACAGTTGACCAAGCATCTGTGTTCAATGGTCATGAAGTAATGACTTATGTTAACTCATATGGAGTTAAAGTCTTGAATTCTTCTCCTTATTATGCCCAAGCGAATGGGCAAGTAGAATCTACAAATAAAATTATTAAGAATACTTTATCTAAAATGATAATTGATAATCCAAGAGAATGGCATAACCTATTGCCAAGAGTGTTGTGGGCCTATAGGACTTCAAAGAGGGAGAGTACCAGGGCTACACCATATGAGCTAGTATATGGCCAAGCTGCAGTTTTACCCGTCGAAGTTAATATTATATCTCACAGAGTGGCTATGCATTACGACCCAAACAATATGGTTTTTGAGGAAGCAATGTATCAAGAATTGGATGGACTGGAAGAGTCCAGAATAGATGCTTTAAACAGTATACAAGCACAGAAGAAGAATTTAGAAAGAGTATATAATAAAAGAATCCGTGAGAAATCATTTGCAGAGGGTGATTTGGTTTGGAAGGCAATTTTGCCTTTAGACAAGAAAAAGAAAGGGTATTTTGGTAAGTGGTCTCCAAATTGGGAAGGACCCTTTCGTGTGTTGAAAGTTTTAAGAGGTGGTGCTTATCAGTTAGAATCTATTCTGGGAAATGCCCATGAAAGAACAATCAATGGAAAATATTTAAAAGCATATTTTCCATTCTCTTGGGAGCTAATCGACGAGTGAAAACATAAATCGACGGATGGAAAAATAATTCAGACTTAAAACAGACCGTCATTAAAAGCCTATAAACTTAGGCTAAACTTTTCATTAGAATAAAACAAGTTACATTTCCTGCTCATAAAAGGAAGTGAACATAAATTTCCTATCTAGAAAGGAAATTCAGGCATTGATAGGGTTGCCATCGGCATCAATCCGAATGATCTCAAAATAGTGTGGGAAACTCCAAGTAACAAAAACATGGAACTTTTCCCAAGCATAAGTTAGGAATGCGTGTTCTTTGTCCCTAGCCATTGCCTCTGCATCCATCTTTATTTTCTTATCTACTAATGGCCTCATGGCCATTACAATCTTTTCAGCTTGAGCCAAAAGATTGGCTCTCTTGTGGTTCTTCTTCCGAAACCAGTTCTGATGCTTCTTGAACAGAGCTTTTGAAGAATTTGGTGGCAGTTCCCATTTGGATTGGTTTAAGTCTAATACTTTGTCATGAAGCTTAACCACTTTGTCTTGTTGAACTTCATAATCAACCCAAAAGGGATCATAGAAAGCAGCAGTGCTGGTCTTCATCCAAAGCCTTATAAGAGGCAAAGCTGATTTGAACCCATGAAGATGAGTAGTAATGAGGCTACTCTCATAAAATTGAAGGGTTTCGCATGCCCATAAGAAGTTCAAGTAAGGGACGTGTTCCTCCAGAATGTGGACATCCAAAAAGGCAAAGGCCGCCAATAGCTCTTTAGCTGTGGTTTCGTCAGAATCTCGATAAATTGAATACCCAACATGGGCATGAGAAAGTGGAGGGTTATACCTCAAACTCTCTAGTTCTTGAAACCAATCAGGGTTCTCAGGCAGGGGAGAGATCTCAGGTTGGTCATCAGAAAAGCCAACGGGAAAATGTGGCTTTCTCACCGTTTCCTTCCAGTAAGCTTGTTGATGTTTGACCCTCTTGAAAAGGGACTCGTGATTCTCCAAGCTTGGCTTGCCACCTGCCTCTGCCAGTTGAAATGGCATTGGCCTATATGGCATAGAGAGTAGTGAATCCAGTAGCATTGCTTGGGGTTCCTCTCTGACCCAGGGAAATTGGTAACTGACTTTGACGTGTGAACGTCGAACACTCGAATTCGGATAGAGAGGAGGATCCTCCATTCTGACGATCACCCTTTCAGTGGGTGGATTGATTCCCCAATGTGATGGGGGATTAGAAGGCAAAGGATCATCCCAGCCTGAAATGGCTGTAGTGGGAGAGAGTGGCCGATTGACGGTATCAAGAGAAGGTGAAGGGTTGTTTAGATCGATGTCCATGGTGCTAATTTGACTATCAAGATGGGAAGTCAATTTGAAAAGAGAGGAATCGATGTATAATTATCCCACAAAGGTCCAATTTATGGGAAAATATGAGCAACGGTTCATGTTTCCAAGCAGTTATTTAAAAGCAGTTATTACCCATGATCAGTGCCCACTAACAAGAAGTGGAGGAAATGACGGTTGGTTTTCTCCATGGTTTGACATTGGTTTATCCCATCGGTAAAGAAGGAAATAGTTAGCCATAATTTATATCAATTATCAAGGACTGGAATAGCATTGGTTAATGGCTTTATGATTTCCTATGAACAGACCCTGCCAGTGGGTTTTGTTTCAAATTTTAAAAGAAATAAATGGAAAGGGTTGTTTTTCCCTATCGATTAGGGACGTGAGTTGCTAAGAGATTCTAATAATTTAGGTAAGTACAGGAATAAGACAAACATACTTCAAAATTAGTATCAATATTTCAAAACAAAAAGTGTAACAGCCTGCAAATAAGGCTAAACATTACAAGTAAATACAAAATCCAACTAACAAGAGGCCTAAAACATAGAGGCCAAAATGATAAGAAGAGTAATCACTGGTTCCTGAGTCTAGTTTCTAAGAACAACTTGGAGAAATAGCTCCACTTGCTGTTCGTGGCATTATATTTTTCCTGATATTTTAAGAGATCAGTATTGGCCATAGCAATGATGGCCTTAGTGCTTTGTTCATCACAGGAGACTTTGGATAATTCTTGACTGATCAACGCCTGGCGTGCCAATAAAACCTTTTGTTGATTATCAAGCTGACTCAGGCGAGCAAGTAGGGCTGCCTTCTCATCCTCAATCTTTTGCAACTCGTCTTTCAGTTGATGTATGTTGTTCCCCATTGTGTCCAAATTGGTGGAGATGGCTGCAAATTGATCAAGGGTGTCTTGTTTGCTTTTCATCTCTTTCTGACAGGAGGCTGCTACTGTCAGACTTTCCTTTACAATTGAGCCAAATTCCTCGAGCTTGATTTGCTCAGACAATGGGAAAACTTTCTTGGATATCAGATAAGCAACACAACTAGAAAAAACTGCAGAGTGTGTAGTGGCAAGCTCCAACAGTGGAAGTTCTAGTAGCTCAAAAAAGGTTTTTATCTTATCTTTTGTTTCCTCACTAAGCTCAGAGGATGGTGGAGAAGTCAGAGATTCAGAAAACTCAGAAATGGACTTGGAGTAGAACTCAGAGTATTGCTTGGTTCTAGTCAGCATATGGTCCAAGTCAGAACTGGGTGAATCGATGGGCAACTCAGCATCAGCCCCATGAGAAGGTGAAGAAGAAGTTATTGGAGTAGTGGGGATGAGGATCAACTCCGGAGTGAGTACTTCCTTTTCAACTTGTTGTTGCTCTAAGAGCTCAGTAGCCTCAATCGATGGTTCTACAGGCTC
Organism: Rhododendron ovatum; assembly: GCA_019656835.1. Taxonomy (NCBI): domain Eukaryota; kingdom Viridiplantae; phylum Streptophyta; class Magnoliopsida; order Ericales; family Ericaceae; genus Rhododendron; species Rhododendron ovatum. The sequence goes on along the minus strand of CM033793.1, from coordinate 7,573,815 downwards.
TGACACAAGTTCCTCTTGGATGGGAGAAGAAAGTCTTGATTGATCAGAAGGAGATTCCAGTGTTCTGTCTCCTTCAGTGGGAGAATGAATCTCAGTTTGTTCAACAAATATGGTCTCTATTTCCACAGGGGGATCAGTTCCCAGAGTCACAGGGGAATGTGGTACTGAACCCAAGAGAAGCTCAGTAATTGGATCAAATGTTTGAACCTCTGGAAAGGTTGATTCATGGTCCATGTCAGATATTTTGACATTTTCATCCAAAATTGGTGCTGGACATATTAGAAATGAAAGAGCATTAAATGGAAGGTCAAACCGATCAATAGAGGAGGAATTGACAAGAATTAATTGGTTGGAAGTCACACCTTCATACTTATTGAATTCATCATCTGATTGGGGTGCCAATTGTAGCCTCCTCCTTGTTTTCTAAATATGAAAGAAATAAATCAATAAAGAAGGAATGACATATGATGCCTATAGTCTAAATTGGCAGAGAGATAAATTGACAGAGTGATGAATTTTTACCCTTTTAAATGTGACCAGCGTCTCAGAATCTTTAGCAATTTCTGGAGAACTGGCCTGTCGATAAGGCGAGTCAAGGCCTTTCATTGCATCCGCCATCAGTGGAGGATCTTGCAAAGTATTTCGGGCTTGGTAGGTCTTGTTTCTTTTCCTTGAGGGAAGTGAGACCTCAGGTTGCTTTCCTTTGTCTTGGCCTTTATGACCTCTTGAAACGTGAGTTTCCTCAAAGACTAAAACAATGAGAGATAATTAATAAGTTTAGGACCCCATGTTTGCAAAATAAAGAGGGATAATTTTGTGAAAGATACCTGACGAGGATTCTTCAGGATCAAGTCTCAAGAGACAGTTGCTCAAATCTTTGTTAAAGATGGTAGGTTTGATGCAATCCCAAAACAATTTAAATTCTGGAGTATGAGAAGGTTCGGCCACAAAGCTTGCAAGCTGGAAACTGGCCTTGATGCCTTGGAATTGTCCAATTAGTTCTGTGATTAGAGAGGTTTGGGTCACCACTGGCCTCGTCTTGGCTAAGTCCTTAATCCTCGGATGAGAATGAGGAACAGGGATCCCTTGTGTTAGACCAAACTGCCTCGCACACTAATTTGGCATATAAATTTCGAAGCTGCAATTGGAGAAACGTGTGGTCGACGGCGAAAATCCTATCGACAGGAACCTCGATATCAAAACACTAGCCCAAAATTCATTAACTGTTTGGGCTGGCACCAGAAATTTGAGGATGGGTTCAATCATTCGTGATGACGAGTACTCGCAATCCTTGAAAGGCAGCCAGGTAGGGTATTCCTCGAGAAGAGGGCTATGGAAAGCTGTAAAGTACCTCTTGAAGGACGAATCCTCATGTCTGGGCTCATGAGTTAAAAAATATTCCGCGTAGCTCAAACACTTACCCCCATCTTTCCTTCTTGGAAAATAACTCAAGGGTTTAATAAATGGAAAATAGGCATACAGCCATGCCTGGATAATCCAAAAAGGGCCACCACAGTTGCTGGTGATCTTGTTATTTGTAAATGTCCACAGCCCTTTATATAGTGTCCCTAGTATAAAGGGAGCCAAAGCAAGTTGGGCATCCTGAGCTAAACAAATGGCTAAACGGACATATTCTTTGGTGATCTTTAAGCCAGACACACATAACATGTATTTATTGAGCCAGTACAAATAGAATGCTACTTTCTCAGTAAATGATGACTCTTTGAGATCAGAAGTGCAAAAAAGGGATATAAAGTGCGAATAACTCCACGAACTATCAGTAGAGGTCTCAAATGGTGGGTCACAAGGACGGTGATCCAAGGCAGCGTTAACTTCTGCACCTATACATGGTAGACCAGTCAAATGAGCAATGTCCAAAACTGTGGGACTCATAGGGCCGTATGGAAAAACAAAAGTATTGGATGAAACGGACCAAAAACAAGCAGCAGCAGCAATCAAATTAGGGTTAAACTCAAAAGCCTGTGTGGACAGATCTATGGATTCGTAAATTCCCATGGCACGCCACGAGAGGTGTAAGTATCCCCTCATGCGGTCTACCCACTTTGTCCAGGATGGGAATACAGAGGGCCATGATCGGATTGTCCCTCTGGTATTCCAACCAGTGCGATGGAGACCTGGGAGTGAAAGGAGCAAGGGTTCATCAAAATTCACTGGATAGAAGGTTGGTAGTGAATCAGGAGGGGTTGGAGCATAAATAGGGCCCAGTATGAACCTAGAAGGACAACCAACCACAGGAATAAAATAGAGAGGAAACTGTGGTGCCTCCCGTAGGCATTGGGGATACCTTGGAGGATAGGACTCAGTCGGGGTCTCTGTTTTCTGAGAGCTTGATGTTTTCTTCTGAGTTGACCGAGGAGTCGACGATTTTGAAGAAGCTTTGGAAGCCATTGCTTTGCCTTGGGGAGCTTTCTTGCGCGCCATCAATTCAGGCGTTGATGGTTTCAAACGGTGCCCTAATTTTTACAAACAAGAGAATATATATACGTTGGAAGAGCCCCGTGTACTAAACACGCCTTTTGGAAAAGGTGGAGGAATTATTTATTCGAGTTAAACGATTTCTTTTAACTCAAACAAATAAGGGGGGCATTGTTTGTACCACAAATAATATTTATATTTTTACCCGTCAATTAGGTGACACGTGGCAGGGGTAAAAATAGGCAAATGTGAAGATAGCATGGACTTAACTTAATAATTCTGAATGGAGGTAAATCGATAGTGAAACTATAAAAAGTCTTGTCCGTCGATTGGCTTACACGTGGCATGTTCTTTTGACACTTTTGACCGTCGATTAGGTGACAAATGTCAAATGGAGGCGGATCCCATGACTCCACGATTGAAGAGGATGGAAACTGCAATCAACGAGATAATTTTCTCAACGTGGGCATGATCGGCAGTTGAAGGAGATCCATGATCAGAATCAAGGAATTATCAACTGCCACTTTGGAGGGAAGTTTTGAATTTAAATGTAATGTGAAGAGGCCTATTTAAGTACAAGTTATTAGCAGTTTCAGGGATACACAAATATCGCCAATCAGGCCTTTATCTTTTCTTTTCTAGGAGTAGAATTAACTTGTAATCGTTCACTCAATCATCTCGATTGTTTGTTCTTCTACTTTGAGGGTTAATAAAGTCCATTTTGTTAATCTTCTTCCACACTTCATCCACTTCATTGTTTGTTTCCAAAGAAGTCCTGAAATACGGCAAGGAATCAAACTCCACTTTTCACACCCACATTCCAGCAAGCTTACGATACAATTTTTCCCGTCGATTCTCCGTCGATTGAAAAGAAAACAAGAATTTTGATAACAGTTGCCGAAATGAACTCACCAGATGGGACCACTAATTGCCGCTGATTGGCAGATTTGACAGGAAGATTCAAATCAAGTCACTAGTGGCAAAGTAAAAGAGCACTTGTGAATAAGAAAAAAAAAAGAGTAAATCCCAGACCACCTCGATATGCAAGGAAATGGAGGGGATACCTTAAATATGCATTTTTCCAGTCAGGAAACTCCACCATTTTGTTCCACAGATCAACCACCGGAATTCCACAGTCTTCAGCGACAGCAATACATGCACAGGCATAAGCACTAGCAGCCTCATTCGTCCTCTCCGGCAACCCCAACAGGTTCTCAACATTAGGATGCCTGCATTTGTTAAGAAGATACATAAGGGTTATTTACCTGGCAGTTTCATTCCAAATTGAACTAATATAATAAATACATCCTTTTCTACAGATGAAATTAAGACAAATTAATTAAAACCGCATAAAAAAACTAGATGAGAAAATGAAGAGCGCGAAGAAGAACTTTACAGAAGGCGCCTATCTTCATCAATTGGTGGAGGGGTTATCAGAATAACATGAGTTGCAGGCCATCGTTTCTGAAACCCAATACAGATAAAAGCATAAGTAATGAGACTCGTAAGAAAAAGCAAGCACATAAAGTTGCAAGTAGCAAGACTAGAAGTGGTTCCCTTAGCTTAGGGAGACTTCACGTCGACAACTTTGCATGAATCGCCTAGGAGGGGTTCAATACTAGAATACATGGTTATATTACTGCGGGCATTGTATATTACAAGCGCTAAAGGAGCCATTAAATGCACCATACAGAGGTTGAAGTCTTTGATATGTCTGAAAAGAGCTAATCCAGCAAATAGAAAGAAAGAATCAGAAGATGTTATGAGAGGATCTCTTCTAGTGTTGAGCACTTCAACAAGGCCAGCAAGCACTCAATTTTCCACTGATATGAACCACAGGGCTTCCAAGCAAAAAACTGCAACATCACAAAATCTTATCAGCCCTGGCCTTCATTCATCAACTATGTCATGAAGTAACACCACGCCTTAAAGGTTGTTGTGTCCGTGTCGGACATGCCGGGGACACCCGGGATAGGTATGGAAAATGCCAAAGTGGCGTGTCCAATAAGGAATAACAAAATATGCGTGGAACGCCTCTGGGAAACACTGACACGATGTGCTGTCCCTTCATAATATAAATTTCTTTCATTCAGGCGTCAAAATTATGACAACTTGTCACTTTTGCCCATGATTGGTATATATGGACCATCTCTTGACTATGTAGAAGTGGAGTTAGTCTTCATTTTGTGCCAAGTTAGTGCAGGTTTGCATTAGTTTTAGGTGTTGGCGGATACAGACATTTGTATTAATCGTGTTTGATAAAAATGTGCTCCTATAATTTTTGCCTGTCCCCATATTTTGGAATCGTCTTGTCACATGTTCATATTTTGTCTCCGTCTTCGATCCACTCTTTTATCTGTGTTGCTCTTCTTTGGACAATAGTGTGCCCTGCGCACCCCGAGGCCAAGCAGCTTCTTAACGGTTTCTAGTTGTGTAGTACTAGAAAGAATTCTATCTCTCCCTCCCTCTCTCTACCTCTACATACATATATATATTTACATATGGCCCTTCTAATAAGGTCACCCTTATTTTCAGAAAATGCGAACATCAGCTCACAGCCGTTGGATCATGTATTCAATTACCAAAACTACCCCTGGGTTTCCAACGTTATGAATAAACCCTTGGAGTTTAATGGAGTAAATTTTTTAAAGTTTAGAAAACTACAACTAATCCCCAAAACTTTCCACAACTTGTAAATCCATAATATGTATCTGTCTAACTTCATTTTTAGTAAATTGTTCCTTATCAATTTTTTATGACTATTAATATTGATTGACTGTGATGTTACCTAGAACATAGAAAGAATGTTTAGTTGGTGGTAAGTGAACCTAAAAGAGAACATATTGCTAAAATTAATGAAAAAAGGAACAATTAATAAGTTAGGGGCAGCTTAGCAGGACCTCGTATTATTGAGGGTAGTCTACCAAGATCTTAAGGACACTCAAAAAGACCTTGTCTTGTTAGTTGTTGTCTTGTTAGGTCAACCTTAGCTGCAGGACCTCATATTGTTGAGAGTAGTCTATCAAGATCTTGAGGACAGCCAAAAAGACTATATCTCGTTAGGTCAACCTAGTAGGACCCTAAGGGTAACCTAAAGGACCTTGTGTCATTTAGGGCACACTAGCAAACCCTTTGTTAAGGGCGGCCAACGTAGACATTGGATTGTAAGATGAACCAAACCTTGAGTATGGCAAGCTATGATTAACTTTGATGCGTCGTTACCTCTTGTTATGGTCATAGACAAATCCAACTAAGTAGATAAAGTGAATTCACCCAAGACGCAGGTGTAGACAAAAGGGAGGGAAGGTTTTTCATTGACGAAATATGTAAAATATATACCTAAGAAAATTGCTAGTTAAAGAAATCGGATGACATACTACTTTTTATTTCGGTTCTACCTATTGTTTTTGATGTGTAATGTAAGGATTAAACAGGTAGGGAATTATCTTCTGATGTCTACTCACAGTGCTATATTCATATACGTACCCTTTGTATGATTGACGTTCTTTATAAATTTTGGGAATAAATAGTTTTGGTCATCATAATAAAGCTGAAAGAAAAGCACTTATTAACATTACCCTATTGTAACGATCCTGATTTTTGATAAATAAAAATTTCGTTAAATATTTAAATTTTATTTTAATTACTTGGATTTGCTACTAAAAATTTCTTTTTAATTTTAATAATCTGTCATAATTAGATTTGAGATTTAGAAAATTATATATTTTCACGCCGAGCAATCTAGTTATTTTCTAAAGACAAGTATGCTTGTAGAATCATTTGTATTTTTTTCTAGTGAGTTAAATAAAATCTTTAAATTATATTCCTTGGCTAGAAATCCTATTTGGCAAGTAGAATTAGTTTCCAACCAATTCGTTAGAAACTCCTAATTACTGTTTCAATCTAGTTACAATTTCTTAACCCGAGATGGACCTTTTTGACCGTCTTTGAGCCTTATGAAACCCTCCGAACCCTATTGAACCATTAGACTATAGGAGTAATCATTTTTATTCCTATGTTTAGTCATTTTACTTTACCTAGCATCATTACTTACCCTACCTATTGGATAATAAAGGCAAGGGAAAACTTTAACCTTTGGTCCATAAATGTTAGGAAAAATATTATCCCTTGGACAATAGATTTCCATAACTAGTCATATCAAATTATTACCAGTATTTCTTTACCCACTGGTCCATAATTGTTAGGGAAATTTTTGCCCCTTGGTTATTAGATCTTTGACTTGCCAAAATGCATGACAAGACAAGTCATACAAAGAATCCCATCATTTTGCTTCCAAAAGAAGCAACTTTAGACTTGCCATAATGAGAACCTAGATTTGACTAGTCATTCAAGTCCATACTTACCTTCTTTATTTCTTTAACCAATGGTTAATAAATGCTAGGAGAAATTTTGACCATTGGTTAATAGCAATTAAGTTGCCAATGAAGCCTTAATTTGACAATACCAAATCATGGGCCAAGGAATCTCATCATTTCGCTTCTAAAAGAAGCAAGACTAGCCTTACCATGCATGCACACCTATGTTCTAGCCTTAAGCCTAACTATCTTAGGTTTTACTTTCCCAAATGAATATATACATGTACTTATATATATGCATATATAAATATATATATATATATATATATATATATATATATATTTGTGCATAGTGCAAGAGAGAGAGAGAGAGAACCGTGAGAGAGAGGGAGAGAGAGGCCGAGAGTGAGAGAGTGAGATGGAGTGTGTGCTTGTGTTTTGATTACTTACACAAGCAACCTTTATAGCCTTAAGCCTATTTTTGACCATGCCAACCCATTTCTAGTCTTCCAAAGTACAATGATTCTATTCTTTCTTGCAAGCAACCTCCCCATAGACTTGACAAGCCAAAAACCCTTCATGATGGCCTAAGATTTGGCCTAACATGGAAAAGACAAGTCATGGAAGACTAAGATTTTGGTTGAAGGCTTGAAATGACCATTTAATGGAGCAAATCTATGGGAGAAATGAGAGAGGGAGGGGCCGGCCATAGAGGAGGAAGGAGGAGCTCAAGTGTTGGCTATAAATAGCACCCCATGCCTTCCATTCAACCCACACCTTCTCTCACTTCTCTCTAGAAACCATTTCTGTTTTTCCAGGCAGCCTACTGCCCTTTGAAAATCCTCAGTTTTCTCCTTCTTAAGTTAGTTTTTAAGACCAACTCCCTTCGAAAAAGTTGTAGAGCACTTCGAAACCTTCAAGTTAGACTCAAGAACCATCCCAATCGGTGAAGAAATGACAAAGATATTGGCATCCGAAGTTTAGTAAAAATCTCGGATTTCTATTTCCAGACAGCATACTGCCTCTGCCTTTATCACCATTTTTCTCCTACCTAAAGTAGTTTCTAGGATCAACTTCCTTCACGAAAGTTGTAGAGCACTTCGAGAGCTTCAACTTTGACTCAAGAACGATCATATTCGGCCAAATATGGACCGAGTTACTGCCATCCAAAGTTTGGTCCAGATTTGCGAGTTTCACCGCCCGTAGAAATCTTCCAACTAGCTTATTCGGCCCCGACTAGTTTCGGATCAACGTAGATTTTCTCTACTCACTTCCCTAAGTATAAGTAGAAACCCTAGTCCAATAACTCTACATATAGTATAGAATCGTACGTTTAAAAGTAGAATGTTCTTGATGCAAAATAGCAATATCGTAGATAAGATTATCTATTGTTTGGTTTCAAGTAGATATGCTTATCGTTTAAAATGCATGATTGTCAATAAGTTCATCTCACTAATGGAGATATGAGCATGTTAGATAAATGAATTGGTCTTAAATAAACATATGTTGTATTGAATTTCTCAAAAAGGAAGATAGAACGATTTTTGAAAAAGAAGATTTTAACGCTTGACTTGAAGTAGATATATTTTGATCTTTCCAAGCATGCTTAGTAATATTAAGTTGGACGCTCTTGTTGGTTTCCCTTAAGTAGATAAGGTTATCTATTGCTTTAAATGATATGTGTGATACTTGTATGCATGAGGAATTTGAAAAGAGCTCTCTTTAAAAAGGTGAAAAGGAAGGGGAATATGTTGAATATATTGACTTTATTTTTTTGAAAAAGTATATGTTGTTTAGACCTTCCCAAAAAGAAAGAAAGAACAGTCTTCGAAAGATAGAATTTGACACTTGAATAGAAGTATTCGTATTTTAATCTTTAGGATGATTATAAGCATGATTATTAATATAGAATTGGATGATCTTGCTAGTTTAGTTTCAAGATTACAATGAATGATTTATCTTTATAACAAGTCCTACCGCGGAGTCTATGTATGAGAATGAGACACGAAAATTGAGAAAATAGAAACGTAACACCTAGGGTGTGGATAATGATGAGATGTGTTTTGAAACCGCAATGTGGCCGGACTTGGTAGCCCATTGTGTGTATGAAAACCCGCGATGAGGCCGGACTTAGTAGCCCATCGTGTGGATTGTGAAAACCGCAACGTGGCCGGACTTGGTAGCCCATTGTGTGAATGAAAACCCGCAATGTGGCCGGACTTGGTAGCCCATTACGTGGATTTGTGAAAACCTCAATTTGACCAGACTTGGTAGCCCATTGTGAAGATTGCCAATGGGACCGGACGTGGTAGCCTCATTGGTAATGTGGCTTGGTTATCCGCGGAGAGAAGCCAATGCAAGTTTTGTGTGCCAATGGGAACCCGGTGCGGCGGAACTATTGTGAGGATACTCGGAAACCCGGAACAGCGGAACCGAGGTTGAGTGTGTTGAAAACGGATTTTTGAAATAATGAAAAATAGTGACACGGTCTACGATGAGTCGCGTATGAGAAACTCAGAAAATCATGGACACTAATGATAGGAAGATAACGAATGTGGATGTGTCATTGTTATCCATTTATGCATGAGTTATGTGACAATTATGAGTTGTGTGCTATATCTATGACCTGCTATTTGTAAGTTAAGGGTTGGTGGGTATAAGATTATTTTATTGAGTTTTGTAGCTCACGGTGTTACCTTTGGTGACACTGACATATTATATTGGTGGCGACGCCGGTATAATATGTCAGATTCTATAGACGAACAGGGTGAACTTTACACCTTGGAAGCGTTTGGAGCCGAGGAGCTGGGTAGGATGGAGGAAGAAGCGGAGCAGTAGATAAAAACCCTAGTTTACCTCTTTTGTTGTTGATTAAGAACACTCTTTGTGAGAGTTATGTTGTAATATTGAGTCAGACTCCATTTAAATTTTCAATGAAATTGCCTTCTTTAACGTACCCAAAATTGGGGGCGTTACACCTCTAGTTCCTCGGGATCTAAAACCCGACTATGGGTACTAATGCTAAAGTACCGATAGGGTACCAATGGCTAGGCTTGGCCCACTCTAGGATACTACAACAATTATATGAGTCATTCATTAATTTTAATGTCGTTTTTCAAATTATATCGACAAAATTAGCTCAATTAGATAACTATAAGTGCTTGATTTAAATTGTCTAACTTTTCATTTTGAGTTAGCATCTTAAATTCTAAATGAAAATTTTAAAGATTGAATGAAGCACTTATATATAATAATTCGATCGAGTTGATTTTTGTTTTACAACAAACTAAACAATTTATGTCAAAATTGATGAACAAGTTGAATCATGACACTCAAAAGCGCCCCACACAACCATCACTATCCTACCAGTACTTTGACGTTTTCTTCCCACACGCCACAGTATATCAACACGAATCTTGTTCCAAAAGATTTTTTTTATTTTTTTTCCCAATAATGTTACTGCTCATGGGTTAGTAGTTACAAGTAAGTTGAGTAACCACCACAAGAAGTAACTCACCTTTGTAGCTGCTGCTCAACTCTGGTTTTCTGGCGGTAGAGGGTGGTGTGGTCAGCATGTTGGCGGTGTTGTGTCGCTAGCTGTGCTGCGGACGGCAGTGGCAGTGCTCCAACTCCAGTGGAGGCAGCAGCGGATTAGTTAGGTTTAGGGTTTTGTTTTCTCTGGGCTTGGGTTTGATCCTTTAGTTGCATGTTCAGATTTCGGATCTTTGGGTGTGGGCTTTTGCCTTTCTGGTGTCTGATTCCTTACCAATCGAGGGATTGGATCTTGGATTGGACAAATAATTATTCTTAGCTTTATTAGGAATACGATGTTATTCTCCTTATCCTATCAGTCTTCGTAACAATTTTAAAAATTAATGAAATTTATTTTTTATCGTTCAAAAAAAACCTCACCACAGCAACCGATGTTAGTCCATCAATTCGAACCGGAGGGGAAAATGACGGCCAATAACGTGTTTTGATAATTAATACCCGTCAAGAATATTTTCAATATTAACAAATATTTTTAACTTGTTCTTAACGGATATTAATTATCAAAATACGTCCTAAACCGTCATTTTTCAAAACCGGGGACCTCTTTCGTGGGCCCTAGAAGAACCCCACACTCCTGCCATTCCTTGACCACTTGGGCTAGAGTAAAGAATTTTTTATAGTTACGGTGCATGGAAGCTAGCGGAAGACGACGTGAAGCCGTGAAGGGATAGGATTGGTGGGTGGGGTCAACCGATCTAAATCGTTAATGTTGCAGCGGCAGCACGGACCTAAAAGGCTTGGCTTAAAAGGGCGAAAACGTGTCTGGATTGGACACGTGCTTGTCTTTGGAAAACTCTTTATTTACGGAGTCCAATTTTAGTCGTCCAAAAATATTTTGAACGATTGAAATTAAACAAAAAAAAAAATTTTATAGGCATAGACAAACTATTAACGGTAAGAAATTTTTATTATCAATCAAAAATTAAAATATATCTCAACATTATCAAAACGGACGGCTAAAATTTTGTATTTTCCGTAAATAAGTTATTCACGGAACCATGTGAATAAGACAATCTCGATTGTCTTTTTGTTTCGTGGGTACTCTTCGTCGGTGGGGATATTTGTAATCCCCATCAAGCATTCTTGATAGGACAATGATACACCCACCGAGGGTGTTTCCACCGCACCACCCACCGCACGTTGCCGGGCCCACTCCGGCCATCGGACGGCCAATCCGAACCGTCCAAAAATTTTTTAAAAAAAAAACCGAGTGGGCTTACGCGAGAATCAACGGCATCCGACGTGTGCAGGTGCTCGATCCGAACTTTCAAAAATCAGATGATCCGAGCCGTTAAAAATGAAAGTTTGGATCGAGCACTTACAAACGTCGGATGCCGTTGATTCTCGCGCTAGCCCACTCGGTTTTTTTTTTTAGAATTTTTGGACGGTTCGGATTGGCCTTCCGGTGGCCGGAGTGGGCCCGGCGACGTGCGGTGGGTGGTGCGGTGGAAACACCCTCGGTGGGTGTATCATTTTCCTTCTTGATAATACCTAAACTGCACACAACCAAATCACTAGGACGGAAAAAAACCCCCACAGACACCCCCGCCCCCCAAACCAACAGGAGGAGGAGAAGGTGAAGAAGAAAGAATTAAGAAAGAAAGCCATGTGCAGCTGTTGTTGTTATGAGGATTGTGGGAGGGAGGGGGGCTGCTGTCCCCAAGGGGACAGCAGCGCGCTGCTGTACCGCATTTTGGGACCCACTTCGGTCTCGCTCCGATGATCTGAATCGTTCACTTTGTAGAGCTTGTCGAGTAGAACAACTATATAAAAAATCAGCTTAATTGGATATCATTAAGTACCTGATCGGAATCTTTTTATCTTAAAAAGAATGCATCCGAAACACGGGATCAAATCCACTCTAACCCATGGACTGAGAGTTATATGGGCTCCGATCAAGTACTTAATGATATCCAATTAAGCTGATTTTTTGCATAGATGATCTACTCGACGAGCTCTACAAAGTGAACGATTCAGATTATCGGAGCGAGACCGGGGTGGGTCCCAAAATTGGGACAGCAGCACGCTGCTGTCCCCTCGGGGACAGCAGCCCCCCGCGTCCGAGGATTGTGAATGCAGGCCTCTCGGCTTCCTCTTGGGCCTTCCCTTCGCCTTCGTGTCCCTCATACTATCCGTCATCGGCATCGTCATCTGGATCGTTGGGTTCGTCCCTCTCTCTCTCTCCCTCTTCTCGGATCGTACAATATATGAAAATTTGCAAGATATACTGAACCATCTCTGCATCATTGTTTTGATTCTCTGTGTATGAAAACGGAAATTTGAGTAATTGGGTTTTGATTATATGCGGAACTTTTTTGTGATTTTTTAGGTTGGCGTTGACATGTGTGTGCCCGTGTTGCTTGTGCGCGACGGTAATAGTGGAGCTAGCCTTGGGATTGATCAAGGCTCCGATTCACGTTATCAAGTGGTTTACGGAACAGATCCCCTGTTAGATCCAATTTCAATTCTAATATCTCCTCTAATCAAATTCTACTTCTGTCGGTGAAATTCTACGTCTGTGGTTAAAGATAGTTCCACTAGAAAACCAGGATCCAGAGTACAGAGAAAGAAAGAAAATAATTTTGATGTTATTTTTTTAGTTGATTTACTGGAACGAGATCCTTACTGTTATGATGATGATTCTTGATTTTTTTTTTTTTTTTTTGATCCGATGATTCTTAATGTTCACATACCTTCAATCTGATAAACGTGATGTTTTCTTTACTTTATTAATGGGTCGGAGAATTTTTATTTTCTTCTTGTGTTAGAATGTTTACAAGTAGGGTTAATTGCAGTAATCGGCACTCTAGTTTTACTAAAATCTTAATTATGTTCCGTTCTGGCGGTTCTGCTTAGGTTCTTATTTTTTAAGTGTTTATTGTTCGCTTTACGAGACATGTCATTCTCTTACAATGCATCACCTTTAATTTAAAAAAGAACACACCCTATGTCCCTCTAATATCAACTATAATTATGATTTTGACCAATAATTTATTAAGTGATGACAATAGTTAGAGCATTTCCAATCCATTTCCATTTTCTCCAAAATAGAGAATGGGTGTAACACATTGAGGAGAGATTTTATAATTTATTCCATTTTTTTTCACTTTTTGTACTTTTTGGGAGAATTTTTTAGGGACCCATTGTTCTTTTTAGAGTTTGGAGGAATTTTGTACTCCAAATTTACTTTTGGTCCTCCATTTTTAGAGGACCAAATTTACTTTTGAATGACCAAACTCTAAAAAGAACGGTAGGTTCCTCAAAAATTCTCCCAAAAAGTACAAAAAGTGAAAAAAAAAAAAAAAGAGAACAAATTATAAAATCTCCTCTTAATGTGTCACATCCATCCTCTATTTTGGATGAATTGGAGATGCTCTTAAGTAATTGAACAGTAATTAGTTATGTGCTCTTCATGCCGCTCTTTTCCAAGTGCAAAATAGGTGAAATCATCCTCTCTTTTTTAAATCAACGGAATCAGGAATCTCATTTAAACTTCAAATATAAGAACCTAGAGAATACCCTGTAAACGAGAGGTAAACAACTATTTACAACCCAAGAAAACATACGTTTTTCTTCTTGATGTCAGCCTCGAGCTCTATAACACATCCTACAAAAGCAAATCGACAATAAATTTTGGCAATAGTGTGAGTTACGGAAAAATGACCACAAACCTCTTAGGGGGTCTTGGATTCAAATAAAAGCAAAAACATGAGGATCGATGGGATTCCAAAACCAAAAAACACATTTTTAAAAAAACAACAAAAAACTCCCTGAAATCCCCGAGATGCACTAAAATAGCCGAACTTCGACTACAAAATTTGATATGCATCGGGCCTCTCTAAACTCCATATCTCCTGCTCCAAAACACCAGTGCCGGAACATCAACTCCTCTTCTAGCCCAAAGCAGATGGTTATGTAAGTGCAGTGAGTTGAGTTCAACTGCTACAGAATTAATGTTGAGACCTCTGTTGATGGTTTGGGTAGGGGTTTGGAGTAATATAAATTATTTGGATAAAAGGGCCGGTTACTCGGGCTAGTCCCGAGGCCCATCTCTAGCCCAACTTCCTACAGTCATTGTTTGGGCCTGAGCCTGGAGGCGTTTTGGACAGTGGTTCAAGCAAATGTTGAGGAGGTTAGCCGAGAAGAAATAGGGGCTACATTGGGCCAGACTGGCCTGATTTATATTGGGCCACAACTACTAAACCATTGTTCCTCGTGTTGTTATGAGATAAGTGAAGCAAGCCCAGGTAGCGCATTTCCGAAAAAATTGTAGTGTGCTCAGGGCAGGAGTGTTTCCGGTAGTGAAAAATTTGTACTTCCTCCGTCCCCTTTTTAAAGTCCAGTATTTTATTTTGAGTTGTCTCTTAATAAGTGTCCATTTTGTAAAGTTAATGGGTAAAAGTTAGTACATTTTTCATTTTACCCCTAAAAGTATATTCCATTTGAAAAGTTAATAAGTAAAAGTATAATGATAATGTTTTCATGGAGGGTAAATATGAAAAGTGGAGGTAAAAGTTGATGTGAAAGGTGTAATGATGATATTTTATTAACAAGTTAAAGTTACGAAAAGGGACATTTAAAAAGGGACAGAAGGAGTAGATTTTTATTTGTGGTTGCGAAGTTGTTAGGTGTTTTCAATAATGAATTAATTGTTGAAAAACGTCAAGTTATTTCCGATAATGAATAAGTTGTTAATGGGTTTGTGAGAAGGGTTATTGTAACAAAAAAAGTTTTGTTGACAAATTTTTTATTAGTAAAAATGATATGGTAAAATATTGAAATTTTTTTGTTAGTAAAAACGAGATAATAAATTGCGTTAAGTTTTTAATATTTTTTGTTAGTGGAAACACCTCCTCATTCTCAAATCAAAAGTTAGATGATTGGATCCAGTATCTTTAAATATTAGATTGAGCTAATTTTTCAGAAAAACCCTCAAAAAAATTGTTTAATGAACTGTTCGAATAGTTTACGTGGGATCTGTAGCGAGCCTTACACCAAAATCTATGCACTTTGCCGATGCAATTAGACTTTATTGTTTATGGAATGATTTGTACCCCACAATGTAAATAGAGTATTATTCTCCTTGTTATTCAAAAACCGGAAAGGAAAAAACTATTGTACCACGTACAGCCGCTAGTTTCTCTACTTTACACTCGGAATGATCCGTCGATTGAGACTGTATAAAGTCAGGACCTGTAAATGGAAATCAAAGAAAACAAACATACGGGATGCAAGGGCACTACATACAATGTTCCAACCACTCTGACTTGCATGTTCTTGAATTTGATCAACTCCAAAGATCCTAGCCGTTTCAAAATTTGAATCTTTTGCATTCACATCACGATCTAAGGTCATTTACAGTGGTATAATTAAAAATAGATAATCAAAAGTTGACACATCAGCTTTTGATTATTCACTTAAGAGATTGTTAAGCTTAACAATGTTGAGGTTCACAATGGTCACTTCTAGTCCATAACAAAAATAAGGGGTCCACTACAAATATTTCACACAATCTCTCTCTCCCCTTTGTTTCCCACCATTCACTTTCCTCCATTACGTTTTTTTTAGGCAAAAATATATTGAATATATGGTGTTCTTCCTAGTGTTATCTATCAAAACAACACCGATTTTTTTTTCTTCCTATTCCTATAGCCTATATCACAAATCCACTACTCACTTAATCTTTCAAAAAAAAAAATCAGATGTGTTTTTAAATTTGAAAAAGAATGCAAGGTTCTTCTTCTCTTTTTTTTTTTGTAAGGTTCTTTGTTTACTCAACCATAGGGAGAGGAACAAAAAAATGAATAACCACTTTTTAGTCTAAAAAATCAATTTTTTTTTGCTAAAAAGTAATTATTTATCAAAATACTTGGGTAAAAGTAAAAAAAAAAAAAAATTTCCCGATTCCTCTCGTTGAGACGAATCAATAACCTATAAAAGTTTGGCGTAAAACTAAAAAATGCGAAAAAAATTCAAATAAAGATAATTTTCATATTTAAGTTAAGTTTAAGTTAAATTCATAAGAATGCAGCTTAAAATAGAAACGTAAAAGAAGAGTAAAATACCTTAATCCAGCAACGATGAGTTAAATTATAGATGATCGAGAAATATGAGTTTCACTTTTGGAGGAAAAGAAAGAGAAACAGTTTGTGGTTGAAGTGAAGAAGATATAGAGCAAGTGAAGAAGAGAAGAATAAAATAGTACTCCCTCCGTCCCGGTTTGTTTGTCATCTTTTTGACTTTTTGAGAGCGTTTGACCTCTCAAAAAATTGTCTATAATTTTCAATTCGTAATGTTTTTAATATGTAATATGAATCTTATTTGATAGATCTCAATTAGTTTCATTATACAAAATCTTCAAAATCATAAAAAATGTTATAAAATGTAAGATATAAGTATATTTTTGAAAGACACGAATTTCGACAATTGGACAAACAAATTGGGACGGAGGGAGTAGTTGAAATACATGTGTATATAAAATTTGAAATTAGTTAATTTATATAGTGTGGGGTTCACAAATTTTGATTATTGAAAAAGATTGCTAGTTTTGGTTATCCAAAATCCAAAATTTGATTATTTCTAAGGATGTTACTAAATTTGATTATACCATTGTGAGCCATTTTTTGCACAAATATTGTTAACTTTAATAACAATTGTCTTTTGATTATACCACTGTGGATGGTCTAACAAAATATTGCTAGCTTTGAGATCATGATGTATAATTTTTAGGGAAAATTACAGTAAGCCCCCTCTAACTATACATCTGTAACGTGTTGCTCCCTTCATCGTTTAACTCGGACACTTAATTCTCTTCATCGTTTATCGCGTGACACTTAAGCACTGTCCGTTAGTGAGCCGTTATGAATTTAACGGAAGAATATCATGTGAGCAGTACATGATCTTATTAATTACAGGTCATGCCTTTATAAATACATAAGTGTTCCAAATTTCAATCAGTTTGAACCGGGGAAAAGATTTTAATTTTCTGATCATTTTATCCTAAATGGTTATAATTAAATTTTGACTTTAGGACTCTTGTTGACTAGTCCTAAGAAAGTCATAGAATCAAATATCTCTTAAGGCTAATCAACGAAAGCCATAAAATCAAAATTTAATTATGACCATTTAGGATAAAATGATCAAAAAATTAAAATTTTTTCACCGGTTCAAACGGATTGAAATTTAGAACACTTAATTTTTCAACCCCTTTATACCGTTTATATAAT
Organism: Rhododendron ovatum; assembly: GCA_019656835.1. NCBI lineage: Eukaryota > Viridiplantae > Streptophyta > Magnoliopsida > Ericales > Ericaceae > Rhododendron > Rhododendron ovatum. Next base: position 7,556,285 of record CM033793.1, on the reverse strand, counting down.
AAAAAATATGGTTAAAAAACTAAGTGTTCCAAATTTCAATCCATTTGAACTGGTGGAAAGATTTTAATTTTCTGATCATTTTATTCTAAATAGTCATAATTGTATTTTGGTTCTAGGGCTCTCGTTGATTAGCCCAAAGAAAATTGTAGAATCAAATATCTGTTAGGCTAATCAACGAGAGTCACAGAGTCAAAATTTAATTATGACCATTTAGGATAAAATGATCAGAAAACTAAAATCTTTCCATGAGTTCAAACGGATTGAAATTTGGAACACTTAATTTTTTAACCATATTTTTTAATATATAAATGGTCTAAAAATGTTGAAAAATTAAGTGTTCCAAATTTCAATCCGTTTGAACCGGTGGAAAGATTTTAATTTTTTGATCATTTTATCCTAAATGGTCATAATTAAATTTTAACTTTATGGCTCTCGTTGAATAGTCATAAGAGATATTTGATTCTACGACTTTCTTAGGATTAGTCAACCAGTGTAACGACTCTAAATTTTATTAAATAAAAATTTCATTTAAATGTCGTTATTTCTTTTAATTACTTGATATTACTTTAAATATTTCTTTTAATTCCATTAATTCATCATAATTAAGTTTTAGTCCTTTAAAATTCTTTTTATGATTAAAAACCCTACTTGGCTAGTAGAGTTAATTTCCAATCGACTAGTTGGACAAACCAAACTATCATTTCTCCTAGTTACACTCCCCGAACCCTAATTGAACCCTTAGACTTTTAGGGGTAATCATTTCAAACTCTAATATTTTTTTACCCTTTGGTCCATAAGTGCTAGGGAAAATTTTGACCATTGGTCATTGATTATCAAGTTGCCAATAAGGCTTTGATTTGATCATATAAAATCATGGGCCAAATAAAATCATGGGCCAAGGAATCTCATCATTTTACTTCCAAAACTAGTTAACCTAGCCATGCATGCATGCACTCCTAAAATTTTAGCCTTAAACCTAATAACCCTAAACTTACTTTCCTAGACACACATATATATACACTTATATATATATATATATGCACATGTATATATGTGTACCAGAGAGAGAGAGAGAGAGAGAGAGAGGAGGGGGAGGCCGGATGGGGAGGGAGAGTGTGTGTGTGTGTGTGCAAATTTGGACACTTACACAAGCTATTAACCCATGACTAGACCACTTTAAGTATGATCCTAGCCAATGATGATATTCTTTCTTACAAGCCAACCCATTCTAGGATTTGACGAGCCATAGAACCTTCATTATAACCTAGGATTTGGCCTATTGTTGGATTGACAAGTGAGGAAAGGGTAGAACTTTGAATAAGGTCTTGAAATGATAAGACTATGGAGCAAATCCATGGGAAAAAGAGAGGAGAGGGGGGCCGGCCATATGGAGGAGAAGAGAGCCAAGACTTGTGCCTATAAATAGCAAGCTCACTTCATGTTCAACTCACATCTTCACTCTCTTGCTCTCATTCCTCTCCAAAAACCATTTCCATTTCCAGACAGCTTACTGCCCTCCATAAATCTTCATTTTTCTCCTGCTTAAAATAGTTTTTGGAACCAACTCCCTTCGAAAAAGTTGTAGAGCACTTCGAAACCTTCAAGTTAGACCCAAGAAGCATCCAAATCGGTGAAAAAATGACAAAGATATTGGCATCTGAAGTTCAGTAAAAATCTCGAATTCCTATTTCCAGACAGCATACTGTCTTCTCATTTATCACTATTTTTCTCCTACCTAAAGTAGTTTCTAGGACCAACTTCCTTCCCGAAAGTCGTAGAGCACTTCGAGAGCTTCAATTTCGACCTAAGAACGATCATATTCGGCCAAATATTGACCGAGTTACTGCCATCCAAAGTTTGGTCCAGAGTTGCAAGTTTTACCACCCGTAGAAATCTTCCGACTAGCTCATTCGGCCCCGACTAAGTTTCGGATCAAGGTAGATTTTCTCTACTTACTTCCCTAAGTATAAGTAGAATGTTCTCGATTCAAAATATCAATATCCTTATCGTTTTCCATAAGTAGATAAGGTTATCTATTATTTAAGTTTCAAGTAGATAAGGTTATCTATCGTTTAAAATGCATGATTATCAATAAGTTTATCTTGCTAATGGAAGTATGAGCATGTTAGATAAATGACGTTACCTTAAATAAACATATGTTGTATTGAATTTCTCAAAAAGTAAGATAGAACGATTTTCGAAAAAGGAGATTTTAACGCTTGATTTGAAGTAGTCATATTTTGATTTTTTCAAGCATGCTTAGCAATATTGAGTTGGATGATCTTGTTGGTTTAGCTTCATGATTTCAAAAAAATGATTTATGTTTACCTTTGTGAATGTTCACTTTTGTGAAAAGTCCTACCGCGGAGTTTATGCATGAAAATGAAACACGAAAATCGAGAAAGCTAGAAACATGACACCTAGGGTGTGGTTAACAAGAAAATTGTGTTTCGAAGGGAAAATATTTTTGAAACTACATAATGACCAAATTTTGATGGCATTATGGGAAATGTGTGTGTGAGTGTGTGCCAATTGGAACCCGGTGCGGCAGAACCATTGTGAGGATACTCGGGAGACCGGAACGGCGGAACCGAGGTTGGATGTGTGGCTTGGTTATCCGCGGAGAGGAGCCAATGCAAATGTGTGCCAATGGGAATCCGGTGCAGCGGAACCATTGTGAGGATACTCGGGAACCCGGAACGGCGGAACCGAGGTTGGGTATGTTAAAAACGGATTTTAAAAATATTGATTTGGTTATGAAAAGTGAAAATGGAGACACGGTCTACGACGAGTCGCATAGGAGAAACATAGAAAAACATGGACACCAATGATACTTGAATTGTGAATATGGATGTACTATCATTAATCATTTTTGTTAAAACTGCTTGTGCTCTGTTGATTTTATGATATATTGTTGTAAGTTAAGGGTTAGTGGGTTTGGATATTCTATTGAGCTTTTGTAAGCTCACGGTGTTATCTTGGGTGATCCTGACATATTATATTGGTGGCGACGCCGGTATAATGTGTCAGACCTCATAGACGAACATGGTGAGTATTACGCCTTGGAAGCTTTTGGAGTCGAGGAGTTGGCCAGAATGGAAGAAGAGGCAGAGCAGTAGATAGGAACCCTAGTCTACCCTCCTTTTGTTTAATAAAGTACTCTTGGAAGAATTATGTTGTAATATTGAGTTAGACTCTATTTAGATTTTTAATGAAATTGCCCTATTTAACGTTCCAATTATTCGGGGCGTTACAACCAGAGTTCTAAAGTCAAAATTTAATTATGACCATTTAGGATAACATAATCAGAAAAACAAAAATCTTTCCCCCGGTTCAAACAGATTAAAATTTGGAACACTTATGTATTTATAAGGGCATGACCTGTCATTAATATGGTCATATACTGCTCCCATGACCTTCTTCTGTTAAATTCATAACGGCTCACTAACGGACGGTGCTTAAGTGTCACATGATAAATGATGAAGGGGGTTAAGTGTCCAAGTTAAACGATGAAGGGGGCAACTCGTCACAAAGGTATAGTTGAAGGGGGCTTACTGTAATTTTTCCTAATTCTTAACTGCGAATCTTCAAGAAAGTACAACATAGCCCAGGCCACCCGTCCTATAAAGCTATAATCTTGAAACGTCTTGTCCAATCCAACTTCGAATCGCTTGCTCCTGTGGGATCAATCCAAATGCAAGTTCACTATAATTTGAATACATCCCAACTAGGTTAGCACATACTCAACTATCAATCATACGCATTCTTTAAAATAAAATAGAAAATAGAAAATAAATAAAATATTTTTCCACTAATCATAAGGAATTTTAACTCATTACCCATTCGAGTCACTTTCTACATCTAAGTTCGAAAAGTATTCTGTAATATCATACACTTTTGAGTTTTGAAGTTCAAGACATGCATCTTCCCAATTTTTTAGGCATATGAGGTAATACAAAATTTCTAGAGTTAGTTTGCTTCTTCTCTCATCCAACACTCGATTACCTGCACTAAAAACAGACTTTGATGCAATCGAAGACACCGAAGGTGTTGGTATTTGAGATAGCTAGCTCCTTCCCTTATTAATTATTATTATTATTTTACAGAATTAGATAGTAGGAGTAGTATACAAATTCACAACCAAAATAAAGTTTTTTTTTTTTTATGTTTCTTACTAGTATTTTTATTGTGCCCTTATACGTGTCCATGTCCTGCCAACACTAAACGTGTCGTGCCTATGGCGTGCTCATGCCGTGTCATGCGTTTGTTGTGCTCGTGTCGTGCCTTTATCGTGCTCGTGCCAACCCGACCCATTCAACAGCTTCTACATGCATGTGAATTGCTTCTCAACACACAATTCACATTGTGTACCATTCAGCTATGTTTGTCGGCTTGAGAGTTAATTCCTTAATTAGTTTCCAAATTTAACTTTCCTGGTAACATAAACATGGAGTTGTTTAGAATGCCAAACTGAATAGAAAGTAGTCGATGCTTTTGTTGGGCACAAACTCATAAATGAGTAGTACTTTTATTCTCCTTCCAAGCAAAATCACAGTAGCCTTACAAAATTTCTATACTAAAACTTGGCTACCAATTCCACCTTGTAAAGATTCGATATTTTTAATAAATAATAATAATCATTAAAACAAAAATATTATTTTTTCCTCATTAGTTTATTTAATGCCAAAAAAAATTATTTATGTCTTCACGTCAATTTATTTTCGTAAAAGATTGTAAGCGCACGTATCCAACGAATAATTTTCTTAGTGTATGTATGAGTTGCCCTGGATCATTCTTTCCCAACCCAAACCAATACTCCACCATCACCTCACGTCTTTCCCCTTGTTCAGCCGAACCCCACTCCCCACCATACCTCCTATCCCATCCAACAACTTCAACACCACTCCCACACACTACCCCCTTATTATAATCCAATTCCCTTTCCCTTCTTTATTTTTTCTGTTTTCCCATCATTGAGAGAGAGAGAGAGAGAGAGAGAGAGAGAGAAGGCAGCCTCCATCACCACCATTTCTCATCACCTCACCAACTGGGTCCTCACCATTGCCGAGCCTACCACCGAGAACGCCACCACAACCAGCCACATCACCATCTCCATCTCCAGCCGTACATCACCAGCGAAAACTCCTTCTCCCAACCGGACGCCACCCATGCTAACCACCACCTTCGGCCTGCACCTCCCCCGTACTCCCTTCGTCCCTCCTCTCCTCACCGCCCGACACCTCCTCCGTCCAGCCGTGAACCACCACCTCCCTCGGCTCCTCCTTCTCCGTAGCAGCCACCACCCACCACCGGACCCACCTCCTCCAGCCGAGCTCCGCCGTCATGCCGGACCCACTTCCACCGTCATGCCGGACCCACCTCCACCAGCTGGGTCTGTAGAGACCCATAATTATTTTCTCAAATTTTAAATGTTTAATATGTATTTGGATTATCGAAGTATGGATAATGCAGAAGATATGAGTTGGGTCAATGTGAGATGACTTGTAAGTTGTGGGAGTTGACGTGATACAATAGGAGTGAAAGGGTGAAAGTGTTATTTGTGCTATATAAGTCCAAAAAGAAAAAAAAAAAAAGGGAGCAAGAGATTTTTGTCTCTTTTCCTTTCTTTTCTTCCTCTGCCGACTCTCTCTCTCGGCTCTCACCTCTCTCACCTTCTCTCTTCGATTTCATCGACCACGAGTGAGACTTTTGAAAAATCCCAAGTACTAAAGTTGTTCTTCGCGACGAGAGCTTCCTATCCATCGAAGAAAATTCACGATCGGAGCACTTTGAGGTTTCCTCCATGTTCGGGCTTGCTTCTAACCTTCGAGGTAGGGATCTCTTACTCTTGTTATGCGTTTATACGGTGTTTATGTACCTGGATCGTGCTTTGTTTCGTTGTTTGAGATTGTTGTTCCATTTCCGAAATTCTGCAGAACAGGATCTCTGTTTTTGGGGTTTTACACCTTCTTAAACTCATGATTGAATTTTGGTTCCTTCATATGAAATAGAGTAGACTTAGAGCCCGTTCTAATGTTGCTTGAATCGCCTAAAACTGTTGAGAATTGAATTAATGGTGGATATTTGAAATCTGGTCTGCAATCTGTCTCGTTTTCTGGGTTTCAGCCCACTTTGAATGGCCATAACTTTTTCATCCGATGTTCGTTTTACGCGAACTTTATCTCGGTTTGAAGGTCTTGAAATTAGCTTTCGTTTGCCACTGGAATCGTCTTAAAACTCTAAGTACACAAAAAGTTATGATCGATTGAGTGGAGGTATGTCAATCTGTCAGGCAGATTCGTTTAGCCTCGGTAAACCCCTGTTTAACCACCCTTGGAGTGCAGATTTGACTAGGGTTCCTTTGCATCTTTCAAAGGTCATTCAATTGCCCAACTATTGGGACTAGAATCACTCAAAAATATTAAGAACTCGATTTATGGTGATTTTTAGAAGATTGAACTGAAATCTGGAAATTTGGGCAGCGTACAGGGCTGCGGGTTTTTCATTGTTTGTTATAGCTAAATGACGCTATTGGTTATGGGTCCTTACGGGTTTTAAAGATTGGTAAGTTTGTGATCTTTTGGTGTTGGTTTCAATATTTTTGGGTTTAAGATGAAAAGGTTATGAGTTTTTTAAGAGAGTATGTCTAATTTGCTCAGCGAAAATTGTGGTGCTTTGTGTGCTGGGACTTTTGGGGGTTTTGGAAGATTTGAGTTTTAATCTAGGGATCTCCCTCTCTATGCTTGTTTATGTGGTAGTTTAGTACATTATTGAGTATCTAAACATGTTTCCATTTGATTGAATGTTCTAGGAAGTTCGAGTCGTCACGTGGATCGAGGTGAGTGATTTAATACCTAAATCACATGGTTTTGAACTTGTTTTCCTTATCGTGCTTATTTGAACATGTTTTTATAAGTTGTGTACTCCATGGATACAAATGGAAGGTGGACCTATTTGTAAAATATTTGCGAATCTATTTAATGGCATTCCCAACGTCCGGTCTTGCTAGGGGACGGCTTAATGGCTAGCAAGGGTGTTTGAGGTTGGTATGTGTTTTGGGATAATGCGTAGACGTCTGGCTTATCCACTACTGGGGACGCCCGGTAGCTTTGAATTTTGAATAGCGGAATGTGCATTATATTTGGCTTATGGTTTTGAGTTTTTTATTTTGAAAAATTATCAAATTATTTTGCATTGTCCATGGAAGGCATGTGAGTTAAGTATTAATCATTCACACGAGCTTTGGCTTATGTATTTTGTTTTCCACCTTTCAGGAAGCGACGCGTAGTGTGGCAGAGTGTTTACTTTAGTTTGTAAATTTGTAGGTAAGCACAGCTCTGAGAGGTTTATCCTTTTGGTTTGTAAACCTATGTAAGACTTTGGTTTGTTATCAATAAAAGTTAACTTTTGCTTCCGCTGTTATGTTTAGCCCCTTTTGATTATGGCTTGCTTAGATGATATTTGATTTGTGATTTGGCCTTAGTGAGAAATCACTGGCATTTGTCATGATTAAGACCTCAAGGGGCGGGTCAGGGTCGTGACAAAGTTTTTGGTATCAGAGCATGGTCCGACCGAAAGTGTGGAGGTTCACATCGCTAAGGACACATCCTTGGGATTTATAGGACCTCAATAGAGTTTGAAATGGAAACATAGTCTCGATGTAAAGTATTTAGGATGGTTCCAGGGGTTATACGAAGGGATTGTTTATCTTGACCGGAGCACTATTTATGACCACACTTACACTTACCCTCAGAGCTATAGGATGAACTTGTGTAACTGAAAATTGAATGCTTCGTGATTATGTGTATCCTTAGCGACTATGTGCTGTGTTGTGTTTTACTAGTAAATGGTGAAACTAAAGGTATTGAGATATTAAGTTATATACCTTGATGTATATGTGGTATATTTCTTTTTAGTTTTGAATGTCGAAAAAGAAATGTGTTTTGTGTATCATTGATTGGCATATGCGAGTTAAGGTTGATAAATCAATTCCTAAAGATGTACATGGGGTTAATTTAGAGCAAATAGGTATACCTTACCTATGTAGTTATCTGATTGGTATAAAATATTTTTGTCTTTGTACATCTTTGTATATGTTCTTGCTTTTAACTAGTCGTAACCATACTACTTGACTTTTTAAATTGCCTGAATTTCATATGTGTTCTATTTTAGGAACATTTGGTATGGAAATAGAAGACCAGAGTGTGATGGTCGATTTTATTGTGCTATTTAAGATGATAAGCTTAAATTTACAATGCATTGATATGTGTGCATGCTAAGTGATGTGTTGGTTGTTAAAGGTGAATGTATATGGCGGAATGTGAAATGCGTTCTTAAGACTTTGGGAATCTATCTCCGGATATTCAATTTGAAGTGCGACTGGCCACCGCGGCTATATGATTGGATATCTAGAATAGAAGTCCTTAAACAAGATTAAAAAAAAAAGAAGAAGAGAAGATTTGTACCCTACGAAGGAACTGAATATTGATAGTTCATGTGTCATTATAGTTAAAGATTTATACTTGCTTGTTGATCTTATATTTTGAAATATGGGACTATTTTGGTGTGAAGATTTCAGTAGCAAAAATTAAGAAAAAGAAATAAGAGAACATATCACTTCGGACCTTGTTGCTATATAGGATATGAATAAACAAAATGCTACTCGATTTCTTTTAATATGAAGTAAACGATTTAACTATGATGACTTGTCTCTAAAAATTAGCTTATTAATTTGTTTGAGCATAATTATGAAGAGTATGCATGTCCTCTTATCATTGCTTGATGGGTCTACTGTGAATATTGTTTTTATGTTCTATAAAAAAATTGGTGAAATTATAAATGGATAGGTAGGAAAAGGTGATGTTAATGACTTTTAGAGACCTGACTTGTTATCATAATATGTTATAGATGGTCATATTTGGAGTTACTAGAATTGAACCGTTTGTTTTGCTCTATGTGTAGCTCTAGATGTTGATGTTCTATTAGAATAGGAGTAGAATGTTTTGGAAACAATTAGTGTCGATGGGACTTATCTATTTCTGTGTAACTAGAATCGGTAGTTAGGTTAGGAGGATATGGGAATCTAAAATGTCTCCAAGAGTATTTGAACCATACAAGATTCGCTTTATATATAGAGATACAAAAAGTTGGACAATAAGTTTTGACAGACTAAATCATAGTTTGCTGCTAAAGTTATAATTAGGTGGATTAATAGGAACTGAAAAGGTGAAGTGGGAGCATAAGAGGAAGGGGACACATTAGACTTACACGCTGACATAATATGAGGCAACATTGTTTGTTAGTTTTGACCAAAAAAAAATATGAACTGTCTCATCCATGTTTAGAGTTAATATGTAATGACGGTTATGCATAATATGACTTGTATATATTGTTTTGAGATCAAATCATATGGTTGCCGAAAAACTAGATTGAAAATCCTTAACAAATTTGATATACGTCTTACTTTCTAATAATCTTGAGCTATGAAGAAGAAAAAGAACCTTTTTGCTTCCTGTTGTTGAATTACTTATCTGATGTGAATACATGAAGCAATCCGGTAAAATAACGCCGTCAATTATTATGACGTACCAAGGAAAGAATAAAAAAATAAAAAATTTTTTTGTTGCAAGTTCAAACTGTATCTTCTGTTATGAAATCCTTTTGGGATATGATGAACATTATTAATCTAATTCATTTTTGGTAAAGAAGATCACAGCTGAACTGTATTTTGCATCATGCCGTGGGAATTGGATTAACTTCCTAAAGGTTCGACTCCTAATATTGTAGTGTAATTTTGCATGTGTTTGGAATCTTTGGAATAAATGCATAAGATTATGGTATTGAATTGTGGACTGGTATAACCTTTTAATTATTAAACTGTTGGGTAGCACACCTTATAGATCTAAGTCCTAATAGATGGGATATTGCCTCCGTTTATAACTTTCTGTTTCGCACATTGTATACTCCATTGAGTGACTTTTCCATAGTACCCTCATTAGTAGAAAGGTTACCTGAACTTCATTTTTGTTGTGTGACCTATCAATTCAAAAAAAAAAAAAAAAGAGGAAGAAGAAAATAAATTTACTTTCCAATGGTTTAAGTGTATCACTGAATATACGTTATTCCCTCACGTATGATCAGAACTGTATCTTATGTTCATGAATTAAAATCTCAATTTTTTTTGGAAATTCTTGCATCTAATCACTTCGAGTCATTTTTGGAGTATTGAGGCATATTATCTTTTAATCTTATTGCATTGGTTGCATTTGGTTCTCTATTAGGGATAGAGAATAAGAATTGGGAACAAATTTTAGACATGTTCATACAGTATATTTGCAATATTCTCCACCTCGGATTGAGAAAGGGGCTTTCCGCTTGTGTTCTTATTGGTTTTGTAAAGGTTGGGGTATATCTTTGAAGTGGAATTCGTAGCATACAGACTCGTTTGGACACATAACTCATCTGGTGTAGCTTCTTATGTATGTTTGTTTTAAAAGCTGACTATAATCTACTTAGTTGACTCGTCTTGTATTAGTAGAGAAAACCTTAGCAAGAATGATAATTTTCATTTAGACAGAATGTGTTAACCTTTCTGGAGTGGGGTATTGTTGATTTACAAGATAGGGATCCATAGTTTGGAGGACATGTTTTGTGTTTCTATTTTAGATTTCAAAGGAAATTGGTTGACACTTACTTTAGTGTCGAGTTTTATGCCTTTTATAATTTTCATCTAGTATCGGAATAGCGTTTCTTTGGAATGATAAGAAGTATTAAAGATGTTAGTTTCCGGTTAGCTTTGTCACTAGAACTGTCCTATATACACGATGTTTTACGCGTAGATGTTCCAAAATATCTTCTCCAAGATTTGTTACATGATTACTATAAGAATCCTTCAATTAGATTACAAGAGAAATATGAATTCCCGAAAGTGATCCGCTGAGATCATCAATCGAGGAGAAAGAGGTTGTGACGAGCATGCATGTTTAAGTGACTTTACTTTGTCTTCTATGAATACGTGAGAGTGAAGTAAAATGGTCAAACACATTTGAAATTAAAATGCCTTCTATTACTTTCATGAGATTAAGTTGGTACGTATAGCCTTGATGTTAAGTGATGTTAGAGTGTGATTTGATGATATCGTTTGATTAACTAGAACTCTAGTATGAATTGGTGGTTGATTTTAGTCTCATGATGATTCTACGCGGAAGAAAATGTTGGAATGAAAAGTTGTGCCTTGAAAGGAAAGAGTGGATATATGAGAATGTGATGAGGTTATTCTAATGTGAGAATTTTAAATTGCAAAAGAAATGAAACGAGAAAAGATGAAATAGAAAGAAGTATTTGGACTTATCGTCGTCGTGATTGATATAAGTTTCTTGAATCTGGATTCCGAGGTGGTAGACTCGTTATGTTCTCTTGCCGGGTGTGTTGTTACATATCTAAATTGTTGCATGAATTAGTTGATTTGGTTTATCAAATTTCGAGGACGAAATTTTTTAAGGAGGGTAGATTGTAGAGACCCATAATTATTTTCTCAAATTTTAAATGTTTAATATGTATTTGGATTATCGAAGTATGGATAATGCAGAAGATATGAGTTGGGTCAATGTGAGATGACTTGTAAGTTGTGGGAGTTGACGTGATACAATAGGAGTGAAAGGGTGAAAGTGTTATTTGTGCTATATAAGTCCAAAAAGAAAAAAAAAAAAAGGGAGCAAGAGATTTTTGTCTCTTTTCCTTTCTTTTCTTCCTCTGCCGACTCTCTCTCTCGGCTCTCACCTCTCTCACCTTCTCTCTTCGATTTCATCGACCACGAGTGAGACTTTTGAAAAATCCCAAGTACTAAAGTTGTTCTTCGCGACGAGAGCTTCCTATCCATCGAAGAAAATTCACGATCGGAGCACTTTGAGGTTTCCTCCATGTTCGGGCTTGCTTCTAACCTTCGAGGTAGGGATCTCTTACTCTTGTTATGCGTTTATACGGTGTTTATGTACCTGGATCGTGCTTTGTTTCGTTGTTTGAGATTGTTGTTCCATTTCCGAAATTCTGCAGAACAGGATCTCTGTTTTTGGGGTTTTACACCTTCTTAAACTCATGATTGAATTTTGGTTCCTTCATATGAAATAGAGTAGACTTAGAGCCCGTTCTAATGTTGCTTGAATCGCCTAAAACTGTTGAGAATTGAATTAATGGTGGATATTTGAAATCTGGTCTGCAATCTGTCTCGTTTTCTGGGTTTCAGCCCACTTTGAATGGCCATAACTTTTTCATCCGATGTTCGTTTTACGCGAACTTTATCTCGGTTTGAAGGTCTTGAAATTAGCTTTCGTTTGCCACTGGAATCGTCTTAAAACTCTAAGTACACAAAAAGTTATGATCGATTGAGTGGAGGTATGTCAATCTGTCAGGCAGATTCGTTTAGCCTCGGTAAACCCCTGTTTAACCACCCTTGGAGTGCAGATTTGACTAGGGTTCCTTTGCATCTTTCAAAGGTCATTCAATTGCCCAACTATTGGGACTAGAATCACTCAAAAATATTAAGAACTCGATTTATGGTGATTTTTAGAAGATTGAACTGAAATCTGGAAATTTGGGCAGCGTACAGGGCTGCGGGTTTTTCATTGTTTGTTATAGCTAAATGACGCTATTGGTTATGGGTCCTTACGGGTTTTAAAGATTGGTAAGTTTGTGATCTTTTGGTGTTGGTTTTCAATATTTTTGGGTTTAAGATGAAAAGGTTATGAGTTTTTTAAGAGAGTATGTCTAATTTGCTCAGCGAAAATTGTGGTGCTTTGTGTGCTGGGACTTTTGGGGGTTTTGGAAGATTTGAGTTTTAATCTAGGGATCTCCCTCTCTATGCTTGTTTATGTGGTAGTTTAGTACATTATTGAGTATCTAAACATGTTTCCATTTGATTGAATGTTCTAGGAAGTTCGAGTCGTCACGTGGATCGAGGTGAGTGATTTAATACCTAAATCACATGGTTTTGAACTTGTTTTCCTTATCGTGCTTATTTGAACATGTTTTTATAAGTTGTGTACTCCATGGATACAAATGGAAGGTGGACCTATTTGTAAAATATTTGCGAATCTATTTAATGGCATTCCCAACGTCCGGTCTTGCTAGGGGACGGCTTAATGGCTAGCAAGGGTGTTTGAGGTTGGTATGTGTTTTGGGATAATGCGTAGACGTCTGGCTTATCCACTACTGGGGACGCCCGGTAGCTTTGAATTTTGAATAGCGGAATGTGCATTATATTTGGCTTATGGTTTTGAGTTTTTTATTTTGAAAAATTATCAAATTATTTTGCATTGTCCATGGAAGGCATGTGAGTTAAGTATTAATCATTCACACGAGCTTTGGCTTATGTATTTTGTTTTCCACCTTTCAAGAAGCGACGCGTAGTGTGGCAGAGTGTTTACTTTAGTTTGTAAATTTGTAGGTAAGCACAGCTCTGAGAGGTTTATCCTTTTGGTTTGTAAACCTATGTAAGACTTTGGTTTGTTATCAATAAAAGTTAACTTTTGCTTCCGCTGTTATGTTTAGCCCCTTTTGATTATGGCTTGCTTAGATGATATTTGATTTGTGATTTGGCCTTAGTGAGAAATCACTGGCATTTGTCATGATTAAGACCTCAAGGGGCGGGTCAGGGTCGTGACAGGGTCACCATCACCCCGTAGCTTCGCCGCCACGTACCGAACTCCGTCGCCGCTCCGAACCTCTCCGTAAATCGTTTCGCCGACGCGAGGTAGTTCGAAACTCGCCTCCCTACGTATATTATCGTGTGTATTTGTTAATACTAGTAATGATGTGGTTGTTTGCGAACCCGACGTGGCCCGTCGAAATCCAGTGGAAACTCCCCTGTTTTGCCGATTTCCATAGCCGCTGGAAATTAAGTTTCTTTGGATTAATTACAGTTTGGTCCCTCGAGTTTATTAGCTTATAAATCCAACCCTTGAGAATTAAAGGCTAATACTATAAACCCCAAGTTAATTAGTTTTGGTCAAATCCTAGTTTTTATTGTGATCATGAATTATTTTAGTACTGACATTACTCCGCGACGATTAAGAATAAATTTAGACTTTAGTTTTGATAAAGAAAAGATAAAATAAATGAACCGCTTAATTTATTTTTCTCGCAAGATTAATTTTATCGCATGATTATTTTTATGGCAATATTAGTTGTATCGCATGATTATTTGATGGCATTGTTAGTTGGATCGCATGATTATTGTTATGGCATTGTTAGTTGCATCGCAGGATTATTTCTATGGTATGATTAATTCTATAGCGAAATAAATTTTATCGCTCGATTGAACATTATTAGCATGTTAGCCTGTATCATGATAATGTTGAACTTGTGAAATGTTGTTGTATTGATAGATTGGACATATAGGTTCCTGGGTTGGTTGCGATGTGCGGACTTATCATCTTAAACGTTGAAATACGGTTAACGGAAAATTGAATAAAGTGAGAGACTGTGATTGGGATTCCGGACAAGGAATCCGGGGATTGAATTGTTGGAGGTTGATTAGTGGTGATCTGTTGAAAGCATGGATTTACGTACCCTGGGTACGGCATGATGGTGATTGGCTCTCGGATGTTTGGGACGGGACATAAGGGTGGTATTGTGCTTGTGTCACAACCCGGGCTTGAATGTGCTCGCGTGCGCATCCGGTGAAGTTTTATCCGAATTTATGGTCGCGGATGGGATACCGGGTATATAACTTAGGTATTTTTCATCCGGATCTGAAAAAGGGGAGTCGGACCACGCCGGTGCCTTACGCCGGAGGTTATGGGTAGGAACGGATCTGTGGATAAGATTCGAGATCTCACATAGGTTAAAGGATAGTAATGAAAGAAAAGTTGATTGCCCTCTTTTGATGTTATTTTTAATGCGTACCAATTATATTCCTATTGCTTGTAAGTTATGGGTTCGGGTGGGTTTTGGCTATTGAGCGTCATCGCTTACGGTACTATATTGCCCTGGTAAATCGAACGCCAGGTACCGAAGACGGAACAGAAGTGTTCGAACGATTCGATCAAGTTCAACCCTAATGAGGAAGAAGCTGAAAACCTTGGTTTCCGTGTACATAGTAGCTCTGATTAATCTAAGTCGACTTTATTTTGGAAGCTTCTAAGTTTATTTGGGAATTATAATATTTTGATTTATTTGAAATGACTATAATATAATGACATATGCTTTTGAAATGGTGACGTAGTAAATCTATGGAATCCTTTTGTGAAAATTATCTTTGAAATGTTTATTAATGTCTCCGAATTTTCGGGGCATTACAACCTCGTACTTGAATTCTAGTGCACCATGCCATAAGGTTCGAGATAGCCTTTTTATAGCTACCTCTTGTCCATTTGGAAGTATTAAGCCTTGAGCATACAAAACAACCTGCGAAAATTTTAGATCCCATGTAGGACAACTTTTGAAAATTTCAAATGATTTCAGAAAAACGAGAAATACCTTGTATGTAGACTAGACCGAATCTGCCTTCACAAATTTTTACTGTCTAAGAAGTTGTTCACGGCAGCTTGAATTGTACCCAAATCATGTTGCACAGACTGCATTAGACCTCTTAGGTTTGAATTTGAGATAGATTTAGAGCTTGTTTGTTTGTTTGCTTCCAAGTAGATGGATCAAGTGCTTTCCCAAGGGCTAGGAATCTCTCTTGCCTACATCTTTTCTTTCTTCATGTTGTGTGTAGAGGAATTGCATTGTTCATATTATCAAGACAAGCTCATTAAGAGGAACTGCTAGGTGGAGACACTGCAGTAATTGCAGAGACGGGGGACACGTGGTTCAATTGTCAGAAGCTTCGTCTTCCTGAAAATTGCGGGTAAGTCAGGGTTTCTCATCGATCTAACATAACTTCTCCTTACTTTTAAAGAAGTAATAAACCTCGTGTTATTTTCATCAACCGAGATGTAGGTTGCATTAAGGTATTGGTCACGTTTTTATGGGATACAAAACTTCTGTGTTCCTTTTCATTTGGCCACAATAACAACCAAGAAAATGTTGTCATTGGGGCTGTGTTATTTTGTCAAGTGAATCTACAAAAATTTGGGGACTGCATTGATGTTTCATTCAAAGGTTGCTATAATTGAAAGGAACTTTTAAGATGCTTCGATATTAACTAGTCAAAATTTCGCATCATATAGAGGTATTTAAGTCAAATGACATGTATCGTTTCATTCAGGTATGAATTTCAAATGCAGTATGGATCCATTGGGTGGTCTGTAGGTGCTACACTCGGTTATGCTCAGGCTGTGAAAGAAAAGCGTGTGATTGCTTGCATTGGTGATGGGAGTTTCCAGGTCAGTCACAGGGGTTGGAGTATCTAATTTATGAATCACTAATTAGAGAAAATGTTGCGACGTTGCATCAAATGGTTGAAAAAGGGTTGTCGGTCAGTTGGAAACATTGAGTAGTGTTTGCTGATGAAAAAGAGTGAAATGTTTTACACACTCCCTTTTCTATAAATGCACTCACAGAAACCATAACTTTGATACATTTGATGATGAAACTCTAAATTCACTCCTCCAATCCGTCTATTTGTAAAATAGTAAAATGCCCGCGCCTAATGCTACACTGTCCAAAGCATTATGTTGATAATAGCCAATTTGCTTACTGATTGATAGGAAAAAACAGAAGCATAATCAACTGCCAAGATACCCCTTTTTTAGGAACAGGGGTTCAATTTTGTTTTTATCCATGAAATTTATCATATAATATCTCAAA
This sequence comes from Rhododendron ovatum, assembly GCA_019656835.1. Lineage (NCBI taxonomy): Eukaryota > Viridiplantae > Streptophyta > Magnoliopsida > Ericales > Ericaceae > Rhododendron > Rhododendron ovatum. The sequence continues at coordinate 7,539,536 of CM033793.1, read as the reverse complement.
CTCATATAAGAATTTTGAGTGCCCCTCATACCTTGGTGGTCAGATCACGATCTTGCTTGAGTTAGAAGAACCACAAAAAATGAATGAAGCTGAGTAAGTTTGTTCCCTTTTTGTACAGGTAACAGCCCAGGATATATCTACAATGATTCGATGTGGGCAAAGGAGCATTATATTCCTCATCAACAACGGAGGATATACTATTGAAGTAGAGAGTCATGATGAGCCATACAATGTGATCAAGAACTGGGACTACACTGGCCTTGTTAATGCTATCCATAATGGGGAAGGCAAATGCTGGACTGCCAAGGTTAGCACACGTACTTAAGCTTACATAGGATGGTTTAGAGAGATTAAACAAGTTTGGGTAGATGACGGATTTAGTTTCTTATACTTGGTAGCGTCCATGAGTGTAGACACACATCTCTAGCCAATCTAAAGCATTGCTTAAATCTCCTTGGGGCTATCAACTCTTTGGGGCTAGTCCTTATGGAGCTTTGCTCCGGCTTTAATTGGGCTCCCATTTGTACACGATGGGATTCGGCCCCCAGGATTACTCGAGGCTGGGAGACCTAAATAATGAGAAAAAGGGAAGAATTGTTTAACTGATTATGAGACAAGTGTTCCATTTTTAAATAATTTTAACCACCTAATATTTTTCAAGATTCATAAATAGCTCGGTATGATGTAACTTATCTTGCAGCTTACTGTTTTTTTATTGTTTGATCGGCCATGCAGCTTACTGTTTGTTATCAAATACCGCCAACATTATACATACTTCTTTAGTAATCAAATTTCCTTTTTTTTTTTTTTAGTGAAAAGTAATCAAATTTCTTGTATGGCTATGTGCTAGCTTCTTTTTATTCAAACTCTCAATTATGTATATGCAGCATTATTTTCGAATTTGTATCTTGAAATTTGCTAACTGGTATTTCATAGTATAATCTTTCAACTTATTGGTCCCAAATGCAGGTATGTGTGCTGTAGTTTCTGTTTTAAGCAAATTAAAAAATAAAAATGATTTGATTGATGGTCTCTGACGCTCATTTTCTAGGAACGTTTTTAAAACTAACCCATTTTCAGGAAATATTAAAATCATGTTTCAGATTCTGGAAACCTTACAAGATTTCTATAGTATAGCTTGGCTACCAATACCACCTCGTTCTTGAATTATAGTGCACCATGCCATAAGGTTCGAGATAGCGTTTTTACAGCTACCACTTGTCCATTGGGAAGTATTAAGCCTTGAGCATACAAAACAACTTGCGAAAATTTTAGATCTCATGTAGGACAACTTTTGAAAATTTCAAATGATTTCAGAAAAACAAGAAATACCTTGTATGTAGACTAGACCGAATCTGCTTTCACAAATTTTTTTGCCGTCTGAAAAGTTGTTCGCGGCAACTTGAATTGTACCCAAATCATATTGCAAAGACTGCATTAGACCTCTTAGGTTTGAATTTGAGAAAGATTCAGGGCTTATTTGTTTGTTTGTTTGCTTCCAAGTAGAGATGGATTAAGTGCTATCCTAAGGGCTAGGAATCTCTCTTGCCTACATCTTTTCTTTCTTCATGTTGTGCGTAGAGGAATTGCATTGTTCATATTATTAAGACAAGCTCATTAACAGGAACTTCCAGGTGGAGACACTGCAGTAATTGCAGAGACGGGAACTCGTGGTTCAAATGTCAGAAGCTTCGTCTTCTTGAAAATTGCGGGTAAGTCAGGGTTTCTCATCGATCTAACATAACTTCTTCTACTTTTAAAGAAGTAATAAACCTTGTGTTATTTTCATCAACCGAGATGTAGGTTGCATTAAACTAGTCACGTTTTTATGGGATACAAAACTTCTGCGTTCCTTTTCATTTTAGCCACAATAACAACCAAGAAATATTAAGGCCGTGTCATTGAACCCCAACAATCGAGATGTAGGTTGCATTAAACTAGTCACGTTTTTAGGCAATGTTGTCATTGGAGCTGTCATTGAATCCCACGTGTAAATTAGGAGTACTAGATTGGAGAGTATTCTCCTTGTTATTGAAAACCAGAAACGGAAAAACTAGTACAGCGTACAGCCGCTGGTTTCTCCACTTTACAGTCCATTCTCCTCTTTTATTTGACTCCGCAACGGTCTTTCTTACTTTATTTATTTTAGCAGTAATTTGTTCTCTAGGGGATAAAAAAAAGTGAGTAATTTTGTCGGACGCCGAGTCGCTGTAGTGCCCAAAAATGGCCGGAAACTGCAGCCCCCCAAAACGACGTCGTTTTGGGGGCAAGTTACACGCGGCCAAGGCAGGAGAAGGAAAAATGGAAAACTTGAGGGGAGGAAAATTATTCAGTGCTTTTGCCTCCACCAATTCTTATAAGCCCGCATCTTATTTTATGTTCCCAACAATCACTCTCTCTCCCAAACCCACTTCCTCTTTCTTTCTCCATTATTCTCTCAAGGCTCTCCCCTCCAGAAAATAGTTCACCGATTGTGTCCATTTTTAAGACCTTGAAGACGATTTTTGTCTATTTTTGGCTACATCAAGTTAGAACATCGGAATAAAGAACAAATTCATCCAAAAAAATGTTGGATCGTCCACATTTGAACAGTCAAACAGTAGTCTAGATTGATTGTGGGAAGAATTTGTAATTATATGATTGGATGTTTTGTGAGGTTATTTTGTTGATACTGCACATGATTTGCAGAGAGACAGAGAGAGAGAGAGAGAGAGAGATTGAGAGAATGGGTCTTCCACTCCGTTTCTTAGATGCCATTCTTGAAACTTGGGAGTTGAGAAATTAAAAGAGGAACAGAGGGGAATGAGAAAACAAACGGATTTTTGTGGGTTTGGTGATTGGGTTTCAGGGAAATGCATGTGTTTGGGGTGGAGAGGAGAGATTTAAGGATAAAAGAAGATGCGGGCTTACAAGAATTGGGGAAGGCAAAAGCACTATGTAATTTTCCTCCCCCTCACGTTTTCCACTCTTCCTCCTCCTGCCTTGGCCGCGTGTAACTTGCCCCCAAAACGACGTCGTTTTGGGAGACTGCAGTTTCCAGCCCTTTTTGGGCACTGCAAGGACTCGGCGTCCTATTTTGTCACTTCTCTATTTTTGTTAATGTCACTCTCCTTTGTGACTTTATTAGATGATTTATTTTGTGAGAGAATATGAGTGGTATTAACAAAAAGGAAAGTAGCAAAATCAATTCCCTAAAAAAATGGCAATAATTCATGTGATTCAACTAAAAGCTTTGCGATCAACAATGGAACCAGGGGAGGTCTAGTGACGGCAGCCGTCACGACAAGAATTTTAGAAAATGCAATTATTGTATATAAAAAAATAAAATTATCCCCAACTTATATAGTCTGGCCACCGCTAGATTTTTTTTTTCTCATTTTTTGTGATATACTAGTCCTAAATCCCCTATTTCTTTTCAAGAAAAGAGACTCAAAAAGTATTCACTAAATTTAATGGGCCAACGTGAAATAATATAAAGGATGATATGTAATTAAGGAAAAAAACACTCCACGTTTTAACCCTAAAAAAATTTAACCTAAAAAAATTAAACAAGTTAACCTAAATATTCGGAAGTAGTACTGTAGTGGATTTCTTTTTTACTTTCGATTCTCAGTTCCAAATTTCCGATGGCGGCACTGTGTTAATTCTCGTTTAGTCCAGTACCGGACTTCTGAAACAATAAAAAGCCATTTATCGTTTGGCATTCTGTGTGAATTTCTCAAACTTCATTGGGGAAAGATTAATTTTCTTCAATTTTTTAATATTCAATTGAAGTTTCTTGATCACATTCATTAAGGACATATCTGGAAGTTTTGACATCAATTCCGTCATCGATGCTTTTAACGACATGAAAGAGTATCGGGCATAATTCAAGATGTCTCACTTTAGTAGATAGATTAAATTAAAATTAGTCTTTTTCCGTACTCCATGTGCAAATAACAAACATCATTTACTATAATTTTTGTTATATTATTTTAATTTTTTCTAGAGTCGATGACTATTAATATTGTAATACATCTTTTTATTCTTTTAGTATATATTTCACCACTGTTAGGATTAAATCCTGGTTCCGTCCCTGATTGCGATACATTTATTCTGCCATATAAAATTTGAACATCGATCTCATAACACAAGGGCGCCTTGAGGTTTTACCGTTACAACTCACAATTACTCCATAGGAATTGGAATTTTTGTGGAAGACTAGTACTGTAGCGTATTTTTTTTTATCAGCAAAATAAAATTTCATTACCATAAAAGAAGTGTAGCATGATGTTAATTATGAAGGAACGATCTTTTTATAGGAACTAAAATGATTTCTAATGTAACTTGTTAATGACAAATTTATTTGAATCACTTACCACAAAAAAAAAAAAAAATACAAATTTATTTGAACAAATTTCCCTATAATAACTGTTTTTCTTTATCGTTTTTTTATGCATTATACTTTTTACAATGCAAAAAGAACTATCAAACAGATGAAAAGCCTGTGTGCATAGATATTGTTACAAAAATATGAATATATATACATGGTTAGAATCATCTAAGTCACATTATTCCTGCAAAAATAATAACCCGTCCCCGTGTATCGGTTTGTTTGACTCGTTTATGAATTTGTTAACAGTAGTATTTTGTTCTTAAAAAAGGTAATTAATTTTCACGCTTTCTTTTTTATAATTACACCTTTTTTTGTTCTCTTGCGATATGAATTTACAAAATTAACCTTTCACTTGTATACTCTTTCATACTTGGAACGTCAATGTTTAATTTGAATTCGAATCATAAGAAAACAAAAAAAAAAAAGAGTGTGATTAAAAAAAAAGTATGAAAATCACTACCATAATAACACTCCTACTACTACGATCACTTTAGCTGCTTCCCCTCCATGTCGCCTTCTCTCTGGTCCGTTGGACGCCCGCTGGTTTCTATCTCTTGGGGCAATCGGTTGGCTTAACGGCGTGGTGCGTCTTGGCAGCAGTTGGAGGCAAGGTTATGAGGTTTGCCACCGTATATCACTCCTGAGTGAATACAACTTTGGCTTAACGGCAAAGGGGAAGGCTTTTGGTAAACATTGCGTTGCAGATCTAGTGATGCTTGGAGCCTTGGTTGTCAGTTTCTCAGGCCGTTTGTGAGAATCGAATCGGTGATTTTTCGAAAGTCATTCTTGGGATCCGTTAATGTGAGGGGTTCACAGCTGTGTGAGCCATCGTTTAGTGGTCTGATGGAATTTCAGTTCACGGCCCAAGCAGGTGGGTTTCTGTTGGTGATAGTTTGGCTTGCATGGTGTGGTGGTTGGCAATGTGGAGGTGGTAGCGACGACTGTCAATCTGTTTTAGGTTAGGTGTTTGGGCTAGATTTGGCCTTTTGGTATTGTCCATTTGTTTTCGGCCCTATTCAGTGTTTCGGGGCTGGCGCCTAGGAGTTTTGGGCTATATCCCTTTAGATATTTGTTCAATCTTTGGTTGGATCATCTCTTTTTCCCCTCTCTCATCTACTCTGATCAATTTTTTTTAATATAACTAACGGATGCCCAAGTCTAAAGGCGCGTCGAAATGTAACATAATCTCAACTTAAACAAATTACCAGTACTACCCGATTGTTCTACGAAATATTTGTAATCTCCACAGAGAGTTAGTTACCATTTGAAATATTTTTCTATTTGATTATACAAAAATGCTAAAGGCACATCACTTAGAGGCACATCAATCACATCCCTCTCACATACAGGTGGGTCCAGTACCTGTATGTGAGAGGGGTGTGGTTAATGTGTCTCTAAGGTGATGTGCCCCTAGCACCATCTATCCCTCTCTATGCTCACTTTTTAATCAATGTATCTCTATGTAAAATAAATAATGTTGCCTTGTATGAGAGAGAGAATAGAGAGAGATAAATTTATTACGAGAATATTCTCTATTTCAAAAAAAAAAGATCTAATGACTATAAATTTAACACATAAGTGATCTAACGGTTATAGAGATTACTTTAATTTATATATCTAAATATTTTCAATAGAAAATCGAGACTTTGTTTGGTTGGAAGTTTAGTTTAGTTTTGATAGTAAGTGGAGAGAAATAAGATAATGATTAAAAATATATGTAATGATTAAAGAGAGATAGAGATGAGAAAGTAATAATTGAAGAAATATAATAATGATTGAAAAAAGAAGAAGATAATAATTGAAAAACTAAATTGAAATGTGAACTGGACACAACCAGCGCTATGTTTTTTGCCCGCAACATTTTCAAAAGAAGACTGCTACTGTGTTTTTGCGTAGACATTTGTCGTTGAAAAAAAAAAAGCATCGCTAATCAGCCAGCTAATAAGCCAGAATCAAACAGATGAGCCTAAAATCGCACTCCCAGAAGAAGCGAAAACCATCAAACCGAAAAAACCAGTCGCCTTTTTTGCCCACAACGGCCCCCAGTGTTCAAAACCACCTCTCTCCCCCTCCCTCTCCCTCCCCCTCTTCCTCTCTCCTCCATCACAACCTATTTATACTAAACCCCCTCCAAAACCCACCACTTGACTCATCGTAGCATTCATCTCTAACTCCGTCCATGACTTCCTTCGGTTCTCCACCTCCCAACACTACCTCTCCCTCTCCCTCTCCTCCCATGACCAAGAAACAAAAACCAAACCCCGAATCGAACAACAACGGCTCCACGGCTCCGGCCGCCAGCGCCTTCCCCTCCTCTTGCGGCACTCTAGGCCGCCACCTGGCCCGGCGCCTCGCCCAGATCGGCGTCCGCGACGTCTTCTCCGTCCCGGGCGACTTCAACCTCACCCTCCTCGACCACCTCATCGCCGAGCCGGAGCTCAACCTCGTCGGCTGCTGCAACGAGCTCAACGCCGGGTACGCCGCCGACGGCTACGCGCGCGCCAACGGGGTAGGGGCGTGCGTGGTGACGTTTACGGTGGGGGGATTGAGTGTTCTGAACGCGATCGCCGGCGCGTACAGTGAGAATCTGCCGGTGATTTGTGTGGTGGGTGGGCCCAACTCGAACGATTACGGCACTAACCGGATCCTTCATCATACGATCGGGCTGCCGGATTTTAGCCAGGAGCTCCAGTGCTTTCAGACTATCACCTGTGCTCAGGTCAGTCCACATGCCTAATGATACTATGCTCTATGTGAACTTGTTTGAGTCCTTCTATGGTATACCATACACTGAAGTGGGTTCCACACGAATAATTGGAGCCACTTAATTTGTTTCAAATATTTTTTAAAAAATTTATGTAAAAAATCAGCTAAGTCAGATAGGGATAAGGCTTGATCAGTTTTTATTTTTTTCCTCAACTTGTCATTTTGTGCAACAAATTGACGAAGTCCTTGCCGATATCTGACTAGTTTTACAGGGATCCTTAAAAAATGCATATTGAGCAAAAAATTGCTCAATCCCTTATCGATATCCGACTTAGTTGATTTTTTACAGGATCCTTATAAATGCATTTTAAATAAATTGACCGGCTTCAATTATTTGTGTGGAAACCGGTGAATAAATGCATTTCTGCTTTTTTTGATGGTCATGAAACAATTACGGAGAAATAATGAAAACAAATTTAAAGAAATGTTTAGAAACAAAAATTACTCAAAATGATCAGATTTTTAAGTTATTTCTCTCTTGTCTTTTACGAATTACCTATTAACGTTGATCACGTATCATTGGGTACTTCATCTCTTAAACTTATCTTCATAACAATAGTCTTACCTAGTGTGACAGAGAATGTTTTTTCCAAGATAAATTGGTTCCTTAATCAAATTGATTCGGTGTCTGATCAACATGATTTTCGGTATGGTTGATAGTCTCGAAGAGGTTTAGAACATGAACGATTCCAATCATTTAATTGTACCCGGAAAGGGCCCTCAAATGAGCAATCTGGAGAGGATCTGCCTCCATTAATTGGATACAGTACTTACTTTAGTTCGTCATTACATTTTTTACGTGAATTTGTAGGCTTCTTAGAGTATTGTCAATTATCAGTTATTGTGTAAAGAGGATTGGGAGTTTTCTTTCTTGGTGATGGGTTGAGGGGGGTATTAGCAAATCGAGATCTTCTCCGTGACATCCATGTGATCCATTGGTCACACGTAACATGTTGCCACGTTATATAGCTTGCAAAAATAATGGTCTAAATAAGCAAATAGACCAGTTTGTATAAGTATTATTTTAGAAAACAGAGGAAAATTTGAATTGTAAAATTTTCAAGCTATGCAGTATTCTTTGATGTACCAATTTTATTTGGAGTGTGAAGACCAAGATCTGCAATAATAATGGACGTCTCCACTGCATTGATAAAATGGAGAGAATCATACTCCCGTTTTAGCTATTCCATTGGTACAAATTGTTGATTTGATGTGGTGGTGATGAAAATGCGACAGGCAGTGGTAAATAACTTGGAGGATGCCCATGAGCTGATCGATACTGCAATTTCAACTGCTTTAAAGGAAAGCAAGCCGGTATATATCAGCATAAGTTGTAATTTGCCTGGAATTTCTCATCCAACATTTGCTAGGGAGCCAGTCCCATACTTCCTTGCACCAAAGTAAGTTCATTCAACTTTCCCGTATCCCTCACAACTTTTCCATTTATTGAACGTTGTTTCTCTGTTTTGGTGCTGGTATGAGTTATGTAGTCTTTCATGAAACCCTTCATACATGTTGTGGAGTTAGGTATGGCATTCGGGGTGTTCGGGGCGGATATGGGGATTTCCGTCCCCGATCCCCGAAACCGATCTTGCCCCCGTATCCGCCCTGATAACCGAACGGGGAGCAGAAAAATGAACCATAACCGAACCATTTGGTTTTCGGGTAATCCCGAACCAAATGGATAACCGAACAGATCAATAAAGGAGAAAAAAAAAAAACCCCCATTTCAGCCAAAGTTCACTTACAGATTCAACATAGATGAACACACATACACGGATCAAAAAAAAAAACACGCATACACACGCACAGAGAAAGAGAGAAATAAATAAGAGACGATGAGTCGACTGGCCCAGAAAAATGTAACAGTGGACTGCCCAATAGCCTGCAAAAACAGAGTTACGGAGCCGATGAGAGACGAGATCGAGAGAGAGTGAGAGAGAGAGAGTGATTCTACCTTTGATCGTACGAGCTATGGAGTTACGCTTCTTCTACCGATCGTACGATCTATGGAGTAATGCTTCTCTACCTTCGACCAAATGGAGAGAGAGAGAAAGAAACCTCAGATCGGGAATCAGACGAACACAGAGAGAAAGAGAGAGAGTCAGGCGTGGAGACTGTGGAGGCGAGAGAGGGTAATGGCCGATTCTAATTCTCTGAACCCTAGTCAGTAGTCACCCACCGACCCACTATTGAATATATGAAGGGTTATCACACTCCAGGTCCCTCTACCTTAACATATGTAAAAATCCGGTCCCTAAATTTTTTGAAAATTTTCACTTCGACCCCTGGTCTCTTTTTATTTTATATATATATATATTATGGTTTCGGTTCGGTTCGGTTCGGTTTGGGGATCTGCTAAACCATACCCGCACCGATACCCGTTCGGTTATCCAAGGCCTCAACCATACCCATACCCACGGGGAATTTTTCGGTTATGGTTCGGGGAAAATTTTCGATTACGGTTCGGGTACCCATCGGTTCGGCTCACTTTGCCATTCCTATGTGGAGTCAATCTGAGTTTGGAACTGAATTTTAGAATCCTGTTTGTTTGTATGGTTTAATGTGATTTTCAGTTTATTACCATCTAAGTATGATAACATGTGCAATACAGTGAATGAGTTGTCTTTACTAATGCATTCGATAGGGACACCAAGCAGACTATCACGATACATTACCCTGTCTATGTTTCCTAAGCAAAATGTGAATGGTATAATACCCCAGCCCTATGTATTTCTGCTAAACAAAATATATTTGGTTTATTGTGTTTCTGGTATGTTTGAGTATGAAAGTAAAATTGTTATCTTTTTACCTAAATCAAGGTGTTTGCGGGCTTCCCTGTGGTGATAGAACACGCGCCTTGATTTCTATTTGTGGATTGCTTTTTGTACACTTGCCTTGCATCTTTTTGGCATGTTTGACAGTCAAGTATGAAAGAAGGAATCTAACTTTCACCTACATGAATGCATTGAGGTGCTTTCTCATGTGTTGATTCTACCTGAGCACTGACTTTTGCAGTTGAGATGTTTTTTTTTCTCCTTTTTTGTAGTGCTGCCTTAGTATTTGACCAATTGTCTTTCCATGTTCCTTGAGCTTGGCATCCTCTTTTAATGTTTATTTCCTCTCTCAACTTCAAAACTAACCAGTTTTCATATCTTATGCAGGCTGAGCAACCAATTAGGACTAGAGGCTGCAGTGGAAGCGACAGCTGAGTTTCTAAACAAGGCTGTGAAACCTGTCCTTGTGGCAGGTCCCAAGCTAAGGGTAGCAAAGGCCCAAAAGGCCTTTGTGGAGCTTGCGGATGCATGTGGATATCCTATAGCAGTAATGCCTTCTGCCAAGGGACTGGTTCCAGAGCACCATCTGCACTTCATTGGGACATACTGGGGCGCTGTGAGCACCAGCTACTGTGGCGAGATTGTTGAATCCGCCGATGCTTACGTCTTCGTGGGTCCCATCTTCAACGATTACAGCTCAGTTGGATATTCTTTGTTGATCAAGAAAGAGAAATCTGTGATAGTGGAGCCCAAACGCGTGACTATTGGTAATGGGCCTTCACTGGGTTGGGTTTTCATGGCAGACTTCTTGACTGCTTTGGCCAAGAAGCTGAAGAAGAACAACACAGCTTATGAGAATTATCGTCGAATATTTATCCCTCCTGGCATTGCTCTGAAACGAGAGAATAATGAACCTCTTAGAGTCAACATACTTTTCAAGTACATTCAGGTAAGTGAATAAATGTGACACATCTGCATAGTTCCTTTTTACCCGTTTTTCGTCTTTCCAAAAGTTCCGTCACTTGTAGAGGGTTCTATTTAGGTCAAAGAAAATGCAACGGTTAAATATATGGAATATAGTTCCTTTCATTTTATTTGCCCTTCAGAAAATCCCAAGACAAAACCTTGATGCAAATACAGCTCCGTGTGCATTACTTAGCATATGATGATTGACCTTCATGGACATTCCTTAAAGGTATGCTTGCAAAACATTGCTACAGTATAGCAGAACATGTGGGCGTTCTATGAGATGAGAATTAGGACAGATTGCTTGACCTAATTTGTCTGGCCCAATATCTTTGACTAACTTGATTACCTTGCCAATTTGGTTCCCCCAACTTTTTCTTATGAAGAGGAAGGATATATGGCTGTTAATTTAAATTTTTTTGTTTCTTTCGGTTTTCCATCTTCAATCTACCATTGGAAAGGATTTGATCCGTAATATCCTGGTTAATACTGGTGCTTTAGACCTCTTAGGTTTGAATTTGAGATAGATTCAGGGCCCATTTGTTTGTTTGCTTCCAAGTAGATGGATCAAGTGCTATCCCAAGGGCTAGGAATCTCTGTTGCCTATATCTTTTCTTTCTTCATGTTGTGTATAGAGGAATTGCATTGTTCATATTATTAAGACAAGCTCATTAACAGGAACTGCTAGGTGGAGACACTGCAGTAATTGCAGAGACGGGGGACTCGTGGTTCAATTGTCAAAAGCTTCGTCTTCCTGAAAATTGCGGGTAAGTCAGGGTTTCTCACCGATCTAACATAACTTCTTCTACTTTTAAAGAAGTAATAAACCTCGTGTTATTTTCATCAACCGAGATGTAGGTTGCATTAAGGTATTGGTCGCGTTTTTAAGGGATACATAACTTCTTCTAACTTCTGTGTTTCTTTTCATGTAGCCACAATAACAACCAAGAAATGTTGTCATTGGGGCCGTGTCATTTTGTAAAGTGACTCTACAAAAATTTGGGGACTGCATTGATGTTTCATTCAAAGGTTGCTATAACAGAAAGGAACTTTTAAGATGCTTTGATATTAACTATTCAAAATTTTGCATCATATAGAGGTATTTAAGTCAAATGACATGTATCATTTCATTCAGGTATGAATTTCAGATGCAGTATGGATCCATTGGGTGGTCTGTAGGTGCTACACTCGGTTATGCTCAGGCTGCGAAAGACAAGCGTGTGATTGCTTGCATTGGTGATGGGAGTTTCCAGGTCAGACACAGGGGTTGGAGTATCTAATTTCTGAATCACTAATTAGAGAAAATGTTGCGATTACATTGCATCAAATGGTTAAAAAAGGGCTGTAGGTCAGTTGGTAACATTGAGTAGTGTTTGCTGATGAAAAAGAGTGAAATGTTTCACACACTCCCTTTTCTATAAACGCACTCACAGAAACCCTAACTTTGATACATTTGATGATGAAACTCTAAATTCACTCCTCCAATCCATCTATTTGTAAAATAGTAAAATGCCCGCACCCAATGCTACACTGTCCAAAGCATAATGTTGATAATAGCCAATTTGCTTACTGATTGATAGGAAAAAATAGAAGCATAATCAACTGTCAAGGTACCCCTTTTTTAGGAACAGAGGTTCAATATTGTTTTTATCTATGAAATTTATCATATAATATCTCAAACTCATATAAGAATTTTGAGTGCCCCTCGTACCCTGGTGGTCAAATCACAATCTTGCTTGAGTTAGAAGCATAGTTATCGAAATCGTACGATTCCCGAACCGAATCGTACGATTCGGTTCAATTCAGGCATAAAACGATTCAAATCGATTATATGAATCGCAAATAGGTAAGAATCGAAGTGAGAATCGCAGAATCGTTTTTTGAATCGGTGAATCGTGAGAATCGTACGATTCACCTCGTTTTCAAATTAGTGGGTTTTCCGGCGGGTTGGGTTGGGTTTCTACACATAAATCACGAAATACCTTAAATTTCTGGGAGGCAAGGGGTCGGAATTTCTTGTGTGACCCGGAGAGAACCCTAACATTGAAGAACACGAAGACCAGAGCCCTCGTAGAGAAGCTTCGAGCTCCTTCGAAGTTTTCGACGTCGACATCGCTGTCTGAATTGCACCTCGTTCCAGTCGGTGAGGGTACTGACTTTTACTGGAGTGTTTATTAGTTTATTTATTTTACTAGTTAGTGGTGTGTATATTATATATTATATTAGTTAGTGGAGTGTATATTATATATTATATACACTAGTTAGTGGTGTACAACTGTGCATATTATATTATATATTATATTTGTTAGTGGTGTGTATATATCACCAGGAAGTGGGGTGTACATTTTTTTTTTTATCAGAAAAGTGGGGTGTCCATTAGTATATAAAAGTCCGTTAAAAACAAAAAAACAGAGTATAATAAACTTCAACTAGTGTCACTAGATCATCTATTTATTTTATGAAACAATACTTTTAATTATTCAAGCTTGAAATCTACATTTTTTATGCATTTTCAAGATTTTGACTGAATCGGAATGATTCACGATTCGATTCGATTCACGATTCGCAAATGGGCCTTTTCGATTCTCGATTTGACAACTGTGGTTAGAAGAACCACAAAAAATGAATGGAGCTGAGTAAGTTTGTTCCCTTTTTGTGCAGGTAACAGCCCAGGATATATCTACAATGATTCGATGTGGGCAAAGGAGCATTATATTCCTCATCAACAACGGAGGATATACTATTGAAGTAGAGATTCATGATGGGCCATATAATGTGATCAAGAACTGGGACTACACTGGCCTTGTTAATGCTATTCATAATGGGGAAGGCAAATGCTGGACTGCCAAGGTTAGCACACATATTTAAGCTTACATAGGATGGTTTAGAGAGATTAAACAAGTTTGGGCAGATGACGGATTTAGTTTCTTATACTTGGTAGTGTCCATGAGTGTAGACACACATCTCTAGCCAATCTAAAGCATTGCTTAAACCTCCTTGGGGCTATCAACTCCTTTGGGGCTAGTCCTTACGGGGCTTTGCTCGGGCTTTAATTGGGTCCCCATTTGTGCATGGTGGGATTCGGCCCCCAGGATTACTTGAGGCTGGGAGACCTGAATAATGAGAAAAAGGAAAGAATTGTTTAATTGATTATCAGACAAGTGTTCCATTTTTAAATAATTTTAACCACCTAATATTTTTCAAGATTCATAAATAGCTCGGTATGATGTAACTTATCTTGCAGCTTACTGTTTTTTTATTGTTTGATCGGCCTTGCAGCTTACTGTTTGTTATCAAATATCGCTAACATTATACATACTTCTTTAGTAATCAAATTTCTTGTATGGCTATGTGCTAGCTTCTTTTTATTCAAACTCTCAATTATGTATATGCAGCATTATTTTCGAATTTGTATCTTGAAATTTGCTAACTGGTATTTCATAGTATAATCTTTCAACTTATTGGTCCCAAATGCAGGTATGTGTGCTGTAGTTTCTGTTTTAAGCAAAAAAATAAAAATGATTTGATTGATGGTCTCTGACGCTCATTTTCTAGGAACGTTTTTAAAACTAACCCATTTTCAGGAAATGTTAAAATCATGTTTCAGATTCTGGAAACCTACTTCCACTAGATGAACATATGCAAACGCTAAACTATTCAGGAAAAAATACCCTGACACTGGTTGGTGGAGACCCAAAAGGATCAAGAGTTCTTCAATAATTTGGAAATCTTAACAGTGTGCTTATATCTTTGATCAACCTATCCCGAAGGGTTGAGAAAAATATTGACCTTCTTGGTGCTCTGGGTTTTGTTTGGTTTATTGAACTTGCTTTCGCGAACTAGGAAGTATTGGTAATCTAGAAGCATTCATAAGATGCATTCCAAAATTTGTCATTCCCTGGGAGCAGGTATGCACAGAGGAGCAGCTGGCAGAAGCAATTTCAACAGCGACAGGAGCGCATAAAGATTCACTATGTTTTATTGAAGTTTTTGTTCATAAGGACGACACTAGCAAAGAGCTGCTGGAATGGGGATCCCGGGTTTGTTCTGCTAACAGCCGCCCTCCAAATCCTCAGTAGCACTTTGGAGTTTCTAAGGTTGAAGACTGGATGACATGTTATTTTAGTATACTCAACTTTGATCCAATGCAATCTCCCACTATTATCAGTCTATATCGCTGGGATGTATTCTCCGATTATGAGGGAAAGATGATTATTAGAAGAAATAATGAAATTGTTTGTGTTAATATGTACAGTAGAATTTGTGTCTCATAGTTCATGTTGTTTTGAGTTTGTGACGTGGATTTTGTTGTAATAGCAGAGCGTTGTTTTGAGCTTATGATGTGGATTTTGTTGTAATAGCAGAGCGCAGATGTTGAACATGAATTCAATGCGAAAAATGTTTTTGCAGTAAAATTCCATATGAATAATACATCATGGCTTCGTGGCTTTTTGGTTCATCTGCTTGTAGTTGACGAAGTTCGGAGAACGGTGATGCTTTACTTCTGGTAATCTTCAGCAAATAGGATATTAGTATTGGATAGGGTCCGTTGTTTGTCGATTCCAAAACGAGCCTTAGGTCCCTCCCAAAAGGGCTAAGCTAGGTCATTTGAATTCATTTTTTCCATTGAGTTCTTTCATAGTGTTCGTTTTGGGTCTATAGATTCAACCCTCTCTTTGCACACGGTCCCTAATGCTCTCATTTCTCTATCGATTTCTCTCCACTTATTAACCCAAAAACCTCCCTCAAAATCCAAACCAATTGCTTATTAACCCAAAAACCTCCTCCAAAATCCAAACCAACAATCGGTAAGAAACCCCGAAATGCAAAGAGTGTTGCCACCCCAAAGTAATGTTTGTTAATTGGGGAAAAAAAACTGGTTCGATTCTAGATGCAAGCTCTTAATATGTACGAACTTTTGTCCTTATAGGTGTTATGGGCTTTGTAATTCCCATCGGCCTGTGTTTTCCAACTTTTGGTTGGAACCCCTTCCCCTTAATAATAATTTATTTTGCTGATCAAAAAAAAAAAAAAGAAAAGAAAAGAAAAGGCAAGTAGTTGGTTTAATCCCCTCATTCATTAGGAGCTGATTCAGCTGAATATGCGACTTGTTACAGCTAGGTTTATGGGAAGTATGTCAATGCTCATTGCCTTTCCAATCATTAAAGAAAGAAATGAAGATTTGTTAAACCCCATTGTTCAGGGATGGTTCAATAATTTTGAACATTGGAACGGTGAGGCTGCGAGCTTAACTAGACTAGTTTGGCTCAAGTGCAGGGGGGTATGCCACTCAGTGCTTGGAATCTTGGAATCAGAAGACCTTCACAAGAATAATGAGGCTATTAACTGGAGGTCCGGTACAGTACATGAAAGTGTCCATGAAACAACAACAGACGGTCAAGAACCTTGAGGTTTTACCTAAGGATCTAATCACCTGGCCGCTCGCCCATACCCAATCCGGACCTTCAACCCTTGATTATGTGCTGCTGATGAAGTCTCTGCTCCTCAATCTCAATTTCTAGGAGTCTATGAACTGTTTCTTCATCATTTGAAAAGAAATGGACCCCCATATTCTTGCTTGGCAACACAACCTCTTGCAGTTCATTCAGTATATTGGCATTTCTGTTGTTGATATATATCCTCTCAATCAACTGATGCATCATGATTACTGATCTCCGAAATTTGTTGTTTACACTCCGTGAGCCCGCCATTCTCCTCATTATTTTCTCCAACATCTAGAAGATATCCAACAAATACCTTCTCTTCTTTTTCCAATTAAGCTGATGAACTCCCCTTAAACAACTCAATAATTAGGATGCCAGCTCAGATATCTATATACATGTTAGGGCTCCTGATAGCATCAGAAGCTCACAAGAATTCCTTACTCGAAATCCTCAATGAAGCCCCTGTCACCTCCAATATTTCCCCGGGAAATTTGGAAAATCTGGTGGGACAAGTCTTGGCCACAAAGGTTATAGCAGTCATACGGAATTTGTTTGGTGGGTTGTAGATCATGACTTATATAAGTGAGAGATACACAATTTTTACTTTTATTTTTCTGATCATAGTGATACACAACCATGAGAAAAATGATTCATATATAGACAAACAAGGATTGACATGTTGGTTATCCATCGTACACTGATGTTATAGTTCTCGAACACTAAAGTAAATGACTCTCTCCTTTTATTTTGAGGCATACAAATTCCTTAAAGCTATGACCTATGAAGCACAGATACGGCTACGGGATATGGATACGACACGATACGGATACGACGATACGTAAAAATCTAAACAAATAGGATACGGATACTTCGGGGATACGACTGTATAAATTATACATTTTTATAATTATTAGTCTCCTAGGCATAAAAGTGAAGTCATAAGAAATAAAAGAGTATTTGAATTGCTAATACCAAGCATGAAGTACATGCCAATCTCAAAAGAGTAGGAACTTATCATCCAAAAGATTAGAATTTTGTAAAAAAACAAAAAAAAAAAAAACGGATTAGTAGGCAATAGATTAATCGGTATGCATATAATATACTTCATATATATATACACATATATCTATGTACCAGTGTATGTATTAGATATAATTTATTATATAATGTAAACAATAGAAATCCACACCAGTAAAACAGAATAAAACAGAGAGAGAACCTTGTGATCAAAGGTTCAAGTGATCTAGGGTAGGAAAATATCGACCGGTTCATGGAATGATCTATCGATGTGCATAATTTCCTAAGTTTTATATTTTTAGTGATGCTATTATTACAATTTTTTCCTTTTAATTTGTACTTGATTCTTTAAAAAATTTCATTTTAACCCCTGTTGTATCCTAAATGTATCCTGCCGTATCCCCACGTATTCCTTGCGTATCCGAAACGTATCCGAAATAAAAAATATTTAATTTAAATGCAAGATACTTATTTGCCGTATCCGATACGTATCGGATGCGTATCCATGTCCCTCGTGTATCCGATACTCATACGTGACTAGTTTCGGAGTATCCGTGCTTTATAGACATTGACACAATAACAAGTGACAACCCAAAGACCACTCCCTTTTTTTGAACGAAGCAGTTAACCCTTCATGCTAAGATTCAAGAGTCCCAAACAGGACCAAAGGCAGCAATCCCAACAGCTTTGCATGCATTGACAACGTCCCTGCTCCCTGCTGGGTTACTAGTAACGATCACAACCTCAGCTCCCATAGTTCTTGCTGTGTCGATGGTCATTTGTGACACGTTGGGGCGTCCAAGTACTGCGGTGTCAATGTCATGAACAATCATCCTGTCTTTCGGGTACCCACTCACCCACTCGGTGATCTCTTTTCCAAAATTTTGCTCAATCCCTTTGGCCACCCAAAGCAAGCATACCTGAGTCGCGCAAGGCTGCAACAGCCATGATAAAAAGACGCAAATTCCCGAGCCGGTAGCCACCAGCAATACCCTATCGTACATGTTTACGAGATAGGGGAGTCCGGTAAAATGAACGGTTCTAACCCATAAGTGACTCGGTGGGTCCGAGACCAAAGACTTGGTGAAGTCACCCACTGCTCCAGCCAACATCATGTGCTCTTTCTTCCCATCCGAAATGATTCCAAAAGCGTGCCATTCAGATAAGGGTGATGGGCTGATTCTGCCCAATAAACCAGGTTTTACCCCTCCTTTGAGTTTTAAGATCGAAGCGTGGCTAGAGGGAGCAGAGACAAAATAATAGCCATTTACCTCATTGAGATTCTACTTTTTTTTTTTTTGGTTACAAAATATAGACCCAAAAGCTTTCACAAGATAGCTAGAGAACTTGAGCCCAATAACAAAACAAAATAGATAAACCCAAACACAAAGATGGCCTTTGGTCCAATTAGACCAAAAAAAAAAAAAAAGGGATTAGTTCTGACACGGGCCGGCCAGGTATTACTTCGGTCCAATTAGAAAAAATTCTTTAGCTAATAATATTTTTTTAAAATACCACCCAATTAGCTTGGATAGTACGACTACACGCTTATGTTTATTTTTTGGGTGCAACAGAAATTCATTAAAATATTAGCGAGTAAAAGTCTTACAAAATTGAATCATAAAGATAGAGTAGTTAGTGGGCATAATAATAAAACACATGGACTTTCTTGGAGCTAGGTGTCCAACCCCTAGATTATCGTCACGAACAACTGACCTATTTAATGGCAGCCGGGAATATCTCATAATTAAGTAACCGTGAGGTTTTCCACTTCCCCGTACATCTAAAAGACGAGCCAGGTTGTCATAACTACGTACATGCTTATTGTATGGATATAATTATTTATATACGTTCCCATATTTCACCCCCCCACCCCCCGCCCCTTTTTTTTTTTTTTTTTTTTGTAGATATTGAGCACATTTTGCACATTAATTAAACATTGCCATAAAAGGGAATTGTTAGCTTTTTCATGTTTTAAGCACGTGTGCGCTTTGTAATTAAAAAACTGAAAATTAGAGAACCCACATATATATTATAATATTGTTTGGGTATTTAAACCCATTTCTCAAAAACTATGGCCCGGGCGGCCATGGCCATACCCTCATCATTCTCATACAAGAGATCACAACTACCTTTCTTTTCACCTAATTAAGATTTTGCAATTATTCACAAATAAGTGTTTGTCTTTCATAAGATTTTGTGCTTTGAATTCCAAACCCAAACATTCCGAATCTTGAGGTCACTAGAAGTTTTGCCCGGCTGTTAATTTCAGAGTTTCGAATTTAATCGAGGTGCGCACAATCTGACTCAGCATCTGATAATTATCCGAAGAAAATATCCTTAATTACCGCCACCACGTCTCATCAGCACATTACTTCTAATGTCTTACCGGAGGTTTTGTCTGGTCGTTAATTTCAGAATTTCAAATTTAATTGAGGTGCGCGCAAACTAGCCCAGCATCCTGTTACCCAAAGAAAACATCCTTACAACCACGTCTCCTCAGCACATTGCTTATAGTATCTTAAAATAACGGATGACCAACCAACTATATTTAATTTCTTACTTGTAAATAACATCTCAACAGGATAGTTAGGATGAATGATTTGAATGACGACGTCTCCATTATTCAATTCTTTTCTTTCTTTTTTAATTTTTTTTTTTGTTCACACGGTAATCTTCTCCCTTAATTTAATGTTTAAAAATGTAAGCCCCACATGTAGGGGCTTGTTTAAAATGCAACGCCAAAAGAATTGAATAAATACGCTTACATTATGAAAGAAGCTGACTTTTCAAAAGAATAAAAGATGATGCAACCTAGATTTCCGTTTGGATGTGTATTGTATGCACCTTTAAAAATTGCCAGCAATTTTAAGCATCGCGTAAAAAAATTTGCAACATCAATCCAGAATTCATTAAATTGGTATGGAAGGTAATATTTAGAGACAAATCATATGTAGCATCAAGTTTGAATTGCTAACGCTTGTATAGTAGTATGTGCTGAGCAAAAAAAAGAAAAAAGAAACGCTTGTATAGTATGAGTTCTTTCGTAGTAATTAGTAATGCAAAATTTATACTCCTAAAATTTCCAAGGAAAAATTTTGAGGTTTTAAGCAAATATATACCGTAGGAGAGATTTATTCAGTGTTTGGCTGGGGCACAATCGCGTGTCCTTCTTACACGACACAATCATGTGTAATTCACCCATTTAATTAGCCTTGGACCCCACAACGTGGGGAACCAAGTGGCGGTGCCCTTGAGGCACTATATATTTTTTTTCATACCGTACGCAAATAGCTATGGTGTGTGTTTGTTGTAGCAATTTTCAAGAAATATCCATTCTTTTCCTTTGTGTGTGCGTGTCCGCTCTCTTGTATGTGTGAGAGAGGGTTTTCTTTCACACAAAATGCACGTTCCATTGACTATTGAATATAATCAATATTATCCCAACAATGGATGAAAAGAATGGGGTTGTCCGTCTGCTCTATCGTAGGGTTTTAGGTTCGATTTTTCTTGCCAATAACTCTTGGGGCCATCTCGTGACACGTGTAAGCGTGTGAAATGGCTGCGAGAGGCTGGAATTGTAGAGATTAGTCCAAGGTGCGCGTAAGCTGACCAGGAACACCATGTATTACGAAAATAATAATAATAATAATAATAATAATAATAATAATAATAATTAGAGGTTGTCACTTAATTGTCACTATGCTTTTTTAGACACGTTTCTCTTAACTGGCAGTCGTTCATTACTTCATTTGGCTAAACATGGTCGATCACACTTTTGAGCTAGGGTTGATGTTTCAGTTAGCATTGTGTTACGGAAACACTCACAAATTTAAACCCCCACGACAAACAAACGCGTAGTACATAAGACAAGTACATTAACGTTGTTCAAAATTCGCACGTGGGCCCTTTTGGTTAAGCTCATGATGAACCTTCGATACTCCATCTCTTCTTGCTCGTTTCATTTTCGTGGCATGGGACACATCCCATGTGCCCAGAATGATACGGTAAATCGAATTGTCTACTTTTGGCTCCATATACATGTAAAATCGTAGAGCTGGTTCTACGCTAAAGTTTGAGTTGCGGCCACTTTAAGGTCTCGGAAAGTTTACAAATTAATATGAGGAGTTAGCCCCTCCTACTTGCTTTGATATCCCTCATTACCCAACAAATTAAAAGTCTTCTTCTTTGGTATTTGTTTTAGACCATAGAAATGGGAAGGCCAACTCTGTATAAAGGTTTATGAAATCTTTTCTTCTTTTTTTTTTAACAGCGGAAAAAGATTTTAGGAATTTTTTAATACGAATTACAAAGATTACTGGAATCCAAACATAAGGCATCAAATTAACCAAAGCAAGGACAAACCACAAGAAGCACAACCTCACTCTGACAATCACATGTCGCGAGGACCCAGAAAAAAAAGAAAAGCAAATCTAAGGCTGGCAAGAAATCAACCAAGAGAGAAACCCCGAGAGGAAACACCCCAAAACCCAAGTTTACCCATCAATGTTTGCAAAATGAGATTTGTAACAGTTTGATTTACAATATGATCGAGCTAGACTGTAGTAGGTCTCACTTCGCAATATCCCATAAAAATTGAATAAAGGATCAAAATATGGGAGGATATATGCATTCTCATTTCCATGTGTTCGGCCGGTTCATAACTTCCCTCCATATTTAGTATCTGATAAGTTATGCACGTCATAATTTCAATAAGTTTAAGGCCCCATCCCGGTAAAATTATTATTTTTTAAGTACTTATTTTTTGCTTTATGGGCGAGAAACATGTCATTCTCTCACAATACATCACATTTAATTTAAAAAATAAGTTCTATCTTTCAAGTGGGCACAAAAAATCATTCTCTCCCTCCCCCTTTTGTTGCCAAAAATCAGCTTCCAAAACTCTCTCTCAAACTCTTTCAAAACAACTTCCATTTTTTAAGAGAAATCATTAATTCTCAAGGAAAATCTCTAAGAGAAATAGAGGCCTAAATTCCCTCTTCTCAAACTATTTTCTAATCAATTTCAAGCATCAAAGTCAGTCCAAGAAGCCAAAATCAAGTCAAGCAAAGGTATAAAGGTTCACATTATACTTTAAAATCTACTGTTTTCAAATTTCTGAGGGGGATTAAGGACTCATACCAGTTCCTCATATTGGTTATGAGCTCATTTGATCTGAATTTAGCAATAAAAGCAAGAGGAACACAAAGAAACAAAACTTTTTCTGGGCACTGTGTTCACTCCCGAGCGCTTGGGACCATTCCTAAGCGCTCAAGAGTGCTGCTGTTACCAAAATCTTGTTTTGTCACCAAACATTGTTTTTCCTGTATTTCAGTAGATACTGGGTGTGCACTGGTTCTTCCAGCGCCCAGTTGGTTTTATTTTCAGTTGCAAGGAAGCGAAACTTGGATATTTAGGACCAGTTCTTAACTGTTTAAGCCATTTGCTGAGCACTGGTGCACATTAGTAGTTATGTGTTATTGTTCATATTGCCTCTGTTCTAACCAAGGTTTGTAGGGTGGCTCAGCAAAGCTCCAGAGCGCTTAGGAGTGCAGTTCCGAGCACTCAGGAGTGGCTCCAGTGGCAGTAATTGATTTTCTGTCATTTTTCACTTTGTATCATTTCATCTATTGTACATTGGCACATGCATGCACTCTTTATTTGATATACCTATGGATACCCGCTAGCTGCTTTTATGAAACAAAATATTTTTAATAAAAATCTCACAAACATTGAGTAAAGACCGATATCGCGTTGGGCGAGAGGGATGCCCTAAAACACTTTCCCTCTCGTAACGTGGCTTCCAAACCCTAAACAATATCTGGTTTTCAACTTCAAACAGTCATTTTCAATCAAAATGGCTCCTCGGATGGCAAACCTCAAATTCGAGTGGCGACTCTTTAATTTTTCAAAAACTCCTCTATTTTTTCGAGCCATTCGAGAAGCCTTTCGGGCTGGTAGCCCACACCATCATCCATCTGATGGTCCATCAACTTCCCAGACCCGTTTGCTTCTTGAACCATCCCTTTGTTCTGCACGGACCACCACGATCCGGGTACGCCGTATTCATCTTTCAACCCATCCAAGTTATCGAACGACTTGTTAACAAGCGCGATATCGCGATCAGCTTCCAACTCAAACCCGCCTTTCGATCCTTGCGTTTCCCTGACTCCTTGCAAATACGCCTTCAAATTATGCCTACTCGACAGGTTCCCGGGACTCTTCAAGTACGGGGATTTCGTCGTGTCAATCTTCAATTCTTCGCCTACTTTTGAGTAACCGATGAACGGATAATCCGGGACAATGTCAAGGGCATTGCGAATGCGCAGGACGTGAAGATCATTTAGTCCGTTGAACACCTTTTTGAAGCCAGAATCTCCGACTTTAGGGCTTGCAAACACAAAGGCCGTTACGGGAAAGGCCTTGTTTGGTCGACCTCTATATATGTTCAGTCCATTGGCAACTATGTCAACTGCGTTTAGGGTTGCGATCGCTGCTCCCAAGCTGTGGCCAACTACAGTTATGCTGATATCTTCGTCCTTGTATTGTTCCACAAGTCTCTTGATCTCGGTGTCAACCTAAAATATTCGATTACATAGCCGGTAAGAGAAAACATGGATTAGAGTTAACGTACGGACATTACTAATACTACAAATGAAAAATAAGACTTTCCCAAAAAGAATTAATTAATAAGGAATTACGGTCTAAGAGTTATTAACGAATTAAAACTTTTCTAAAATGGCAAAAAACGTAAATTGAAGACCTAAACGAAGGAATTAGGCCGAAAAACACTGATCCAAACTCGTTCGAAATTTGTCTAATCGGATAATTTTGCAATTAAGCATCGTTTGGGATTCTGAAGCTTCAACTGGTCCAATTGATCATGAAATTAGGCCTCTATGTGTTCTACATCAAAATTAGTCAACTAGGATCCAGAGGTTACCTATAACCCTGAACTCACAATCCCTACAATGGAACTCAAACCCTGGCCTCCCTTGTGGGAGGACCAAGAAATACCATTAGACTACAAACCCTTTGGCCTCTAAAATTAAGTTGACGTAGGGGTAATTTTGAACTTATACCCTGGTTATTTATCCAAATTGCATTTGCTCACCAAATAATTAAAATATCAATATATATTATGCGTGATTGTGAATTATTTTTTGCCAAGTTATCGTTAAAATGTGCCTTGAAATGGTTTTTGGATCCTCCAAGAGTTGCCCTCTTGAATGAAAGATAAAAACAACGTCGATCGATCACATAGTTCAATGTCACAAAAATTGTTCACTCAATACATTTCTATGTACAAGTTTGCTTTATCCATAAAGATCTATTAAATTACGCACGTACCTGATCTCTAGCACTGGACTTATTGAATGGTGATCTTGGATCAGCAGAAGTGTAGATGGAGTACCACCCGTGATGCACCTTTGGATCATGTTCCTCTCCAAGTATTTTCGAAGCAGAAACCAAATTGAATTCGAAGTCGTTTACCCATTCCAACGCCTCGATCGTCCCTCTCCAAGCAATAACAATATCTCTCCTCCCAAGAGCCGCCTTCCCCTCCTCCGTGGCCACCGCAACGTACCCCATCCAGTTGGACTCCTTGCTCCACGCCTCCCTCGACAGGGACTTGAAGATAAATGCACTGGGCTGAGGGACCGAGGATGTCGCGTACAAATACTTGGTCACGCGGTACTTGAACGGATTGCCTTGCTCTAGAAACA
This sequence comes from Rhododendron ovatum, assembly GCA_019656835.1. Classification (NCBI taxonomy): domain Eukaryota; kingdom Viridiplantae; phylum Streptophyta; class Magnoliopsida; order Ericales; family Ericaceae; genus Rhododendron; species Rhododendron ovatum. The sequence continues at coordinate 7,514,464 of CM033793.1, read as the reverse complement.
CCTTAGCGAAGAGATCCTTCTTCGTGTACCGGCTACTTCCAGCATATTTTGATGCTTTATCCGAGACGAAGTTGTCGTAAGTTGCTTGAGCCATTTCTCCGTAGTGAATAATGTATCGACGGAGATCGATGTCTAGAGGATCTAGCAATCCTTTCCAGTTTTGTTCTCCGCTGAGAAGCCTCCAATTTTTGGGTATGTTGCTATCGCCCGTATTCGTGATTTTTCCATTGAATTCTTTAACTCGATGGCATTGTTTATTTTTTGATCGGCAACAGATAAACATATTAAAGAGAAGCTGGATAGGGGACGTTGAGAAAGAAAGGTATTGGGAAATTAAATCAAAGAGGGGGAAATTAAGCTTGATGGCCTAGCTAGTTAATTGGTTGCTTTATAGTATATTTATACTACTGAAATACTATTGAGATCGAGTTCCATGACTTGATCAAATCTATCTTTGACTGGTTAGTGTCTTTGTAATTTTTTACTATATATTTTCAACTTCTAAACCCTCAGGAAAATTCCTGGATCTGTCGACATACACATTACGTTCAAGCAAGGGCAAATATAGTGCTGCAGTCTCTATCGATGGAATTGGCAGAGGTTATCTTTGGATTTTTGCAATAAATTAAGTCTTAAACTAAAAAAATCAGAAAATAGTTTTAGTTCTGTTTTGTTTTGTTTTGAGGAAGTTAATTATATCATGCTAGAATTTGTGAAAGTAAGTTATCCATGCACCATGCTTGAGTTCGTAATGAGACCCCTCTCACAATGTACCGTCTAAGCATCACACACACACACACACACACACACACACTCTCTCTCTCTCTCTCTCTCTCTCTCTCTCTCTCTCTCTCTCTCACACACACACACACACACACACACACACACGCTAACTAAATGAATTTATATACTTATGTATGCATATACATTTTGACACCATGGATGATGCGAATCATTAGTTTAACATGGTCATGTAGTTAGCTAAAATGTTCATGTTCAATAGACATATTCTTTCGTTCAAAGCCCATGCTATTTGAAGTGCTAGAACAAACAATCCCATTTTAAACAAAAGGAGCGAAAAAGAAACACATAAAGTTCAACTAGTTGGAGATATCAAGGATTGGGTATCAACCCTGATCAGCAAACTATACCTCCATACGATACGTGCCTCAGGAAGCCAAGGGATGATAAGTTTGAGACAAAATTGAAAAATTTTGGTTGCATCGACCGAAAGTTGTTTTAAAAAGTAGGGCAAGCTAGTGTTTATATAAATGCCTATGGATACACGGTTCCAAAGCTTCTACTGATAAATGAGTAACGGATTACAAATTTGTGAATATATCTTTGTTATCTTCTTCTTCTTTTTTTATGATAGACTAGATAAAATTGCAACATGTTTCACTATCCAAATTGCACTTGATCACTTGATTATAGCGTACATGTTTCACTATCCAAATTGCAACATTTTCCTTGAAACCACCATGAGTTTGCTCCCTTTCGATTTTCACATCTCATTTATTCGATGGTGACACAATATACTTCTTTGATCTCCATTTATTATCTCCTAAAGAAAAAGTCTGAATTTTTTGTGAATTGCTATAAAAAAGCTAATATTTTGCCTAAGCTGGTGGGGCAAAACAAAAATTTAGTCAAGCTTTTTCTTTCTTTTTTCTTTTTTCTTTTTTCTTACTATGGTTATTCAAAACAATAAAAGAAGAAGAAATGAAGCTAAAAATGATCGCTATCTTGGATAGTATTTATATGTACCTCCTTTGTTAAACTGGATTATGACACCACGAAATGGATGATGAGTACCACATGGCGGTCATATCAGGTTAGGTGAATCTTGGCCTTCAAACATTTTTTTTTAATCAGAAAAAAAAAGTTTCATTAACTCATAAACACAAAGTTACAGAGATAATAGGATATTGGATACACCGGCCTCATCTAAGACCCTCTTCTCCAAACCACACAGAGGAACTGAAATATATTGAATGACTCAATCAAATGCCATGCTACTTGAAGTTATCAGGTTCGAACAATTCAAACAACAAATCAAAACTTAGGGCTAACCCTTTTGTCAAATTCAGAAAGTAGACTGGGTAACTCTGAATTTCATTTTAACGGCAAACTTTCAAAAGCTTTCATTGGGGATAAACAGATTTTGGATGTAGTGCTTATAGCGAATGAGGCCATTCATAGCTGGAAGAATAGTTCTCAAGGGGGCCTTATTCTCAAAATTGACTTCGAAAGAGCTTATGATTGCGTCAATTGGTTATTTCTCTTAGATCTTCTGACTAAAATGGGATTTGGGAAAAAATGGTGTCGTTGGATGAAGGACTGTGTGTCCTCGGTATCAATGTCAGTGTTGATCAATGGCTCACCGTCAAGAGAGTTTCAGATTCAAAAAGGCCTTTGTCAAGGGGATCCGTTGTCCCCTTTTCTTTTCAACATAGTTGTTGAAGGGCTGAACATCTTGCTGGAAAGAGCCAAGGAACTGAATATTATTAAAGGGGTAAGAATTGGGGCTAATGGGATAATAGTCTCACACCTACAGTTTGCGGATGATACAATTATGTTTTGTGACAATGACAGGGGAGAGATGGCCAATATCAAAAGAATTCTTAGATGCTTCCAACTCATGTCTGGACTTAAGATTAATTTCTCCAAAAGTTCACTGTGTGGAGTGAATATTCCTCATCAAAATGTCATCTCCCTAGCTCGGATTATGGAGGGCGAAGTTGATCACTTGCCAATCAAGTACTTGGGCTTGCCGTTGGATGCTAATCCCTCTAGAATCAAAACGTGGGATCCAATGGTTGCTAGAATGGAAAAGAGGCTGTCTGTGTGGCGTAGAAGACATAATTCTTCTGGAGGTGAACTTACTTTAATTAATTCCTCCCTTGGCAGCTTACCCATCTACTTCATGTCCCTTTTCAAGATGCCAATTTCGGTAGCAAAGAGGTTAGAGAAAATCCAAAGACAGTTTTTTTGGGGCGATACGGTGGGCATTAAAAAGCTTCATTTGGTTAAATGGGAGATGATTTCTAAAAAGAAGGAATATGGTGGGTTAGGAGTGAAGAATTTGATTACTCAAAATCTTGCTCTTTTGGCCAAGTGGTGGTGGAGGTTCTATAGGAACACTGATTCCCTTTGGGTGAAGGTTATTAAATGTAAATACAATCTGGAGCAAGGCTGTTGGTTACCCGTTTGCCTGTGTCTGGTATGGTTTCGTATATCTAGAGGGATATTTGCTCGGTAGGGGAGGCATCTTCATGTATTGAGACTATTATTCAATAAGGTTTTAGACGGCAGGTTCATTCCGAACAGGAAATTTCCTTTTGGCACCATACATATATAGATGGGGGACACTACTCTTAAGGATGAGTTCCCATGTCTTTACATCAAGTCATTGCAAAAATATGAGATGATTAGTGTTGTGAAAGGTGGTAGTGGAGTGGGGAATTGGAATCTCCTATTCCGACGAATTCGGTATGATTGGGAAATTCAACAACTGGAGGATTTACAACAAAGACTTCATGCAGTGACTTTGGATCATTATAAACGTGATTTGTTGAAGTGGAGGTGGGCCTCTGATGGTTGTTGCTCGATGAAATCAGTGTTCAACAAATGGGAACAGTCCGGAAGTGCAAGAAATCTGGTATTGGAAACAATCTGGAAAAATCTCAGCCCTCCTAAGGTGGAGATTTTTGTGTGGATGGCCCTTCAGGATAGAGTGGCTACTAGATCTATGCTTTAAGTAGAAACTTGATCTTTGAAGGCAATTCAGCACTTTGCCCGTTGTGTTCTATGCATTTGGAGACACCCCAGCACCTTTTTCTACATTGTAAATTCTCTTGGGATGTTTGGTCTTTGATCCTGGATTGGTGGCATGTGAGATGGGTGTGTCCTCAATCTCTAGAAGCTCTCTTTACTTGGTGGTTTGACAATAGATTTAGAAATTTGGAGAATCATTTGTAGGAAACGACATTCTTTGCTACAATTTGGTCATTGCGGTTGGTGAAGGATGACTATGTATTCAATAATACTTCGACAAGAGTAGGGCAAGTGGGTGAGGTGATCAAAACCAGAGTCGCGATGTGTATTAAGGTGAAATTCGATATCAAGGCATACGTTGTGGAGGATTTTAAAGGTTTCCTTGATGGAGTTAAAAATGTAAAATTGTAATATGTGTCTGAAGTGTGTCAAGTGATCCGTCCAACTCTTTATTGGATGCTTATTTTTAGTGTTTCTCCCTTTTTTTTTCTTTGTCTGATCTCAAGCGTCGTGTGCTTTCGATATTTCCCTCGATGTAACCTTTCGAGATTTATAAAGTTTCTTTTGCCGGGAAAAAAAAAAAGAATGATGGATTTGGCTAAGATATTGTTTGTGTTACTGTATTAATTTGGATTTTTGGCTTCGAAAAAATAGGGCCAAAACGTGCGTTATTCTTGCCAAAGCCAAAAAGCTGGCTTTACGACTCCAGGATAGTTAAATAGTTAGCCTCTTGGCCTCAAATTGCCAATTTTCAGCTAATTTATTTGCGTTAACCCTATCGCTTTTCATTTTTAGGGTAAGAAAAGCTGTTAGGAGTATGATCGGCCTGAGGCTTTCTCCTATGTGCACCAAGGCCAAATCCGTTGAATGACTCGTATCGATTTAAAAGGTTAAGTCTTGTGAGTGGCGAGTAATTCAATTGTATATTAAGATCTAACCCTTATTTATTCGATGTGGGACTCAATCCTTCATATATGTTCCTAACAATCTCCCCCTCGTCCTCATGTGTGAACCATGCATTGAGCCTAGGTCCCCCTCGATTTCATCCGCTTGACACCCCCTTGATCCATGATCTTTTTACTCTCCAACACCGATTTAACCCCGGATTTCTCTGCACCCATTCCATCAATCGAGAGCCAACCCTTTTACTCCATTGAGAGCTGTTAGCCCAAAGGTTTATATAGAAATACCTTATTGATTTTGATGATAACAAACACGCGTTCAATTAACTTTATTTTGATTAATTGACAGAGCACTTTAATTATTGGCCTGGTTCTTATCACTATATTAATCCTGGAGTGTTTTCTTAATCGGTCCACTAATATTCAAGGTTGCTTTTGTGAAATATCTTATGACTAAGCTATGTACTTGTTGCACAGGATTATTTTCTTTCTAAACCCAGACATATTCGGCTGTTCCTCTAAAATCCTTGCCGTGGCTTAATTCAAGCTCTTGAAGAAAAGGCAATTAACAAAGGAACCTATCTCCAACAGTCAAGAGTAAAAGAAGAAAAGAAAAGTTTAAGGACAAATCTTTCCTTTATGTTCCAAACGGCTATAATTAAATATGGGAACATGCATCTTGCTTTAAAGCAAACTAGAATGGAAAGAATCATTAAGCCAAGATTTTGGAGCTGATTGTCTCTAACGGCTAGAAGGAAAATTCAACGTTCAATTAATTCTTCATGGTTAAAAAGAGAAGTCAACAAAGGAAGCAATTGACAAAAGTTTTGAAGAAAATACTTATGAGCTATCACTTGCAAATCAGTCAATCAACTCAACTCTTCATCTTGATATCTATATACTTGTGTGTGAGAGAGTTCTTATTTTAATCTTTATTGTAAAAGGGATTGTATACCCTTATTTATACTCTTGAGAAAGATTATCTTTTTGTGAGTGATTTTGGAGAGAAAATCACTTGGAGTTGGGTGTTACTAGCACCAGAGTCAAAACTAGTTAGGTTAGGTGTGACTCACACCAGAGTCAAAAATAGTTGGAGCGATTGGGGATAGATTGCTCGTTGTAAAGGTTGTCTAGCACTTGCGAAGCTAGAAAGATTGTAACTATTAGAAATAGTGCAACAAATCCCGAGTTGGACACTTAGGGAGTAGACTAGGCCGTGAAATTGCGGACCGAACCACTATAAATCCTTGCGTTCGATTCTCTCTTCCCTACTCTCTTTACTTTCCGTTTTGCATGTCAATATTACATGAGTAGAATAGTATATCATTGAAATTGAAATTATAGTTGAATAGATTGCAATTAGCTTTTTAAAATTCCGCGTTATATTTGAGAACCGAATTAACCCTCCTCTTGGGTTGCTATTTGGACCAACAAGAGCCTCCAGGCAACGCATTTTTTTTGCCATCCGCTTACATCCTTGCTCCATTGAGAGCCACCTTGGATATTTCTCACTCCATACAGAGTCTCCGTGCAAGCCCACCAAATCGGTTTGAGTCTGCCCAAAGATCGTCAACCTGGTTAGGGTGTGTGGGCACTCCGGTTTGGGTAACGATGTGGACTTTCCAGTTTGGGTAAGGATGTGGGCTCTCCGGTTTGAGTCATTCAATGTATATTGGATTTATGCGATGTGGTGTGGACTTCGTGGACACTCTCTAATTGATTAGACTTATGCGCACACGGAAGAACATCCGGCGGATTAGACTCCCAACAAAAGCCATGAGGGATTTATGGTATGGGCTCGGGCTGAATCAATCCCAGACATAGTCATGGAGTAGTTCTTTTTGCAGTAAAGTCATTGCTTCGACGTTTTACCAAGAGAAAAACATGGTATAGACCATTCACATTCTGATTCTTGCAGGTTTGAGGTAGATTTGCAAATAATTAAGTAGGGACTTGTATATTAAGAAACCATCATTTTCAGGAAATTAGGCGGGCAAGGAAATTAATTAACTATGTGGAATTGGGTATTAAAAGGAATTCAAACACACCTTAGTCTATGGAATTTTTCTCCTCAAAAAGGGTCAGCAAAATGGTGTGACACCCTAGTTTGACCCAAAAAAACTCAGGTAAAAAAAAAAAAAAACAGAGAGCGGGTAAATTACCTAAATCACCACGGAGGTTTCTAAAGATTACAGATTGCCTCACACTTGGGAAATTACAAAATAATTCCTGTCGCACAACAAATTACTTACATGTCGTGATGTAGACGTTAGAAAATTGGATAAAATGACTGACATCATGAAGTCATAATTATAATAGACCAAACCACCTTTTTGTAGCATGAGAAAGACTATTTTAACACCTCTGCAGCTTTACAAAAGAGATACAAAAGGATGGTGTAGTTAATTGCAATTAGGATTTGGAAACGTCAAACTGATTTCGTCAATTTTACTAGCCGCTACATACAAGGGGGCAATTTGTTAGAATGTAATAAGGGATAGTTTGTAATTTCTCATATGTGATGGGGCAATCTATAATTTGCAAAAATCTTCGGGGTGGTTTTAGTAGTTTGTCCAAAAAAAACACTCCAGACAATAAGTATTGGGCGCCGCTATTCGCAGCCCTTTATTTTCTCTCATAGTCCGTTAAAAATTTTCAATTATACTCGACAGTTAGTTATCGAAATTGAGATATATTTTCAGCATCCAATTACTGAAATATAATATTTTTTTCAACAACTATTTACTGAAAATGTATGTTCGGTAGTTGTTTATCGAAAGTTAAACATATTTTCGACATGTAGTTACTGAAATATAATCTTGTTTTCAACAGCTATTTACCGAAATGTTATTTATGATTTTCAACAACTATTTACCGAAATATAATGGGCTATGGAAGAAAATAAATGGCTGCGAATAAAAGCGCCCTAAGTATTTATCATACAAAAAAACTTCTCTTTTAAGGTTGTGGGCATCATAGATATCCAGAGGCAGAGAGAGTAGAAAGCTTCTCTCTCTGAACAAAGTTCCGGGTTCTCTTTAGGGTACATAGGAAAAAAATTCAGTGCCTCGCGGGTATCACGTAATACTTGCTCGGAGCATCTGAGTCGTTTATTGCGTTTTTGGGAGAGAGAAAAAAAGAGAGAAAAAAAGAGAGAGAGTGTTGGGATGAGAGGAGAGAGAGAGTTTCAATCGAGTCGTCCAAAAGTGTATTGGACGGTCCAGATGTGCCGAGTGGGTAGTACGAGGGATATACCCGCTCAGCATTGAAAAATTTCTCAAGGTACATATATGTTACTATCGTTAATTTTTATGTCTCGATGATTCATGCTTCCACATGTATGTGTTATCCATTGATACAAAATAAATGTTTGTTTAGTTATTTATGCTGTATCTCTTGCCTTGTTCGTGTACCTATTTTTTTGAATCATGCGTCTCGCGTCTGTGTCACTATCTATGTTCATGTCCATACACATACTACCTATCTATGTTTGTGTCCATACACATACTACATATAGCTAGGAATTAGTAGGAACTTGCATCAGAAAAGACTCCACACCTAGCTCTCCCAAGCAAATAACTCAAAAGACAAACTAAATATCAGCAAAAACTTTGTGAAAAATGTTCTCCTAATTGCATATTAGGCTGTTTTATCCTTCATTTGCTTCCAAGTCTAATGTCAAACTCATCTAACTTTACTCTTTATAATGCCTTGAAACAGTCGTCCATTCGGGTAAGGTTGGAGTGCAATTTTGTTCACCCTCCTTAAAAAAGGGTGAACATTACACTTTTTCTTATTAGTTAAAATAATGTGGACCCCACCACAAAGTGATATTATGTTTACCATGCAATATACTTTTTGGTAAGCATGATATCACTTTGTAGTGGGGTACACACTATTTTAACTAATAGAAAGGAAGGTAATGTTTACCCTCTTAAATGAAGAGTGAACAAAACTCAACTGTAATTTAGCGTTCAATCTTCTGAATCTAACTCCACTGTAGCATTGTTATGAAATCACCATCTACCTCTTGGTCCATCAACTTCCAAGACCCATTCGCTTCTTGAACCATCCCATTGTTCTGCACGCACCACCATGATTCGGGTACACCGTATTCGTCTTTCAAGCCATCCATCAACTTGTTAACAAGGGCGATATCGCGATCAGCTTCCAACTTAAACCCTCCTTTCGACCCTTGGGTTCCCGCGACTCCATGCAAATACGCCTCCAAATTATGCCAACTCAACAGATTCCCGGGACCTTTCAAGTACTTGGATTTCGTCGTGTCAAGATTCAATTCTTCACCTACTTCCGGGTAACCTATGAAAGGATAATCTGGGACGATGTCATGGGCATTGCGAATGCGTAGGACTCGAAGATCGTTTAGTCCATCGAACACCTTTTTGAAGCCAGAATCTCCAACTTTAGGGCTTGCAAACACAAAGGCTGTTACTGGAATGGCCTTGTTTGGTCGACCTCTGTATATGTTCAGTCCACTGGCAACTCTGTCAACTGCGTTTAGGGTTGCCTCACTGCTCCCAAGCTGTGGCCAACTACAGTTATGCTGATATTTCGTTCTTGTATGGTTCCACAAGTCTCTTGATCTCAATATCAACCGGATATATTGGATTGCATAGTTAAATGACAGTCCTATTAATACTAATCATGTTGAAACCTTTTTTTCGAAATTTTATTTTCCAAGTGGAAAATGGTATTAAAACATAAGTTGACGTAGCCAATGGCGACTCTAGGATTTTGGAACCATGGGATCATTTATAAGCATAAATTCTCTTACCAATCATAAATAAAAAAATTAGTAGTAATGACAACTAATAATCTAGTTTCGACAAAAAAATACATCAAAAGCTCAACAAGCATTTCAACTAAAACAATAAAAGATATCAAAAGGTATGTACTAAAAATCTTCCTTTTAGTTTCACCAAAAAAAGAAGATTATAGCATTGATCGGCAACTTTAGGCCTGTTTGATTAGAGTGGAAAAAGGTAGAAAATGGGGAAAAAAAAAAAACCCCGACAATTATTTAACATTTCATTAGCATAAAAATATGCTAGAAAGTGTTTGTACAAAAATCCTTTAAACATGCAGCGAAGTACGTTTTAATTCCTTGTGAAACTTATCAATTCTTATGATGCATTATTTACATATATTGATTTGACATTCCTATTGTAATCCATATTCTATGGTTGGGGTGATTTAGAAATATTCTTGCATCATTCTCACGAAACTTTTCATTTTAGTCGGACACATAAAACAAAGTAAAATTTAAGTTTTAGATTTTTCCTTACACCTCACTCTCTCTCATTTTTATTATTTATCATAGCATTCTTTTTAATTAAATGGACTCATAGTGAATTACTCCCCCCGTTCCAAGATGAGTGACCTTTTTGGAACTCCGTGTCAATTAAAATACTTATATCTTTCGATTTGTGAAATTTTATGTGATTTTGAAAACTTTGTTTAATAGAACTAATTAAAATCTGTCAAATAAGATCCATATTGCATATCTTTTAACATTCATATTGAAAGATATAAATAATTGAAAATGACACGATTTTCTAAAAAGATCACTCATTTTGAAACAGATGGAGTACTTTTTAACCTATGTTTTCTTTAAAATTGGGGTATTGCCTAAAAAGTGGGGAGAGAGAGAGAGATGTATTTAGTCTTTTTTTTAACAGCAAAAAAGAATTTTATTAATCTTTGAAAACAAATTACAAAGATTAAAAGGATTCAAACCATGAAGCACCAGGAACTAGAAAGGAAAAATAACCACACTTAGCTGGCAAGAAGCCAACTAAGGCATACAACCCCAAAGAAAAAGCACCACACCCAAAACCCAAACAAGGCAAAAAGACACCTATAAACAAACCCGCTCCTGAGATGACTGAGGATCAATCATTACATTGAGAATCCTGAACATTGGCCCCGCGCCATCTTTAGCTTTTGTAGTCATGAATTTGCTTATTATATTTTCATCATTACCCAAATAATCGGCTCCCAAAATTTTCTCAATAGCTAGACCAAGTAACCCTTGCCTCATCTAGATGAATCCTGTTTGTGCCTTTGGAAGAAACAGATAAAGTCGTATTTTCTATTTTAGAGAGAGAGAGAGAGAGAGAGAGAGAGAAGTTTGGTCATGAACTGAAAAGCTTGTTAATGATAGATAAGTTTTTTTTTTCTGATAGATAGATAGATAGAAAATGAAGAAAAAGGTTTAGTTTTCGTTTGACCAAAAAAAAAAAAAGTGAAGGTAGATTTGTTAGATCATTGTTGTTTAACTTATCTATATCTTTTATCGCACAGCTAAAAAGACATAAAATAGTGATTAGACACTACCGAGATAGTTCGCACACATTTGTATTCTTATACACCAACTAGACACTTTTGCCACAGTATATGCAATACATGATGAAATAGTTTACACCAATAAGAACATGAAACTTGATAAAGAACAAAATAAATACCCAGAGCACTATTTAATTTGTTTTGTTGGCTAAGCAAAGAAGGATTTTATGAAACAACCAAACAAAGAGACAAAATGCAAAAATACAACAAGCCAACAAGGTTACAAACCAGCCCGTTTTGGCTAAATGAAAAAATGAATTACTATCTTTTTTGTCTTTAGTTTTGTGTTTAACAATTTTTTCTTTTTCTGGGTTCTTCTTCTAGAGATATATTCTTCTTCTTCTTCTTCTCTTTTTTCTTTTTGGGTTCAAAATAGAGACCCAAAAGCTTACACAAGATAGAAAACTTGGGCTTCATCAACTAATTGAGCCCGATAAGAAAACAAAACAGTTCAACCCAATCATAGCCTTTGGTTCTAATACAGGCTAGGTGGGCTTCAAAAAGATTTTGGGGAACTTCCGAGCTGGACTGCATCCCGATAAGTCCCACGTGCATCTATCTATCTATCTATCTATCTATACTTTAAGCAAATGTAGTTTCTAAAAATAAAATCAAGCTATCTCCTTAATTTTCACTCCTATTTGGCATTCTCCTAATAAAATTTATTTTCTTTTTTGCATGAATCGATCAAGCAAAGAACAAAGCCAAACTAGATCAAAAATAGCAAACGAAATTGGAAAACAAAAATACGAACTTGAGCCATTCAGTAATCATCTTCCTCTCCACTATATTTTGTTTTCACCATCTTCTTCTCCATGTTAGATTCGCCTCGCTCTTCACCGGTTGATGCAAACCCAGGATTGCCGTTGTGTTGGACGACAGGATGAGGGGCGGAGGTTGCCAAGGGGATGGTTCAGGTTCTTGCCCCCGCTCACCACCGCGCTATTGCTGCCGTGCTATCCCCGTTCGCCTCTCTCCAAAATATGCATATGAAAATGCAGAATGGAAAATGGGTATTTTGAATGGTCGCCGAAATCTGCATTTGAATATGCAGAAATGAAAATGGGGTTTGAATGGTTGCCGAAATAATAGGGATTTTCAATTGGGGTTTAAATGGTTACCAAAATACTAGGGATTTGTTAGGAGTGATTATCCTAAAATTAGGCAAGAGGACCTTCAAGATTAGTAGTTTTTAGCCCCAAAAATCTCTGCCTATATATACATATATTATATATATAATAATCAACATATCTATATAATAAAGGGCAATCCAAGAATTATTTAAAAGTGGAGATGAAAACATAATTATTCAAAATGTGGCAGATGAATACTTACGTGGTATGAATAAATAGGACGAATATTTATTTATTGATTATTATTTTATTTTTTGGTTGGGAGGGGTGGGGGGGCCTGGTTTTCAAAATAGAGGCCCAAAAGCTTACACAAAGATAGAGAATGTGAGCCCAATAACAAAAGAAAAAATAGTCAAAGCCGAACACAAACATGGCCTTTGGTCCATTTAGACAACAACAAAAAAAAAAAGGAGGCTTAATAAATCGTCCTAAAATCCCTTCACATTTATGTTTTCGTCCTATCCTCTTAAACTACTTATGTTTCCGTCCTCCTACTATCTTTTATACCGGTGATGCCCTTATATTCTTGCCACACACACACGCACACACACACACACACACACACACACACATATATATATATATATATAGATATATATATATATATTCTATTATATGTATAGCGTTGAAATTTGGGACGATTTCCTAATCCATTCCGTCCTCCCTAAAATCTCGATTCATCCATCCGGTTGTCTTGCGGAAATCTCGCGATCACATCCCGAGGTTGGCGTGGAAGATATTAATCGATCCTATCAATCTCTAACGAATCCCTCCATTCAAATTTGGAGCTTAAATTTTTCGTAAAACCCTAGTCGTTTGAAACCCATACAAGTCGGAGAGCCCAACCTTCAATCCCGTTGTCCATTGTTGCGATTTCCGCCGGCGAACAACTGCGTATGCATTCCCTCGTCCTTTTCGAATGGGGTTTTTTGCAGAAAAAACCGCTACGCCGAATATCAATCAAGTCCTTTATGGGTGAAGCCGTCGGCGGAGTAGAAGGGGACGAAAACGTAATGGCCAGAATTCGTAAGTTTATCTATCATAGCCCCTTTTTTTTGTTTGGATTTGAAGGTTGGAGCTAGGTTACGCGTAAAAAACTAATCTGTTTGTGGCCATTGTGCTAACTTTGTTACTGTGTGTCGCAATAAGTCATGAATCAGTTGTTTAATAGGCTACATGTCATGATTCAGTGAGATTCATGGCGATCTTCTTCAATTCATGAATTCGATTTAGTTTTTTAATTTAGTTGGTTGCTTTGTCTTGCTGATAATATAACCATGTAATGAAAAATATGTCTTGCTGTGTGTTCTATTCAAATTTGATGCCTGTATGCATCATTCATGATTTTGTAATGTAGTAGATATGTCATGTTTTTATTAAAAAATCAAATCTTCAACTGTGCGGGTTACATTCCATGATTTCAATGCTATATTATTTGAGTATGTCATGTTTTTATAATTGGTTTGAAGGTAGATTATGAATGGTCATGAAACGTTGTATTCGTCATGGTAATTTAATCATGTAATGCTGTTCATGTTTTTTCCTTTTTGTGATGGTAATTTAGCCATATTCCTTGATTTAAGATCAAAGGATAATATCAGTTTTTGTTGTGTGGTTGGCCAAAATGATGATAAAGGGAGAAAACATGTGAAGTTGTGGTCAACTTATCATGTTTTACCCACCAATGAGTTTTGTTTCTATATAATCCATGTTCCATGATATAAATTTGCAAACCAGAAATCATTGCCAAGTGATGCTAGTTGCTGGTATATTTTTCCTTTTATATTGGGCAGGACTAGTTTAATTGAAAGTTATCCAATATTGAATCGTAAGTATTTCATAAAATATGGTCATTTTATCATGGATACTTAACCATGCCTGTTGGCCAACTTAATCAATTCTTGCATAATATTGACAACTGACCATGAAAAAATGGCAAATAACCATTTTGTTGCATAATCCATGGCGATTGATATAAGTTTGGCCAATACCAGTTTTGATTGTAAATTATACATGTTTTCTGAATTATACAGTCTTGTGTGGTCATGAAACCTTGATCAACATTCATGAAATTTACCCCAATTATTCTGACGTAATGGTTTGTCCAACTTTATTTCAGGAGTTACGCCTCGTAATGTGGAAGGGCGAGCTAGGTTGAAACAAAGAGAAATGCATCTAAATGATGCAATAGTTGAGGATATGCCACCTTCGAAGACAGCACAAGAAAATCATGATGTGGAAGGCTCCTTAAAGACACGAGCAAGATTTGGGAGTGTACCACGAGGGTTGAAGGCCTACATCCTCAACGTAATCATGTAACGTTATTTATGTTTTTTCCTTTTTGTGATGGTAATTTAGCCAAGTTCCTTGATTTAAGATCAAAGGATAGCATCAGTTTTTGTTGTGTGGTTGGCCAAAATGATGATAAAGGGAGAAAACATGTGAAATTGTGGTCAACTTATCATGTTTTACCCACCAATGAGTTTTGATAACCAGAAATCATTGCCAAGTGATGCTATTTGCTAGTATATTTTTCTTTTCATATTGGGCAAGACCAGTTTAATTGAAAATTATCCAGTATTGAATCGTAAGTATTTCATAAAACATGGCCATTTTATCATGGACACTTAACCATGCCTGTTGGCCAATCAATTCTTGCACAATGGCCATGATCGTACCTTGTTGCGGAAAAGAGGATGAAGAAGGACGATGAAGAGGATGAAGAAGGACGAGGATGAAGACGGAAGAGACGTGGGACTTTGGAAAGTTTGAAAGTTTGAAACTAATCACATCTTCCTTTCCCCTATTCTATCTTTTATTTTGAAAGAAGATTGAGCTGTAACTCTAGGAATTGAAATTCATCCGTGGAATTCATGCGCCCCCCCCCCCCCCCCCCCCACACACACACACACACACACACACACACACAGATGTTTAATATCTATATCTATATTATGAAATAGAATAAAGGGTAATAAAGGTAATTTACATATTACAAGGATGAAAACATAAGTATGAAAAAAGGGAGGGATGGATTCTTACATAGCATAGAAAAAGAGGATGGATATTTAAATATTCCTTAAAAAAAACAAGATATTAGTTCTAACACGGGCCAGGCATTACTTCGGTCCAATTAGACAAAATTCTTTTGCTAATAATATTTTTTTTAAAAATACTTCCCATTTTAAATTAGCTTGGATAGTACTACACGCTTATATTTTATTTTTTGAGTGCAATGGAAATTCATTAAAATATTAGCGATTAAAAGTTTTACGAAATTGAATAAAAAAGATAGAGTAGCCAGTGGGCATAATAAAACACATGGACTTTAATCTTGGTTGTGTCAAAATTCTTTTGCTAATAATATTTTTTTTAAAATACTTCCCATTTTAAATTAGCTTGGATAGTACTACACGTACGCTTATATTTTATTTTTTGGGTGCAATGGAAATTCATTAAAATATTAGCGAGTAAAAGTTTTACGAAATTGAATAAAAAAGATAGAGTAGCCAGTGGGCATAATAAAACACATGGACTTTAATCTTAGTTGTGTCCAACCCCCATATTATCGTCACAAATGACCGACATATATACTGTAGTGGCAGCCGGGAATATCTCATAAGTAACCACGAGGTTTTCCGCCCTGGTTGTCATAACTTCATGCTTATTTGTATGGACATAAATATATACATTCCCATATTTTCCTATACCCTTTTCGTAGATATTGAGCGCATTTTGCACATTAAACATTGCTATAAAAGGGAATTGTTAGCTTTTTCATATTTTAAGTACACTAGTGCTTACCTATGCCTACGACACTACCTATCCCGATTGGAATTGATTTGTACCCTTCCGCTAGATTCAAACCATGAGCAAAAGCTAGAGAGGGGCGAGGGGATCTCGATTGTGAAGAGCTTGAAAGGCGGGTCAGTGTCGTTGTGAGTGGTGGAGGACGGTAAAGGAGAAAGGCCGCATGAGAAGAAGAGAGATGGTTTGGGTGAGGTAGTGTTTGTGTGGGATCAGAGAGAGAGAAGGAGAACTCTTCTGTAGTAGGGTTTCAAATTTGAAAGTGGGTGGCAATTCTGTAATTAAACGAAAGAGGCTGGACAATTTAATTAAAAAGAAATTTCACCTCAACCATTGGATCAATTCAATCTCAACTATTACAACAATTTATCCTCATACCATTGTATTTTATAATAGAGATGTGCACTTTGTTATTAAAAAACTGAAAATTAGAGAACCCCCATATATTGTTTGGGTATTAAACCCATTTCTCAAAGACTATAGCCCCGGCCATGGCCATACCCATCATCATTCACAAATAAGTGTTTGTCTTCCATGAGATTATACGTTCGAATTCCAAACCCAAACATCTGAATCTTGAGGTCATTAGAAATTTTGTCCAGTCGTTAATTTTAGCGTTTTGAATTTAATCGAGATGCTCGCAACTTGACTCGGCTTCTGATTATCCAAAGAAAACATCCTTACAACCACATCTCATCAGCGGTGGCTTATTTTGGCCTCCCTCGATGTACGCTTTGTCGAGTTATCTATAAAATTTTGTTGACAATAAAAAAAAATGCGTTTGTCTTTCATGAGGTTGCATGTTCGAATTTTAAAGCAAAATATTCCAAAACTTTGGGGTCACTGAAAGTCAGTTTTGCCCGATCGTTAATTTCAGAATTTTAGATTTCGTCGAGGTTCACGTAAACTGACTCAGCATCCGATTTCCTAAAGAAAACATCCTTATCTTATAATAACGGATGACCAACCAACTATATTTAATTTCTTACTTGAATAACATCTCAACACGATAGCTAGGATGAATGATTTGAATGAGGACGTCTCCATTATTCAATTCTCTTTCTTCTTCTTTTTTCATTTTTTTTGTTCAAACGCTAATCTTCTCCATTATTCAATTCACCAACTAGATAAAAGTTATAATGACCTCATTCTGATGAAGAAATGTGCACATAGTAGTAGTTTGGAAACTCAAAAAAATGAACTTAATTTAATGTTTAAAAATGTAAGCCGCCCATGTAGGCTTGTTTAAAATGCGACGCCAAAAGAATTGCATACGCTTAAATAATGAAAGAAGCTGACTTTTCTAAATAATAAAAGATGATGCAACCTAGATTTCCGTTTGGATGTGTATCGTACGCATCTCTAAAAATTGCCTACAATTCTAAGCATCTCGCAAAAAAAAAATTGTAACATCAATCTAGAATTCGGGGCCGGCTAAAGGGGTAGGTCAAGGAAGCACGTGCTTCGGGCGCCCACAAAATGTTAAAAACGAGGGCTCCCAAAATTCTAAAATCCCTATATATATATATATGTGTGTGTGTGTGTGTGTGTGTGTGTGTGTGTGTGTGTCCCAATTTTTTTTTCCTGCATTAAACCTCCTTTACACAAAATAGGCCCAATTGAAATTTAGGAGACACAAAATAGGTTCAAACGTAGAATTACTAATTAGAAACACTGGGGCGATAAAAAAAAAAAGAGAGAGAGAGAAAAGAAATGCTTGAGGAGTTGAGGACTATAGAGACTTAATTAGTACGTTTGCAACAAAAAGTGTGAAAAGACCAATTTTCAAATGATGAATTTAAGGTATTGTAATAGTTGCATTTTTTTTTTTTTTGGATAATATGCTTCTATTTCGTAATGGTAAATCTTTTGTAATGGTTTTTTTATGAGACTTTTTGTAGACCATTTTTGTATGAAAGATATAAGGAGGTCTCATTCAAAAGGTTTGCTTCCGGCTTTCAAAACTTATGAGCCGGCCCTGCTAGAATTCATTAAATTGGTATGGAAGGTAATATTTAGAGACAAATCATATGTAGCATCAAGTTTGAATTTCTAACGCTTGTATAGTAGTATGTGCTGAGCGCCAAAAAAAAACCGCTTGTATAGCGTGAGCTCTTTCGTTGTAATTAATTAGTAAAGCAAAATTTATACTCCTAAATTTTCAAGGAAAAAATTTAGAGTTCACAGTGTTTCAAGCAAAAATATATACTATACGAGAGATTTATTCAGTGTCCGGGGCACAGTCACGTGGTGCCCCAGGTCCTTCTTAGATCACACAATCATCTGTAATTCACACGCTTAATTAGTCATGGACCCCACAACATGGGGTACCAAGTGGCAGTGCCCCCGAGGCACTGTATATTTTTTCATACCGTAAGCAAATAAATAGGGTGTGTGTTCATTGTAGCAATTTTCAAGAAATAGCCATTCTTTTCCTTTGTATGTGCGTGTCCGCGCTCGTGTATGTGAGAGAGAGAGGGGGGCCGGTTTTCTTTCACACACCATGCAAGTTTCATTGACTATTGAATATAATCAATATTATCCCAACAATTGATGAAAAGAATGGGGTTGTCTATTTGCTCCATCCTAAGATTTTAAGTTCGATTCTTCTTGTCAACAATTCTTCGAGCCGATGGGAAAGGGCTGTAGGGATTAGTTCAATGTGCGCGTAAACTGGTCTAGAACATTCTGTATTACCAATAATAATAATAATAATAATTTGAGGTTGTCATTAAGCTTTTTTGGACATGTTCTCTTAACTAGAGTAGTTCATTACTTCATTTGGCTGAACATGCTCGATCACACATTCAGCGTTGATGTTTCAGTTACCCCTCAAACCTAAACCCAACGACAAACAAACACGTACATATATAAGACAAAGTACATTAACGTTGTTCGAAAATCGCACGTGGTCTGGTCCCTTTTGGTTAAGCTCATGGTGAACCTTCGATACTCCATCTCTTCTTGCTCATTTCATTTTCGTGGCATGGGACACATCTCATGTGCCCAGAATGATAAATCGAATAAGGATAGGATCAGGGGGGCTCTAGTAGCGGCGACCGCCACGACAAGAATTTTAAAAAATGTAATTACTATATGTAAAAAAAAAATTTATGTCCAACTTATATAGTCTCGCCACCATTAAATTTTTTTAGTATACATTTCGCCACTGCTAAGGTAAAATCCTGGTTCTGTCCTTGAATCGAATTGTTTACTTTAGGCTCCATATAATGTGTAAAATCGTAGAGCTAGTTCTACGCTAAAACTCGAGTTGCGGCCACTTTAAGGCCTCGGAAATTTACCAATTAATATTAGGAGCTAGCCAATCCTACTTGCTTTGATATCCCTTATAATAACCCAACAAATTAAAAGTATTCTTCTTTGGTATTTGTTTTAGACCACAGAAATGTGAAGGCCAACTCTGTATAAAGGTTTATGAAATCTACTTCTTCTTTTTTCAACAGCGAGAAAAGATTTTATAGGAATTTTTGAAAACGAATAACGAAGATTATAGGAATCCAAACATAAGGCAGCAAATTAACCAAAGGAATGACAAATCACAAGAAGCACGACCTCACTCCAACAATCACATGCTGCGAGGACCCAGAAAAGAAAGAAAAGCAATCTGAGGCTAGCAGGAAATCAGCCAAGAGAGAAACCCCAAGAGGAAACACCCCAAAGCCCAACCGAATCATAGAACACTCAAAAAAACGCCTAAGAATCAATCATCCTGTTGAGTAGCTTGAACCTTGGCCTTTCGTCATCTTCACCTTCCATAATCTTGATTCTACATATAACTTCGTCATCATCACCTTGTAACCAATGCCCATGATTTTATTCAAAGACCAAATCGCATGAAACTTGTTGAGGTGAATCCTGTTAATCAATTCCTTCAGAATTCCTTCAGAAGAAGAGGATAGAGTAGCAGCTGCAACAGTAGATCTGAACACAACACATTTTTTTGCTTTCTTTCTTCCACCCCTCTTCTTGGGATTAGGAAAGCCCATCAAATCTTCTATCGCCTTGATCACATGAACAATCGGTAAGATATCAAACTTAGACAATGGAGATGGACGGCCAACAAGAACTTTACTGTTAGGTCCGTATACGAGCAGTGGGAAAGGCAGACACAGGATAGAAATCCAATCCTGGGCTCCTTGTGGAAAAACCTATGCCCACCTAAGGTGGAACTTTTGGCGTGGAAGGCTTTGCAGGAGAGGTTGGCCACAAGGTCAGTTCTGATGAGCAAAAATATTGTCGTAAATGATGTACTGTGCCCTTTTTGCTCCTTGTTTCTGGAAACACCTAACCATTTGCTACTTCACTGTCACTTTTCTTGGTGTGTTTGGTCTCAAGTTTTGGATTGGTGGCATACTAATTGGGTGTGTCCGTCTTCGATAGCGGACCTCATGTGTGGGTGGTTTGACAACAACTTCCGTAACTTGGAAAAACACATTTGGGAAGTGTGCTTCTATGCAACAATCTGGTCCATTTGGATGATGCGGAATGGCTGTATTTTTAAGAATGCGACTGCAAGCTCAGAGGAGGTGGTGGATATTATTAAGTTTAGGGTTGCGATGTGGATTAAAGTCAAATTCAATGTTAGGATGTACACTGTGGAGGATTTCAAAAGATTTTTAGATGGCATTCGATCGCTTAATTTGTAATTTGTTTTGACGATTATCATTCAACTTCTAACTAGATGATTATCGTCTTCCCTTTCCCCAGTTGAGTTGAGCATGTTCGCTCCTCAACCTTCCCCCCCCTCGATGTAACCTTTCGAGTTCTATGATATTTCTTTTAGCCGAGCAAAAAAAAAAAGATATCAAACTTAGACCGTCCATTTCAAATGCGGTGCTTACATTGGGCCGAAAATACGAATTAAGATTCGCTAAGGAGTCTCTCTCACACGGAGTATCTCATATGATTCAAAATGGAACCAAATTAACATGTCTGTCGCCCTGTCCATTGCTTCTAATTAGACAAACATCGTTTGATCAAACTTTTATCAAATGTCTGATTAATGGCAGTGTTTACATGGATGATTTACCCATCAATGTTTGCAAAATGAGATTTGTAAAATTTTGATTTACAATACGATCGAGCTAGATTGTACGTAGTAGGTCTCACTTCGCAATATCCCATAAAAATTGAATAAAGGATCAAAATATGAGAGGATATATGCGTTCTCATTCACATGTGTTCAGCCGGTTAATAACTTCCCTCCACATTTAGTATCGATATGAGAAGTTATACCCGTCGTAATTTCAATAAGTTTAAGGTCCCGTCTCGTCAATGCTATTATTTTTTAAGTATTTATTTTTCGCTTTACGCAAGAGAGATATATCATTCTCTCACAATACATTACCTTTAATTTAAAAAATAAATTCAAATTTGACAAATAAATACTTATTTTCGGTGTTGGAACGTACCCTAAGCTAGCTTATGAAACAAATAACCATATACACTTTTTATCCAGAAATTTTTTTTATCAAGATAGAGCTAGAGTATTGACTTTTCCAATAAGATATTCTACACAACCACAAACCAAGTTTATTGACCTAATTTATAATAATTAACAAATAAAACTGAATGTGACTTTTTCTTGTTTTACCTAGACATCTCCAAGAAGGCAAATAATTATTGAAATTAGTACAAACATATTATCTCGGAAATTTAACAACACCATAATAATGTTTAATTAGAAACCATCATCCATCTGATGGTCCATCAACTTCCAAGACCCGTCTGCTTCTTGAACCATCCCCTTGTTCTGCACGGACCGCCACGATCCGGGTACACCATATTCATCTTTCAACCCATCCAACGACTTGTTAACAAGCGCGATATCGCGATTAGCTTCCAACTCAAACCCGCCTTTCGATCCTTGCGTTCCCGCGACTCCATGCAAGTACGCCTCCAAATTATGCCAACTCGACAGGTTCCCGGGAGTCTTCAAGTACGGGGATTTCGTCGTGTCAATCTTCAATTCTTCGCCTACTTCTGAGTAACCGATGAATGGATAATCCGGGACGATGTCAAAGGCATTGCGAATGCGTAGGACTCGGAGATCACTTAGTCCGTCGAACACCTTTTTGAAGCCAGAATCTCCGACTTTAGGGCTTGCGAACACAAAGGCTCTTACTGGAAAGGCCTTGTTTGGTTGACCTCTATATATGTTCAGTCCATTGGCAACTATGTCAACTGCGTTTAGGGTTGCGATTGCTGCTCCCAAGCTGTGTCCAACAACGGTTATGCTGATGTCTTCGTCCTTGTATTGTTCCACAAGTCTCTTGATCTCGGTGTCAACCTAAAATATTTGATTACATAGACGGCAAGAGAAATAATGGATTAGAGTTAACGTACGGACATTACTAATACTACTACGAATGATGAAATTTTTGTTCCGAAAATTTTAGTCTCGAAGTGTAAAACGGTATTGAAACATAGTTGAAGGTAACAAAAATTCAATTCACACAATACATTTCAATGTACAAGTTTGCTTTATCCATAAAGATCCTATTAAATTACGTACCTGGTCTCTAGCACTGGACTTATTGAATGGTGATCTTGAATCAGCAGAAGTGTAGATGGAGTACCACCCTTGATGCACCTTTGGATCATGTTCCTCTCCAAGTATTTTCGAAGCAGAAACCAAATTGAATTCGAAGTCGTTTACCCATTCCAACGCCTCGATCGTCCCTCTCCAAGCAACCACGATATCTCTCCTCCCAAGAGCCGCCTTCCCCTCATCCGTGGCCACCGCTACGTACCCCATCCAGTTGGACTCCTTGCTCCACGCCTCCCTCGACAGGGACTTGAAAATAAACGCTTCGGGCTGAGGGACCGAGGATGTTGCGTACAAATATTTGGTCACGCTGTACTTGAACGGATTGCCTTGCTCTAGGAACACCTTAGCGAAGAGATCCTTCTTTGCGTACCGGCTACTCCCTGCGTATTTTGATACCTTATCGGAGAGGAAGGTGTCGTAGGTTACCTGAGCCATTTCTCCATAGTGAATTAGGTATCGACGGAGATCAATGTCTAGAGGATCAAACAATCCTTCCCAATTTTGTTCTCCACTGAGAAGCCTCCAGTTTTTCGGTATGTTACTATCGCCCGAATTCGTGATTTTTTCATCGAGTTTTTTAACTTGATTGCCTTGTTTGTTTTTCGATCTGCAAAAGATAAACATATTAAAGAGAAGCTCGATAGGAGACATCAAGAAAGAAAGGTATAGCGAAATTAAACCAAAGAGGGGGAAATTAAGCTTGATGGCCTAGCTAGGTTTTTTTTTGATGGCCTTGCTAGTTAATTGGTTGCTTTATAGTATATTTATACTACTGAAATACTATTGAGAGTTCCATGACTTGATCAAATCTATCTTTGACTGGTTAGTGTCTTTGTAATTTTTGACTATATATATATATATAGATATATTTTTTTCAACTTCTAAACCCTCGTGAAAATTCCTGGATCTGTCATACACATTACGTTCAAGCAAAGGCAAATATAGTGCAGTCTCTATCGATGGGATTGTCAAAGGTTATCTTGGATTTTTGCAATAAATTAAGTCTTAAACCAAAAAAATCAGAAAATAGTTTTAGTTCTGTTTTGTTTTGTTTTGAGGAAGTTAATTATATCATGCTAGAATTTGTGAAAGTAAGCTATCCATGCACCACGCTTGAGTTCGTAATGGGACCCCTCTCACAATGTACCGTCTAAGCATCTCTCTGTCAATGGATGATGGGAATCATTTGTTTGACATGGTCATGTAGTCAGCTAAAATGATCATGTTCAATAGACATATTCTTTCGTTCATAGCCCATGCTGCTTGAAGTGCAAGAACAAACAATCTTATTTTATACAAAAATAATGAAAAAGAAACACATAAAGTCGAACTAGTTGGAGACATCAAGGATTGGGTATATATCATCCCTGATGAGCAAACTATACCTCCATATGATACGTGCTTCGGGAAGCCTTAAGGGATGATAAGTTTGAGACGAAATTGAAAAATTTTGGTTGCATCGACCGAAAGTTGTTTTAAAAAATGGGGCAAGCTAGTGTTTATAAAAATGCCTATAGATACACGGTTCCAAAGCTTCTACTAATAAATAAGCAAAC
Organism: Rhododendron ovatum; assembly: GCA_019656835.1. Classification (NCBI taxonomy): domain Eukaryota; kingdom Viridiplantae; phylum Streptophyta; class Magnoliopsida; order Ericales; family Ericaceae; genus Rhododendron; species Rhododendron ovatum. The sequence goes on along the minus strand of CM033793.1, from coordinate 7,490,352 downwards.
GGATAACAAATTTGTAAATATATCTTTGTTATTTTTCTTTTCTTTTTTAACGATAAATTAGATAAAATTTCAACCATATTATAACTGACTTGATCGATCACTTGATTATAGCGAGTTTCTTTTCTTTTCTTTTTTTTGAACAGCGAAGAAGAATTTTATTTATAGAAGAGGAAAGGATAGTACAGATAAAAGGCTAAGAGAAAGCATCACAATGCAAAGACAATATCCCAATTATGTTGGCACCTTGCCCCGCGACAATCATTTGCATCGTAGCCCGCAAGTTGATAAGGAATCAGCTAGAAAAACCCAAAGAAAATGGGAGCAGCAGGCCGCAAAACAAATCAGGGTCAACACATATCAAACCAATAAAACCTAACTGACAAACTATAGTGTGTTTCACTATCCAAATTGCAACATTTCCTAGAAACTACCATGAGTTTGCTCCCTTTCGATTTTCGCATCTCATTTGTTCAATGGTGACACAAATATACTTCTTCGAGCTCCATTTATTTTCTCCTACGGAAAAAGTCTGAATTTTTTGTGAATACAAGCTATAAAAAAAGCTAGTACTCGTGGATAGTATTTTATACAAGCTATAGAGTAATATTTTGCCTAAGCTGTTGAGGTAAAAAAACAAAAAAGAATAGTCAAGCTTCTTCTTTTTTTTTTACTATGGTTCGTTCAAAACAAAACACAAAAAAAAAAGAAAAGAAAAGAAGAAGGAGAAGAAATGAAGCTGAAAATGATAGCTATCCTGGATAGTATTTTATATGTGGCTACTTTGTTAAAAAATTGAAAAGACAAACGAGATTATGACGCCACAAAATTTCCCTCACCAGATGGAGGATGAGTACCACATGGCGGTCAAGTCAGGTTAGGCGAATCTTAGCCTTCACATATATTTGAATGACTCACATGCCATGCTACTTTTGAAGTTATCAGGTTCGAACGATTCAAACAACAAATCAAGAACTAGGGCTAAAGCCTTTTGTCAAATTCAAAAAGCAGACTGGCTAAAGATGATGGATTTGGCTAAGTTATTGGTTGTGTTACTGTATTAATTTGGATTTCTGGCTTCAAAAAAAGAGGGCCAAAAGGCCCAAAACGTGCGTTATTTCTTGCTAAAAAAATGCCAAAAAGCTGGCTTTACAATTCCTGGATATAATTAAGTAGTAGTTAGCCTCTTCGCCTCAAATTGCCAATTATCAGCTAATTTATTTGCGTTAACCCTATCTCTTTTGGTTTTGGAGGTAAGAAAGTTGTTGGGAGTAGGCTTTCTCCTGTGTGTGCCAAGGCCAAATCTATTGAGAGTCCATACCACATCACCTGGATCCAATCAATATACATTGAATGACTAATATTCATTTAAAATACTAAATCTTGTAAGTAGTGAGCCATCTCTAATTGTATATTAAGATCCAATCATGTTACTATTTATCCGATATGGGACTCTATCCTTCACACATGTTCCTAACAATCTCCCCCTCACCCTCATGTGTGAACCATGCATTGGGCCTAAGTCCCCCTCGATTTGATCCGCTTGACACCCCCTTGATCCATGATCTTTTTACTCTCCAACACCGATTTAATCCCAGATTTCTCCGCACCCATTCCATTGATCGAGAACCAACCCCTTTACTCCATCGAGAGCCTCCATGCAGCGTGTTTTTATGCCATCTGCCTGCGTCCTTGCTCCATTGAGAGCCTCCTTGGATTTTTCTCGCTCCATACAAAGTCTACATGCAAGCCCACCAAATCGGTTTAAGCCCACCCAAAGATCGTTAACCTGGTTAGGGGGTGCAGGCACTCCTGTTTGGGTAAGGATGTGGGCTCTTCGGTTTGGGTCATTCAATATATATTAGATCCATACGATGTGTAGATTTCGTGAACACTCTCCAACTGATTGGACCTACGTGCACACGGAAGAACATCCGGTGGATTAGACTCCCAACAAAAGCCATGAGAGATTTATGGTATGGGCTCGGGCTGAATCAATCCCAGACACAGTCATGGAATAGTTCGTTTTGCAGTAAAGTCATTGCTTCGACGTTTTACCAAGAGAAAAACATGGTATAGACCAATCACATTCTGATGCTTGCAAGTTTGAGGTAGATTTGCAAATAATTAAATAGGGACAAGGAAATTAATTAATTAACTATGTGGAATTGGGTATTAAAAGGAATTCAAACACGCCTTAGTCTATGGAATTTTTCTCCTTAAAGAGGGTCGGCGAAATGGTGTGACACCCTAGTTTGACCCAACGAAACTCAGGTTAAAAAAAAAAAGGAGTGGGCGTGGGTAAATTACCAAATCACCATGGAGGTTTCTAAAGATTACAGATTGCCTCACACTTGGGAAATTACAAAATAACCCTTATCGCATAACAAATTACTTACATGTCGTGATGTAGACGCTAGGAAATTGGACAAAATGTCTTACACCAACAAGTCATAATTATAATAGACCAAACCACCTTTTTATAGTATGAGAAAGACTATTTTAACACCTCTACAGCTTTTCAAAAGATACAAAAGGACAGTGTGGTTAATTGCAATTAGGATTTGGAAACGTCAGACTGGTTTCATCAATTTTCCTAGCCGCTACATACAAGGGGGTAATTTGTTGGTATGTAATAAGGGATAGTTTGTAATTTCTCATATGTGATGGGGCAATCTATAATTTGCAAAAATCTTCGGGGTGGTTTTAGTAGTTTGTCCAAAAAAACCACTCCAGACAATAAGTATTTATCATACAAAAAAACTTCTCTCTTTTAAGGTTGTGGGCATCATAGATATCCAGATGCAAAGAGGGTAGAAAGCTTCTCTCTCTAAACAAAGTTCAGGGTTGTCTTAGGGTACATAGGAAAAAATTTCAGTGCCTCGCAGGTACCACATAGTGTTCGCTCGACGCATCCGAGTCGTTCATTACATTTTTAGGAGAGAGAAAAAGGAGAGAGAAAGTGTTGAGATGAGAGGAGATAGAGGATTTCAATCTGAGCCGTCCAAAAGTGTATTGGACGGCCCGGATGTGCCAAACGGGTACTACGTGGGATATACCTGCTTAGCACTGAAAAATTTCTCAGGGTACATATATATATATATATATATATATATATATATATATATATATATATATATATATATATTACGATTGTTAATTTTTATATACTGATGTTTCATGCTTCCACGTGTAGTAATTGTGTTATCCATTGATACAAAATAAATGTTGTTTAATTATTTTTGTTGTATCCCTCTAGCCTTGTTCGTGTACCTATTTTTTGAATCACGTGTTTTGTGTCTGTGTCACTATCTGTGTTTGTGTCCATACACATAGTACATAGCTAGGAATTAGTAGGAACTTGCATCAGAACAGAATCCACACCTAGCTCTCCCAAGCAAGCCTGTACTACATATGTACAAGAAAATAACTCAAAAGACAAACTAAATGTCAACCGTACACAACGGAAACAGAGCTCTCGAGAATCAGCAAAAACTTAATGAAAAATCTTGTCCTAATTGCAAATTAGGCTGTTTTCATATATAGATCTCATTCATTTGCTTCCAAGAGATGAGTCTAATGTCAAACTCATCTAACTTCACTCTTTATAATGCCTTGAAACAGTCGTCTGTCTATTCGGGTAAGGTTGCAAGCCAACTGCAATTTAGCGTTTAATCTCCGAAATGTAACACTACTGTAGCAATGTTATGAATTAATCACCATCTACCTCATGGTCCATCAACTTCCAAGACCCATTCGCTTCTTGAACCATCCCATTGTTCTGCACGCACCACCACGATTCGGGTACACCGTATTCGTCTTTCAAGCCATCCATCGACTTGTTAACAAGCGCGATATCGCGATCAGCTTCCAACTTAAACCCTCCTTTCGACCCTTGGGTTCCCGCGACTCCATGCATGTACGCCTCCAAATTATGCCAACTCAACGGATTCCCGGGACCTTTCAAGTACTTGGATTTCGTCGTGTCAATATTCAATTCTTCGCCTACTTCCGGGTAACCTATGAAAGGATAATCTGGGACGATGTCATGGGCATTGCGAATGCGTAGGACTCGAAGATCGTTTAGTCCATTGAACACCTTTTTGAAGCCAGAATCTCCAACTTTAGGGCTTGCAAACACAAAGGCTGTTACCGGAAAGGCCTTGTTTGGTCGACCTCTATGTATGTTCAGTCCATTGGCAACTATGTCAACTGCGTTTAGGGTTGCCATCGCTGCTCCCAAGCTGTGGCCAACTACAGTTATGCTGATATCTTCGTTCTTGTATAGTTCCACAAGTCTCTTGATCTCAATATCAACCTGATATATTGGATTACATAGTTAAATGACATTGCTAATACCAATCATGTTGAAACTTTTTTTTTGAAATTTTATTTTCCAAGTGGAAAAATGGTATTAAAACATAAGTTTACATAAAAATCGATTTTCTGAATTAAGTTGACGTAGCCAATGGGCTCTAGCGCCCAGTTGGCATGTCCTGGTCCTCTACGTGTGGGAGACCAGGGTTCGAGCCCCGTCGTGGGCGTTTACGATTCAGGGCTATGATAGTTTTTGAAATTCACTGTGGACTCCTACTAACTCCCTGCTAACTATTTTTTCTTAGAAAAAAAAAAAACTCTTTGCTAACTCATGCTGATATATAAAATATTGAAAAAAAAAAAAAAAAAGAAAAGCACTAAGTTGATGTAGTGGTAATTCTGAACTTATGAGGAACAGCAATGGATGACGTACCCCTGGATTTGTGAGAATTTGCAGTTGGGCCCGATATTTATCCAAAAACCATTTATATCACTAATGAATTAAGATAGAACTTCTTAAAATTAAAGTAAAATATTGTTGAATCAACCACTCTTATTTGTCGTAAAAGTAACGAAAGAATCCTTAAGAAAACATGATGTGGTGATGGTATGTCAATAGTATTCTTGATTGTGATTTTGTTTTTTTGTTTTTTTATAGTTAAGTTACAGTTAAAATGTTCCACCAACTTATTAATTATTTTTGGATCCTTGTTTGAGAATAGTATGCTTGACTTGAACATTTGAATATTTGGAAGGGCAAAGTCAACTTTGACGCCCTTTGGTTTTGGTCATGTGCGAATGCAATTTCTATGGTTTAAAAATGTGTACATAACCCCTTGTAATTTGTAAAAATGTACGGATAAATCCCTTGCCATCATGTTTTTTATCTATATTAACAGACACAATATTAAAAGACCGATATGCTCTCATCCTCTCTCTTGATTTTTTATTTTTCTTCCTTAAGTCTAACAAATTCATCCACTATACCAAAATTGGATCCAAACTGTTGATATTGTAAAATTTGACGAGTACTATAACAATGCCAAAATTCAAGTCAATCAAAAAATAAAAATTTCACGGTCATATCGAATTTATTATGAAATTAAAACTTTAAATTTGAATTTATCAAAAATTAGATCACTAGGTTATTGATGCTTGATCGAGATGGTTTTTTTACGAAGATGCTCTATGCTTTATTTAATAGTACATTATGAAAACTCAGATTAGATTCTAAAAGTGTGTGAGATAGACTTCCGTTAATATGGATGAAAAACATGACGGCAGACGGTCGAACAATCCGCACATGTTCACAAACCACAGGGGGTTATGTACACACTTTTTAAACACAAAAGTGTATTCGCACATGACCTGACCACATGGGTAAAAGTGGACTTTGCACTATTTGGAAGTATGTCAGACATAGCTTCAAGGTAACAGGGGTGTATCCGCACATAACCCAACCACTGGTTTAATTGTCATGAAGATATATTAATTAAATTACCTGATCTCTGGCACTGAACTTATTGAATGGTGATTTTGGATCAGCAGAAGTGTAGATGGAGTACCACCCTTGATGCACCTTTGGATCATGTTCCTCTCCTAGTATTTTCGAAGCAGAAACCAAATTGAATTCCAAGTCATTTACCCATTCCAACGCCTCGATCGTCCCTCTCCAAGCAACAACAATATCTCTCCTCCCGAGAGCCGCCTTCCCCTCATCCGTGGCCACCGCAACGTACCCCATCCAGTTGGACTCCTCGCTCCACGCCTCCCTCGACAGGGACTTGAAGATAAATGCATCGGGCTGAGGAACCGAGGATGTAGCGTACAAATACTTGGTCACGCGGTACTTGAACGGATTGCCATGCTCTAGGAACAGCTTAGCGAAGAGATCCTTCTTCGTGTACCGGTTACTTCCAGCGTATTTCGATACTTTATTCGAGAGGAAGTTGTCGTAAGTTGCTTGAGCCATTTCTCCGTAGTGAATAATGTATCGACGGAGATCGATGTCTAGAGGATCTAACAATCCTTTCCAGTTCCGTTCTCCGCTGAGAAGCCTCCAGTTTTTGGCTATATTGCTATCGCCCATATTCGTGATTTTTTTATTGAGTTCTTCAACTTGACGGTCTTGTTTGTTTTTTGATCCACAAAAGAAGAATATATTAAAGAGATGCTCGATAGGGGACATCGAAAAAGAAAAGGAAAAAGGAAATTCAATCAAAGAGGAGGATAGGGGGAAAGCTTGATGGCCGGCCTAGTTGGTTGCGATATATGTTCATATATACTGAAATATTAAGAGTTTCTTGACTTGATCAAAATTAGAACTGTATTTTTTTTTATTTTTCACTATTTTTGCTTGGAAACCCTCATGGAAATTCTAGACATGCATCTGTCAGACATTACGTTCAAGGAAGGGCAAAAAAGATGCAGTCTGTGTCTATGAGGTTATCGTGTAATTAAGATTATCTCTTGGATTTTTTTTGTTAACAAATTATATCTTAAACTAAAAATAACTGCAAAATACTAGGTTAATTATAGTTCTGTTTTGAGATAGTTATATAATGCCATAGAATTTGTGAAGGTAAGTTATCTATGCTTGAGTTCGTCATGTACCGTAAAAGCATCTCTCTCTCTCTCTCTCTCTCTCTCTCTCTCTCTCTCTCTCAATAGGTAAATAGATTAGTATATCTATACGGATATGTACATTTTGACACCATGGATGATGGTAATCATTAGTTTGACATATTCTTTAATTCGTTCAATAGACATATTCTTTAATTCGTTCAATAGCCCGTGTTCTTTAATTCATTCAATAGACATATTCTTTAATTCGATCGATAGACATATCCTTTAATTCGTTCAAAGCCCGTGCTACTTGACGTTCAATATACATATTCTTTAATTCGTTCAAAGCCCGTGCTACTTGACGTGCAAGAACAAACAATTAATTCTATTACTTAAATAACAAGAAGGGGAAAAAACAAATGAAGTCGAACTAATTGAAGAAATCAGCCGATCAAAATTTTTTTTTGAAGAAATCAGGGATTGTTATCAAACCAGATCGGCAAACTATACCGCGCGTCATACCGTACGCATTTCATGAAAGCAAGTGATGATAAGTTGGAGACGAATTGAAGTTTGGGATATTCGATACTACATACACCGAAAGATTGGTTGAGATGAAGTTATTAAGAAAATTAATAAAAAATAAAAAATTGTGGTTGGGTAGACCCAAAAAAAAAAAATTAAAAAATAGGACAAGCATGTGTTTATAGAAATGCCTATAGATAAGCAACGGCTATTACAACTTTTTGAATTTTTTTTATTAATTTCTATGATCAAATTACAACTATATAAGTAGTACTGATGTACTCTTGATTACAGCGTGTTCACTCAGCAAACTGTAACATTTTCCGTGAAATCAACATGAGTAGTTCCATTTTGATTTTAGGCATCTCATTTAGTTGATCGACGCTGACAAAAATATGCTTCTACTCTCCCCTTATCATTTTGTACAAATAAAGTATTCCTTCCATCTCAAAATGGATGTCATTTTTGACGATTTTTGCTGTCCCAGAATTGATATCGATCCGTTTTGAAAAGTAAAACCATGAAAATACTTGATCTTTCCATCTTGCCCTTGTCTTAAACTATTCAAATTATTTTAACAAAAAGCCAAAAAGATACTTCGGTATACTTTGCCCCCAAGATTTTCTTACTCATTGGATTCCGTGAGTTTACTACTCAGTTTGGTTGCCAACTGTGGGTTGTTTTAAAAAAAAAAAGGTATTTTTGGAAAGTTCTATTAGAAAGGGTGTAATTATTGTGTCTGGATAAATTTTGAGTTTCTTCAAAATTGCCATCTAATACGAGACGATGGAAGTATGAAATTTTTGTATTCTTCATACGAATACGAGCTAAAAAAATGGATGATGAGTACGTAGTTCTACATATGGTGGTCATGTCAGGTTAGGTAATACAGTATATCATGCCTTTCAAACATATTAAAATGATGACTCGAATGTCTGCTACTTGAAGTACAAGTCCGAACAATTCCAACAACAAAAAATCAAGAGTTGGGGCTAAGCCTTTTGCCATCTCGATCAGAAAGCAGACAGGCCTAAAAATGATGGATTTTGGCTAAGATGTTTGTACTATTGTATTTGGTTCTTTGGCTACGAAAATAGGAATTGGGGATGGTACTATGCAGTGGTGTGCGCAGCATTATACTATGCACCTCCGAGCCGTCGGATCGTGCGTGCATCTAACGGCTCGGATCTCATCTCGATAATAAATGACTTTCGATCATTGGTTGTCGAAAAGATATTCGAGTCGTCAGATGCACAATCCGAAGTCCCGAAAATAGAGGGCGAAATCTTGAGTTATTCTTGCTAAAAATGCTAAAAGATGGCTTTATGATTCCTGGATTCAACTAGTTAGCTTCTTGGACGTCTTTCTCGCCACAAAAAGACCTCAAAATGCTGATTTTTAGCTAATTTATTCTTCCTTTTTTTAAGATAGGCAAAAGGGATTATATTGAAAACTCGATAAGGGTACATCGAGAAAAAAAGAAACCAAAAAGGCAGCACAAGCTACATGATCTTGATACACATAGCAAGACGCAACATCAAATTAAGAGAGAAAATAAAAAAAGAAAACCAACAAGGTGTTTGAAAATTTATTCGTGAAATTAACCCTATTTTTTTTTTGGTTTTTGAGGTAAAAGTAAAACATGTAAGATTTTCTGTACTGGCCGAATCAAGCCCAAACATAGTCATGGCCAGATCCGGAAACCTATAGTGCAGGGTGCACTACAGGACGTATAGGGCACATCATAACCGTCAAATTCTTTCTCAAAAAAGTTTTATTTAAATCTGATCTGTTGCAAACACTCACGGACGGTTGTAATGTGCCCTACAGTAGGGCGCCCTGTAGAAAGAAAGAAAAACAAAGTATCGAGCAATCAAATTCTGATGCTTGCGAGTTAGAGGTTGATTGAGAAATGGATCGGAGGATCAAATTGATTATAAACACATTAGTGTAATAAGTTGATTTAAAAAATCGACAAGGAAAAATATTATCTACACGAGTAAATAGATAAGTATGCGTTTATATATTCAATACCATCATTTTTAGAATCTGGACTCGGCAAGAAAATCAACTATATGGAGTAGAGTTAACAGTAGTGAAACTTGTTATTGTAATTGTCGTTAGATAGGGAAGAGCGTGAGTTTCGAAAGAAAGAGACTTGGGCAAATTAAGAAGTACCATGCATATTTGGTTGGAGGATCGGAATTCCTCTTATTAGGGCAAGAGGAAAATCGAGTCCAAAGCGCACACCCAGAGTTTCGAAAGAAAGAGACTTGGGTGAATCAAGAAGAACCAGGTATTCTTGGTCGGATGAATTCCTCCTACCAGAACAAGAAGAAAGCCGAGTCCAACACGCTCACCCTTTCTTTAAGTTAGTTTATGGAATTTTTTCTTCATAGTGAATCGGCAAAATGATGTGACACCTCGTTTGATCCTACCAAACTCGAGTCACAAAGAAAATCACATTGCACACCCTCTATGCCTTGAAATCACAGTCACTCCCCCCCAATTACTAAAACATCGCTAAAGGGCATGCCAAACTTACCAAACTACCCTCCTCTCTGTGTATGATTACTCGATCCATATGTGTCAACTTCGTTGGAATGTATATTTTTGGTCTTTGTATATGTTTGTTCAAAAACCAATATAATCCTTTCTTTTGCTTAAACCAAAAAAAAAACGTAAATCTAAAGGAAACTCTTTTATGCTAACTTAGATTTTATTAAGGGAAATTCAGAAATCGACTTTTTTTTTAGGCTCCGTCTTTAAATTGGTCATGTCACATATTATTGCTACCCAATATAGTCGTGATGACAATTACTTAAGACAAAAATATCCTTTGAGTCACATAACACAATTTACATAATTCACATAATTCAAATATATAGTTCACACTTCACATAGCTCACCACAGTTTACATAGTCTCTCCATACACGCAAATACATACTTCACATAGACAACTCACATATTCACACCGTACAAACTTCACATAGCCCACCACACATTTTACATGTCTGTGTCCCGGCCATATTTGTGTCTATATCCTTGTTCGTGGACATACACGGGAACCTACCTCATAAAAGAATCATGAACACCTAGCAATAACCAGCAAGTCTCTATACTAGATATACAACTAGATATACAAGAAAATAACCCAAAAAAACACAACAGAAATAGCTAGTGCTCAAGAATCGCCAAATCTTTGTCAAAAATCTTCTACCGATTGCAAATGAGCCTGTTTTCATGGGTCTTCTTCGTTTGCTTCCAAGACGTGATGCATGGTCTACTAATATTCAGAAATCACGATCTATCTGATGGTCCATCAACTTCCAAAACCCATTCGCTTCTTGAACCATCCCCTTGTTCTGCACGCACCACCACGATTCGGGTACACCGTACTCATCTTTCAAACCATCCAGCGACTTGTTAACAAGCGCAACATCGCGATCAACTTCCAACTTAAACCCTCCTTTCGAACCTTGTGTTCCAGCGACTCCATGCAAATACGCCTCCAAATTATGCCAACTCGGAATGTTCCCGGGACTTTTCAAGTACTTGGATTTCGTCGTGTCAATCTTCAATTCTTCGCCTACTTCTGTGTAACCTACAAAAGGATAGTCTGGGACAACATCTAAGGCATTACGAACGCGCAGGATTGGAAGCTCATTTAGTCCGTCGAACACCTTTTTGAAGCCAGAATCTCCAACCTTAGGGCTTGCAAAAACAAAGGCTGTTACTGGAAAGGCCTTGTTTGGTTGACCTTGATATATGTTCAGTCCATTGGCAACTATGTCAACTGCGTTTAGGGTTGCAAGTGCTGCTCCCAAGCTGTGCCCGACAACGGTTATGCTCATGTCTTCGTCCTTGTATTCTTCCACAAGCCTCTTGATCTCAGCGTTAACCTGGTTTTTTTTTTTTTTTTTTCCGGCAGATGACCGCATAGTTAACAAAAATGGAATTCGTGCCTATATATTTTTCATACAAATGACCTATGCACATAAATAACAAAAATGATACTCCCTCCATCCCTTTTTAAATGTCCCCATTCGTAACTCTAATTTATTAACAAAACATCATCATTACACATTTTATATCAACTTTTATCTCTATTTTTCCTACTTATCCTCTATGGAGACATTATTATTATATTTTTGTTTACTAACTTTTCAAAATGGAATTTACTTTTAGAGACAAAATAGAAAATATACAAATTTTTACCGACTAATTTTATAAAATAGACACTTATTATGGAATAGTCCAAAATAAAAAACCGAACTTTAAAAAGTGGACGAAAAGAGTAGGATATATAAAATCTGGTTCATAAAAGTGTCCATAAAGAAAATGAATTGTCCACAGTGCTTAAATTAATTACCTGGTCTCTGGCACTGGACCCATTGAATGGTGATCTTGGATCATTGGAGGTGTAGATAGAGTACCACCCCTGATGCACCTTCGGATCATGTTCCTCTCCAAGTATTTTCGAAGCCGGAACCGAAACAAATTCGAAGTCATCTATCCATTCCAAGGCCTCTTTCGTCCCTCTCCAAGCAACCACGATATCTCTCCTCCCCAGAGCCGCCTTCCCCTCCTCCGTGGCCACCGCTACGTACCCCATCCAGTTGGACTCCTTGCTCCACGCCTCCCTCGACAGGGACTTGAAGATAAATGCATCGGGCTGAGGGACCGAGGATGTCGCATAAAAATACTTGGTCACGTGGTACTTGAACGGATTGCCTTGCTCTAGAAACACCTTAGCGAAGAGATCCTTCTTCGCGTACCGGCTACTTCCCGCGTATTTCGATACTTTGTCGGTGTTGAAGGTGTCGACGGTTGCTTGAGCCATTTCTCCGTAGTGAATTAAGTATCGACGGAGATCGATGTCTAGAGGATCTAATAATCCCTTCCAGTTGTCTTCTCCGCTGAGAAGCCTCCATTTTCTGGGTATGTTTCTTTCGCCCATATTCCTGATCTTTTTTCTAGCTTTAGTTCTTCAATTCGGTGGTTGCTTTATAAATATTGGGAGTTTGTTGACTTTTTTTTTATCCGCAAAGAAATTTTATTAATATTTAAAAAAAAATTACAAAGACTAAAAGAAACAATCGGAGAGCAAGATATTCCAGCAAGATCGGCTGGCACATAAGGCTAAAGACATTCGGCCGTGTAACTTTCCTAAATGATTATCTAATATCTACCGTATAACTCTCTCTCTCTCTCTCTTTCTCTTAGTTTGATATGGTCGTGTAGTCAGCAAAAATTGTCAATTTTTTTTGGAAATTAAAATTCGCGCTCTACTTTTTATTAATGGCGCTCTACTTTGTTCATGAATTTACTACCGCTATCAGTAAAAAGTGGAGCGCGAAAATCAATTTTTTTTTTTTTTTTATAAACATATTCTTTCATTCAAAGCCCAAGCGAGCTACTTGAAGTGCAAGAACAAACAAATGTATTATTAAAGAAAAAACAAATAAACAAATAAAGTCGAGCCAATTCAAGAAATCAAGGATTGCTATCAACCCTGATAGGAAAACTCTTTTTTTTTCTTTTAAACAGCGAAAGGAATTCCATTTTTTTTTTGGTGTTTCGTGCCTGATTGGAAAACTATGCCGTCATGTAATGAACTCATTTAGAATATGTTTAGGAGCCTACTTTTTGGTTTTTTATTTTCTACTATTTGACTTTTTGATTTTTTGAATTATGGTCTGAATGTATTTTTTAATCTAATAAAATGTTTGGACGATATGTGCAAAATACATTTTGTAACAGGAGTAGTGTTTAAGAGATATGGGATGAAAATGGTTAAATGAGTTATGAGTTAGTTTTTTACCGTATTGCCCTTGATTATTTATATTATGAGTTAGTTTCCGAATAGAAATCAAATAGATCACAAGGGAGTAATTGATTAACTATATAGCTTCAACGTGTAATTAGCTTAGATTAGAACTTAAATTAAATTTGGCGACTAGACTAAATTGTGACATTCCGAACTTTATTTCGATTATTATTACTCCTTCTGTCCCTAAATAAGTGTCCGGCGCGCAAAATTAGTCCTTCAAAAAGATGGATTTGTTTAGTTAAAAAAATCAATTTTATTTTTCACAAATCAATAGATAGCAATGAGTTCTATTAGATTGTGAAAAAAAAATTAAATTTTTTAATAAAAAATATGCATGTTTTGTAAAGTTTAGTTTTGCGCGCTGAACACTTATTTAGGGACAGAGGGAGTTTTTTTTTTTTGGGTAAATGTTACCTCAGTTAACTTGACTTAAAATCTAATAACTTTGATTAGTATAGTTAGATCAATGTGGAAAATGATTGGTTGCTGCCAATAACCTTCTAGAATTTGATCCCAAGGGCATCCCTGGTAATTGCTCAAATTAGCTCCCCAATATATTCGCACCTCGGGTCCAACATTTTTTATGGAGCCCTGTAAAAAATCAGCTCAATCCGATAAATTTTTTCTGTATCAGCTCAATCCGATAGATTTTTTCTGAATTTGTGCATGGTATGTACATGCTCATATGCACGATATGTCTAAAAATAATGGGCGGTTTGAATCATATATCTCCCTCGGGCCCCACAAAAACTCATATGCACATGGTATGTACATGTCATATGTATCTATAGCAGTGTTCATTGGCAAAAGCCACACATATTCCCACACAACACAATTGACTTAGAGGTGTTTTGGCTAAATAAGTCACTTGACTTTATTTTTTTTGTTTTTATTTAAAAAAAAATCACATATGTTAGTTTCACATCAAATTTTTGTGATTATTAATTCGTCGAGGAAACAAAAAATTAAAAATTGTGGTTTCAAACTTAAAATTTAAAAAAAAAAAAAACCAAAAATATGCCAAAAAGTCAAATTTTTGCTAAGGGGCGGTTGGAAAGCATAGAGTCCTTTTGATATATGTAACTTCTGAGACCGCACAATCGCTGGATATGATGGAGTCGTCAGCAAACTCTAGATGAGAAATGACGCACTTCTGGTTTCTTAAAAAAAAGAACTTTTAAAAAAAAAGGTAATTTGAAACTCAAAAATTATGTATTTACGTAAATATATAATTTTTCTACCAATATGGATCTTGTTTGATAGATTTTATTGAGATCTTTTAAACGGTGCAAAAAAAATTAAAAATTTATTTTATATTTCTATTATATTTAAGCTTGAAATTACCTTCTTTTTAAAAAAGAAGGTTGAAAAAGAAAGCCGAACGGCAAGCAAAGACTTAGGCTCCGTTCCAGAACACCTTCTTAAAAAATAAGTACTTATTTCACATTTTCAAACTCAAAAATAATATAAATGAAAAATTATTTTTCAATTTTTTTTTCACCGTATAAAAGATCTCAATGAGATCTATCAAACAAGATCCATATTGATAGGAAAATTATTTACGTAAACACATGATTTTTGAACTTAAAATTGTCTTCTTAAAAAATAAGTACTTATTTTCGTTTCCGGAACGGGGCCTTATTATACAGTACATAAATTGTGTTTTATCTTAAAGTTTGTCATTGGGCTTATTGGTCAAACTTAGATATATAGAAACATAAACGTACATTCACGAAATGAAAAGCAAGTACTTATATATTATCTTAAACATTAATCGTCCCTTTCGAACTAGTCTTTACCGCGGTCTGATCAATGTGTATTTACATCTATGCATATTACGTCGAAGTTTCCACAATGAAATTTAATGATTCCGATTGTAAAAGAAGAGATTGTGGCGTTTCCATAAAAGTCGTGTAAACAATCATAAATAATTGCTCGTTTTACTTTGGGTTAGAGTCCAACTTTGGTTAACTCTCAACCAATTAGGCTCGGTTTGTTTAGGCGTAAAATATTTTACCTATTTTCTGGTGTTTGATTGCATAAAAAAGGAGAAAAATATTTTATCCGTTGTCTTTTATTGCAATTCTCATTGCTCATTTCCTTCGATCGTCGGTTCTGACCCACGCTCAATTCCCTCTCTCGCTCTCTCCTGAATTCTGAATTGAATTCCACCGTTAAGCGCTCTCTCTCTACACTATTTTGTCGATTTCTAATCATATTTTTTTCATGTGCCAACCAAATATCTGAAAATAAAAATTTAAATTTACTTTTTTTTAAAAAATTTCATGAAAAATATTTTACATCGAAACATTCGAATCCTTAATTTGATTGTTTTGGGAGTTGTTTTCGGGCAGCAGTGGCATTGGGGTGTTTGGGCGGCCACAATGGAGGCAAAGGGGCTATTTTTAAGCATTTGTTTGTGAAATTAGCTCTTTTCTAACTATATTTTTCCTTGCTTTCCAAAAAAAAACTATATTTTTCCTTCTTATTTTAGGAAAGAAAAATTCCGAGACGTGGAGAGGTGAGCTAAGAATTTACGAGTAGCAGTAGTAGGAGGGTATTATGCACTTTCCGAGACTATCTCAACATATTTTTTTTTCTTGTAGTACTAATTTCATTTTTTTTTTTATCCTGAATGGTTTTTTGTTTTTCCTCAATGTAATTTTCTTGACATATAGAAATAATATGGGAAAATGACGGCCAATAACGTATTTTGATAATTAATACCCGTCAAGAACATTTTCAGCATTAACAAATGTTCCCTGTATATCCTTGGTGAATATTAATTATCAAAACACGTCATGGGCCGTCATTTTCCCTTTTCTTTTTTCATATAACTTGGGCTTTCTAGGCTCACCAGGGAACTCTAAACCCATGCCCATCAGACTGGAGACTTGGGCTTTATAGGCCCACCAGGGAACTCTAAACCCATGCCCATCAGACTGGAGAACTCCATATTATTAGGGAAAATAACGACCCAAGACGTGTTTTGATAATTAATACTCGTCAAGGACGTGCTTTTAGCACGTCCTTGACGAGTATTAATTATCAAAACACATCATTGACCGGCATTTTTCCAAAAGAAATGGAAAAAAAAGGCCTGTATCCATATTAAATTTGTGTTAATGGGCCGACTGGGTGGCATCTTCAAGTAAGATGGGAACTTTGGGTTTGTTCGGAACTTTTTTTTTTTTAATCCGGTTTGCTTGGAACTTATGAAAAAAGAAAAGAATGGAAAATAACACTAACAAAATTTCTCTTTCATTATTTGGTTTGGAGAGAAGGATGAAGATAAATAGCCAAATAGAGTATTCTGCAAAGTGAAATTCTCCTCGTTTTTCTCCCCTTTTTTTTTCCCTTTCTCTCACTTTCGTCAAGTTCAAAACACAACATTAGAAAAGAAAATAAATTATATACACCGGCGGAGTAAACATTTATTTCCTCCAAATCAATTACTCCATGTAGTCAAAACAGTGGGTCCCCATTAATAAAACATAGCAATGTGTCGTAATGTAAATGATTTCGAGAAAACAAATGTTTACGCTGGCTATGTAAATAATTTAATCCCATTAGAAAAGGCTGTTGGTCCTCCAACCATCATTTGAAAGTACTCGAGCAACTTTTGGGGCTCATGATTTTCCTCCGTCTGGAAATGGATAATCTTTGGCCGTCTTGTTAATCTTTTGCTTCTGATTTCCTTTGTTGTCTCTTTGTTCAATGCTTTGCATGATTGCTTGCATCCATGCCAAAAAAATGAAGGGAAAAGAACGGTAGAAGGCAAATGCATGCCTCTCTTCTAAAGCAATGCGTGCATGCCATGTAAGACCAGGGCGGGCGTGTGCTGTGCACAACACGTTGCTGTCATAGCTGGCTCTAGGCTAAGGCCCATGAGGCACAAGCCTTAAGCCCTTCAAAATGTCCAAAAACTAGGGTTTCTATTTGTTTTCAGTACCTAATGTATATGTGTTACTATATGGCCCATTTTTTAATCCATAAATATATTTTATATAAGACCTAATGGCCCAGTAAAAATGGAAAGGAGGACTAAAAATAAAAAACGAGAATAAAGTTAGATCACAGGACATCATGATCGCTGATCTTTGGAAAAATTATTCAGTGTGGTGAGTGAATTATTAACATGGATGCATCTTTTCCCCTTAAACGATATTCCCATTGCAAACAAACCCAACGAACTGATGAAGAAGGAATTAAACGTTAAGTGATAGGATATTATAGGCCTCATTTTCGAGAATCGTCTTAGGCCACTGAAATCTCAGAGCCGGCCCTGAGTGCTATGCGATCTCAACCATTCAAAAGTGTTATGGATGGTCCAGATTTTAAAAACTTTTCCGGAGAAACTCTTCCCCGGAAAAAATTCATTTTAATCCGGACTATTGATTACCGAGACGAATGGTCCAAATGGTGCACAGCACAACACAGTCCCCGCTTCCGTCTACAATCTACATGCATGCATGGCCAATTTTTTGTTAAGAGTATTCATGGTAACTTATTTTGCAGAGCCTTCGTGCACTTTCCTATATAACTAGCTAAATCGTCGGAGGGTTCGTTGAGTTTTCGAGAATACCCCCATCCTTTCGACTTATTTTGCAGGAGTGCTTAATTTGAAGACAGCTGATCCGCCGGAGTTTCAACGGTCGCAACGAGATTTACGATTGACCGAGACCAATGACCAGAGATGGAACTCTTCTTCTCCACTCTAAGGAGGATACCGAAGAAAGCAGAGTGAGTGAATGAATGAGCAATCGAAATCATCTGATCCAGAAACAATAAATCAAATCAAATCAAATCAAATCGCAAACAATCGGCTCGACGAAGAAAATGACTACCGCAGAGAACTCTTCGATCAGCATGATAAGATTTATACTCTACTTCAAAAATTAGAACAAAAAAATTGTTATATCTTCGAATTTTTTATAAACACGTATTGGTGAGTGTAGAAATTTTATATCCATCTCAAAATCAATTGGTAATGAGTAGAGAGATCTCAAATGTTATTAACTGATCATCCATTCTACTTCCAAGCAATGTGAGACTTTATTTCCTCATTCTCTCTCTCTTGCTCTTTTATTGCTTGGGAAAGAGGTTTTTGTCATCGGTAGCTGCATTGAGATATGTTAGGTGGTGAGGGCTATAAATGGTGCACGATGGGTCATTGTTCTTGTTTGTTTTGCTCAAACACTCTATCCCTAATCCTAACACGTGACAACTAGGCCCCACGACCCCCCCAAACTTTAATCCTAAAGCAGTAATTAATGGCTTCAATAAAACCTAAACCATATGTGTAGACATTTGTTCCATTTGCACCCCTTGTTGGCATACTCATGCCTGGTTGGCATTGCAGGTGTAGCCCCCTCCCTGCACATAGCCGTGATCCCATAAGTGAGGTTTCAAGCTCACCTCCATGCTCCTATCCATCAAACCCCTCAAAATGTCTCCACATTTTTTTTCGACAAACAAGATCATCCCAGATATTATATAAAAGAAAAACAGTGCAATAAAAGAGGACACTATCTGTCCGAAAATACAAAAAACAACAAACTGAAACAAAATACAACAAAACAAACAAAAAAGAAAAGAAAAGTCCCTTGGAGCCAAGATGTTGGAGTCGGACCCATCAATCACACTCGTGAAGGGGGGTTAGAGAGTGGTCAAATATGAATGCAGAGCAAACTCTCCTGGATAGACCCGCCGCACCAACTTGAGCTCGTTCCCACTAAAGGCTAAAGCCGCCACATCAACATTTTTGGACTTGCACTAATCCTAGCAACTACGAATGCGTCTCACATATCACAAAACGATCTGAGTTGCGGGTTTAAGTTGGAGCCAAAAATGTTGAGGCTTAGAGGGTATTGGTAAATAGGAGAATAGAGGTGGGTTTCAGATCTCAAAACAATTTGAGTTACGTATAAGCTAGTCTGAACTTTTTCATTTATCAAACAAGGGGGGAAAAATGCGTTTTCATTACTACTATTATAAATTTATAACCCTGCAAGCTCGGGCATATAGGCTATATCTAGGTGTGGGCTTGGGAGGACCGCGGCCATTTATTCATTCCGATCCTCTCCGGTCACGTTCCTTTCCTACTCTGTCGCACACCGCTGTTCACATGCATTGCTGTTCACATGCATGCATTGCTTTCATTTTTCTCCATCGCGGTTGAGTATGATTTTGTCTAGATCGAACTGTACGTACATATGTACACTTGAGTTTAATTTTAAGAGTTAGTATTGCTTCTTCCGAAATTGCCCACTTAAAATTTTGGACATTTTCTTGCACATAAAATGGAGTATTATGATAAGATAATCGAACAATGTCATTAGTACTTTATTTTATAACACAGGTTGTGCACATCTGGATAACCGGATATATATAATACCCGCATGAACTAATCTACATTAATTGTTAAAAGTACTTAAGAAGTTTTGAATCTATGTAACTGAGTCTCAAATCTTTCTGCTCGGATTTGGGACGTACGGGATCGTTCATGTGGGTTTTGAGAAATATGGTTTATACATTGCTAGTTGCAAAAAAGAGCATGGATCACTACAATTAAGAAATTCTTAATTAGTCCGGAAAAAATAGTAAAGTATCTTTGAATATTGATTTCAGGGAAATTTTGTAACCCACGAAAAGTAGGGTTCCGTTTCACTCGATCGGTTCATATCATCAATTGTATGGTTAAATTTTAATGTGTATTAATGCAAATGGTTGATCATTATGATCAGGGGCCAGATCTTTCTTTCCAGCCTGTACGGTTTGGTGAGTAGAGTATTAGCCCAAGTGATCTTGGCAGCCTCGAATGGCATCCTTACCTTAGTCACATAATTCTTATGCCCTGCACTCATACTTTTTTTTTTTCCGTTCATTGCGCTCATGCTCTCGTTAATCTTCGCTCTAGCGAATGTTAATAATTTGAGATGTATTTCACAGACGCATTAGCGATCACGCGTATGCAAATTATATGACTTACATCCTCAGTACTAATGAATATTTCTTACTTGTTCCAAAAACTATATACTACAAGTCAAATATGGATCGTATTAGTTCAACATGCATATGTCTTAATTCTACATCAATTTTTCGCTGTGTATAGAATTCTACTTTCATGTGATCAACCAATATTTCTAGTTTCATTTCACTTCTGATCATCTCTTTTTAGAATCGGTTGAGAGATAAACAAGTTAAACAACGAACTCAACGAACACTCAATAAACATACAGTAACTCAATCTGAAGGAATCACATTTTGAGTACTATCTTCGGATACGTGTATTTGCGGATGTGTTCATCGATAGAATTTTGAAATATCGAAATCATTCATATGTGCAAGTATATATATATAGTACATAATGAGGTCATTCAAACATTCCTCATCAATGAAATCTTGAGATACGTCCAAGCTAGAGAGGACATAAATCCGACCCCTTTACCAGCCCATTTGCAGCTGTGAAATGTGAAAAGAGCCAGTACGTACTCCTAATTAACCTCTGTTGCAAGCCAGGGACATGACAATGGAGAAGGTACGTACGTAGGAGTACTAAAACATGTATCCAACCTCCTATTCAAGAATGGGCAGAATATCAATAGGGAAAGTTTCATCGAATGTCCCATAACCAAAGTTATCAAAAACTTTAATTAGATTGTCAAAAAAAAAATTCTTAATAAACCCTCGGCGTTGAACTCTATCAAACTGCAGGCGGAATTGGTGAGTTGTCTTCACTCGTAGAAAAACATCAAGAGATAGAACATCAAGCTAATTAAATAAGTTTTGTATGTAAATCATTCGAGTAAATTAACCTACATATATTTTTGTCCGTCGTGTTAATCTGTCAAGGACTACATGTTCAGTTAGATTTGATAGTTTCATATCCGATCTAGTAAAAAAAGAAATGAAAATCCCATTTAATCGTACGCATCTTGGGTGGATTTAAATGAAACAAATTAGTGGCTACAGCTCTAATGAGAGAAATATAAGAAAGGAAATTCGTTCAGAAAATATTAGAGATGATTTTATGGAAATATACGGCTACATAGACATTTGGTAGTCGAAAAAATCCATGGGTAACTTGTTCATACTCCATCGTACGTAGAGACTCAATGTATGATTAACACATGAGTAAGAGATTTATTAGAACATGTGTGAATATTAAATATCACATCGAATAAACAAGACAAATTATAAGTCCTAATGCAATGTTGGATGGCTTAAAGAAAAAGAAGTGCAAAAATCTCAACCAAAAAATATAATGATAAAAAAGAAAGTACAAAAATCACTAAAAAAAAATGAAGGATAAGTAAAAATGGGGACTTAAAATTCCAAGGGTTAAGAGCATCTCCAACTCATACTCTATAACTCCAAATCTCCCTCCATTTATCCATTTTTTTGAAAGAAAATAGCTATAGGTACATATGAGCATGTACATATCGTCCAAATATGAATTTTGTGGGGTCCACCTCGAATCCCACAAAAATTATCCGAACTATCCATTATTTTTAAAATATTTTTTATGAAGCTCTATAAAAAATCAGCTCAACCCGATATCGATAAGAGATTTTTTCGGAACTACTCAATTTTGCCCCTGCAAATTCAATACATATATATATATATATATATATATATATATATATATATATATATTACCGCTATCGGGTTGAGGTAATTTTTTACAAAACTCCATAAAAAATGTGGGGGAACTTAAAGAATAGTCCTCGGGTTTAACTCTTTGTAAGTTTTCATCCAGCACTTTTTGAACAGTTATGTTTTCATCCTTTTAAATGGTGAATTATCTATGTTACCCTTTTAATAAAATACTCATATATAGGTTTATATTTTCTTCCTAAATTAGTGGGATTATAGTTATTATTGTTACCTAAAATCATGGGTTGATTAATGGATTGTATTTTTCAAATTTTAAAATCTTTAATGGACATTTTATAAACCATTTTCTCTCCTTAATTTCTTGAATTTTCATGAATTTTCGTAAATTGGTCGTAGTATATTACAAACTTATGTGAATATGGTTCGACCAATTTCACGAAAATTCATGATTAAATTAAAAAATATGAATACATCATATTTTATTCATGAAAACATATGAAAAATTAACCGAAAAATATGAAAATATGAATAAATTAATCAAAAAACATGGAAAAACATGAATCACCATGTTTTTAATCGACCATGAAAAACATGAATAAATTAATCGGTCATATTTTTCATGAATACACCATGTTTTATTCATGAAAGCACAAAAATAAACATGAAAATCATAAAAACAGAAAAAACATGAAAATCAAGATAACACATTATACACCATATTTTTTCATGATTCACAGCCCTCGCCCAAAAATCGACTCCATCACTGATGAACTTGTGGAGAATAATCAGGACATTCACCTACACTACAACCCAAACCCCTCACCAAAATGACAGAAGACCGCCGAGGAGAAGGAGGAGGATCACCGCACGCCCGCTCTGTTTTCGGTCCAAACCACTCCTCCGACACCGGTTCAACCTTCTCTGGCCACTTCTCCACCGGCGAAAGGATGACATTTCCAAGTCGACAGCTCTGTTTTTGGTCCGAGTCGACGGCTCCATTGGGATGGCCTCCGCTAGAGCAATCTTCAAGTATACTCTACCGCGGACGAAGCCGTGTCGGACGACAATATTGCCTTTCCCGTCAAGCAACGACAAGCTACAAGGAACAATAAATAAATAAATAAAACTCGATCCAATATGTACACAAGAAGCTAATTCAAAGCTTTTGTCAAACAAAACTCTACACATATACACGAATAATGGTAAACGGGGGCAGCTTCACCTTTTCGATTTTATGATCCCCAAACCTTTCCCAATAAAATAGCAAATCATGGCAAAGGACACATATCCAAGCCTCTTCAAACCTTCTGGAATAGATGATCTTCAAGATTCCAACGTTTGCTCGGCAGACACTCGTTCCAGCGTCGGATTCCGACCATCGTCTTGCCGTTTGTTTGGTTCACTTTTCGGAGTGGGGTGGGACGGGGGAATAGCTGCCGAAATTAGGGGTGTGAGGTTTTAAAGATTTGCCTAAAATTTTGGGATTAAAATTAGGGCGACTATTCTAAAATTAGGCCAGAGGACCTTTAACATTACTTTTTAGTTCCAAAAATCTCTCCGTATATATATAGACATAATATACAAAGGGCAATCCTGGAATTATTTAAAAGTGAGGATGAAAACTTAACTGTTCAAAAAGTGCCGGATGGAAAATTATAAGGGATGAGGTTTAAGGATGAATATTTAAAAACGCCAAAAATGTGTTAAAAATAATAGGCGATTTAAATTATATTTTTGAAATCCAAAATAGACCTCAGAAAATTCATGTGTGCATACTCTATACATACCATATGTACCCATAGCAGTGCTCTCCATATTTACCTCTGTTTCGGTGGATTGATTTTCCTCCAAATATGGAATACTAAAAATTTATGGCAGGTTTCCTCCATTTCACTCTCTCCAACCATGCTCCAAATCTCCATATTGAAGAAAAGAGGAGACTATCTCAAGAGAATATAGTCGTTCGAGTTAAATGAGCCGACCGTTGGTCCTGACTTTCCAAATCTTTTCTTAACTGCCATTTTGATTTTCTTGTGTTCTGAATCATACTTTATTTCCTAACCGAAGACCACAAATCCACATTACCAAACCCACGCGCAGATACCCCACGGCTCTACATAATCAAACAGAAAAGCTACGTGCACATCATGCTGTGCTGTGCAGCAGCTGTACACAGATTTCATTTTCTCCCATCTCAGATCTCACAAAGATGATCGAAGACGCTCATTTTGTTCAAAATATGTTCTTTAAGGTCTTTGTAAAAAATGAGCTTCGTTCAATATCGTTAGAGGCGCTAACAAAACATCCAAAATTACTTCAGAATTTAGGCCAACAAAATGAGTGGCTCCGATCATTTTTACGTGACCCGAGGAGGGAGAAAACGGCCGCTGTGCACAGCCTGCTGTGCATGTAGCACAGCTCATAATCAAATCCACATTACCAAACGATTACGCAAGTAATGGGATTTTTTTCTTAATTGACTTTTTTTTTTAAATCTTTATCAAAAAAAATTCTATTTGTTAATTTTGCGTAAATTTAGGTGAATTATTGCTGTGGCTCTAATAGAGAAATCAAAAAAATGAAAAATTATTGTCGAAACATAGTTTTTTTTTTAATAAAATTGAAAAACCTAACTCTTTAAATAAAGCCATTTTTCTTTTTGTATTTATCCAAATTCGGGTGTCTTCCTTGAATCATCAATACATACTACATTTCTTTTCCTTTCCTCTGGTATCAACTTAGCGGAAAAAAAAAAAAACCCAATACATACTACATACAAATATGTTTTGCCTTCAAAAACATTCAAATCAAAATCTAACTCTTTAATTTTCTAGAGGGAGAAACGTGGGGGTTAAATATAGAGAAAAAATCATTTTATACTTCTAGGGCACTGTCGTATGGTGCTCTAAATTCATTTTCCATCACAAATATATCTTTTAATGCAAAAAATAAGACTAATACTAGAATGTATCGAATACGGAATCAAAAAAATATTAAACCAATTTATCAACTAGCATTGTGCTATTTTGATCAGAACCAAAATTTATCCCGTGCTAAATGAACACAAACGCTAGTTTTTACTATCACAAGCCAGGAAGTCACAAACTACAGTCTTAACGGTGCACAATTTGAATTCGTTTGGCGCGTGAGTAGAAGCGCGTGAAGACACTCCAATCGAACTTTTTCTAACACAGTAATTGAACGGAATCTAGTAAAAGTAGACCGTTCCTCGTTACCCGTGCTCTCTCTCTCTCCTCTCTCTCCCTCTCTCTCTCTCTCTCTCTCTCTCTCAATTCTAACCTCTTTCCCTCTCTCACAAGTCACAAACTCCCCAACTGGTCTCTGCACTGCTACTTTCGCCTTTGTAGCCTTCGCCTCTAGATTTCAAATCACTGGTCCCCTAAAAAATCTTGTGAAAACCATAGAGATAGACAGATAGATAGATACAGACAAGAGATACAGAGAGAGTTGGGTGAAGCAACAATGGTTGCCGGCAAGGTAAAACTTGCAATGGGCCTGCAAAAATCACCAGCAAATCCTCCCAAACAACCAACGCATTCCTCCCCGAAGCCGCCCCCACCCGGCCCACTACCTTCCCCGACCTCGAGCGGCAAAACCCCGCAGAAAGGCGCCGTGTTCTCGCGCTCCTTCGGCGTCTACTTCCCACGCGCCTCCGCCCAGGTCCAGCCGCGCCCGCCCGACGTCGCGGAGCTCCTCCGCCTCGTCGAGGACCTCCGCGGGCGCGAGTCCCTCCTGAAGACGCAGCTCCTCGAGCACAAGCTCCTCAGGGAGTCCGCGGCCATCGTGCCCGTCCTCGAGAAGGAGATCGCCTCGAGGGACCAGCACATTGACCGCAACGCCAGGAAGATCGAGTGCTTGGAGGCCGAGAACGAGAGGCTGAGGCTGGATTTAGAGACCGTCCACGTGAAGACTCTAGAGGAGAAGAGAGAGTACGAGAAGAAGATGAAGGACATGGAGACTGAGATAAAAGAACTAAATAAAACGATTTTGAATTTTAGAAGTAGTGCTAGTAGTAGTAGAATCGAATCGAAGAGATTTGGAAACAATGAGGAGGATATCGATGAATGCAACAACGAGTTATCGGCTTCGCAGAGGTTTCAGGGACTGATTGATGCGTCTGTGAAATCGAACCTGCTGAGGAGTTTGAAGAAAGGAGCGGTGAAATCGTGCGAGATTGGTGGAAATTACGATAACAGTCTCTTCCGGAGTAATAGTAGTTGCAGTAGTGCTGGTAACGAGGCGGCTGTGGAGATTGAACGGCCGAGACATTCTCGGTCCAATTCGGAAGAAATTTCCTACGCTTGTGAGCCAGTCATGAGATCTCGGGCGCCCAGGGTTCCCAAACCGCCGCCCAAACCCTCGTCAACGCCACCAACGCCGTCATTGTCGTCGTCGTCGTCGTCTTCTTCAGAGTCGTCTTGTAACGGTTCACTCAGCGTTGTGGTGAACAGTTTATTGACGGACCAATTGATGGTGGCGGCGGCGGCTCCACCGCCTCCTCCTCCCCCACCACCGCCGCAGCTGGCTCTTCCTCCTTTGTCGAAGGCAGCGCCGGCTACAGCACCTCCGCCGCCACCCCCTCCGCCGCCGGCGAAAGGGGTGAAGGGTGTGCCGGCGAAGGTGAGGAGAGTGCCGGAGGTGGTGGAGTTCTACCACTCGCTGATGAGGCGGGATACGCGGCGGGAGTCCGGCAACGGAGGCGGCGAAGCGGCGGCGGCGAACGCACGTGACATGATCGGGGAGATCGAGAACCGGTCGGCTCACCTGCTGGCGGTAAGTTTTTTTAATGGGAAATGATTTTGTCACTCTCTTCGTTTTTGTTAACGTCAATTTTCTGCAGGTGTATTTTTACACAAAAATATAATTGCAGATAAGTTGCGTTGAAAAAAAAAAAAAAGTTACAAAATCAGCAGTATTTTTAATTACCGTAATAATTACTGCATTTACCGTCTTGGGGTTCTTCCATTTTTTGGCGTTGGGTTTATGGCAGTGTCAGTGACAAGTGACCATTCTTGGTGGGTGGGGCTACCCCCTATTCATGTTTTGCTATATAAGACAGTGTTTGGATTCGAAAAGATCACGGCAGAAAAAGCTGTGATATTAATGGCCTCAATTGGCCATTTTGAGACTTCATCACGTGGTATATGAATCCAATGTGGGTTATTGGCTCCTGGTCACGTTATTCAATTTCAAAACATTAAGATCTAGGACAAATTTTTAATGTCCAGGTTATTATTGGTAGTAATACTAATAAAGCGAATTTACTTGAGGCCATTGGATGGTTTGTTCAGTCATTAACTTCTGAGACCCAGAAATAGACGTCGAGGTGTGCGCATACTTGACCAGATATCCGGTCATCAGAAAAAATAATGTGAGAATTACGGAGTGTCAAATGTTAGAAATTAATTGGTAACATTTGGGGTGTTTCGGCTGTAACTTAGCTGCTGATATTTCTTTGTTTAAATGTCTGAATTGCAGATTAAGAATGATGTAGAGACACAGGGCGATTTCATTAGGTTTCTGATCAAAGAAGTGGAGAATGCTGCATTCACAGACATTGAAGATGTTGTCCCATTTGTTAAGTGGCTGGATGATGAGCTCTCTTATCTGGTAATCCAATTAACTATTTCCGTTTGCCAATCTTACCCAGTATAGTTCGATGTTACAAACACTTTTGGATGTAATCAAATTGTGTTGACTCTGTAAGGATTGTGTAGTGATAGTAATATTGTGGCTTTGGTTTGACATCTTGATTCTTCAGGTTGACGAAAGGGCTGTTCTGAAACATTTTGACTGGCCAGAGCAAAAGGCCGATGCATTGCGGGAGGCAGCATTTGGGTATTGTGATCTCAAGAAGCTTGTTTCCGAGGCATCATCGTTCCGTGACGGTCCTCGCCAGCCATGTTCTTCTGCTCTCAAGAAAATGCAGGCCTTATTTGAGAAGTATGAGAACTTCTTATCCCTAACTGTACATAATTAGATTATTGGACTTTATATTTGCACAATGTTGGGGTAGTGGTAGTTTGTTGATACTAAAGTTGATTTGATTAATGCAGATTAGAGCATGGCGTTTACAATCTCTCGCGAATTAGAGAATCGGCTGCGAAGCGATACAATGTATTTCATATTCCAACAGATTGGATGCTTGATACTGGATATGTTAGTCAGGTAATTTGTTCATTCCTCATACTTTTCCTATTGCATCCTTTGATTGGAGTTGACATTATTTACTCATCGATCAATGATCATTAATTAGAATTATATCTGTCTGGAAGAACTATTAAGAATAGCTGACATTTGGTCAATATGGAGATTATATATGTTATTTGCTCAATGATTATCAAGCATAACTAGCAACCTATGGACCATGGATATAAAGAATTACATAGTTAATTAATGTCAGTTGGTCCTAATTATGGACCCGGGAATGCTGCTGAGCAGCTCCCATTCGAGCTGGTACGGAGCGGTCGATCCAGCTGTTCATCTCGGCACGGACGACTCGGATCTAGCGTATACAAATCTGAACCGTCCATTGCTTGGTTAAGATCAGCCGCTTTGCACCGCTCTACAGGGAGATGCTTGGCCAATTCCCCTAATTACTGAGCCATAGTTAGTAACCTTGGGGAGGCAAGGCTGAGTCTACTTATTATTATACTAACAAAAGTTGGGGTTACTATAGATGACAAAATGAATGGAAAGTTGTTTTTGCCTCATTTATGCTGCCCAGGCTTGCATGCGCACATGTGCAGTTCCCAGATATCTAAGCTGTAGTTGTTGCTTTGTCTGGTCTCTGTTTACTTGGGATTATGAGTCAAAAACTATCACAAGATTCTCTGATGTTAATAAAATGAGAGATTTGGAAGCTTCTTTCCTGTTGCATAGTCGTATAAGTTGGAGGACTGCTTTTGTTTTGTTTTATAATACTAAGCTCTGTCCCAACTTTTATTGAGTCTCCTAGTTAACGGTGGAGTTGGTCCCCCGGGAGTAAGGAATAGTCAACGTGGGCATTAGTTGGACTGCCCACCTTAACTTACATCAACAGCAAGTAGCAACATTACATAACCCATCTAGTCCCCAATCATTGGGGGTGATTGGAGACAGACCTAACCATTGGCAATATATGCACAAAGTGGCTGTTCTCAAAATGTCATTAAAACAGTGGCCCCCTAAACCGCCCCCTAAACCGCCAATAACCGATGAGCTACAAGGACGTTTTGTTGTAAAACCATGCCCCCATATCAAAGCCAAATGGCATCAGAGAGGGCAGGCCTAGAGATCCAAATCAATTTATATGCACATTACCATGCCACCTTAACTTACATAAAAAAAATAAAAAATAAAAAGACCAAGACACTCGGAGATTTACACCCAGCTCACTCCACCATTTTTCCTTTAGCTGCATTTTGTTACCTAGTCTGGCTTGTGTTTGCTCCACCCACAAGTACTTTGTGAAGTGATAAATATTGAAGGTCAACTGGTTTACATGTATTCATTTCAGTCCTCAATTTTTGCTACGTTCACTTAATTCAAGTTGGTTTGTTTGAATCTACACCAGATTGTCCATAATTTTGTAAGTTTGGCCATGGCGGTTAGAATACAAAACGCCAGAAAGTTCAAGCCAGAAAGTCAATTTGGCAAGATGCTTTCGTAAATCTATTCACGTAACTAATGGGTGAAAATTCAATTTTGTTGAACTACCTCAATGATAATTTGATGAAAAGCAGGGACAAATTGCTCTTAGTTGTTCGAATACATATTAGTATACACTATCTTTCACTTCAGTTCAAGCCAGAAAGTCAATTTGGTGGATACTGTCCATCCATTATGTAACTGAGAGACAAACACCAAAGGGCTAGGTAATGACCGTGTAAAATTTTGCAGATTAAGTTGGCATCCGTTCAATTAGCCATGAAGTACATGAGAAGAGTATCAGCTGAACTTGAAGTAGTCGGTGGCGGGCCCGAAGAAGAAGAGCTTATAGTTCAAGGTGTAAGGTTTGCCTTCCGAGTTCATCAGGTAAATTAAATCACCTTTTGTGGCACATGATGCAGTTATGCACGGCACACTTTTGATTACATTACCTTACGAATGTGATGATTTTACAGTTTGCTGGAGGATTTGATGGGGAAACAATGAAAGCATTCCAAGAGTTGAGAGACAAAGCGAGATCATGTCATATACAATGCCAAAACCAACAACAACAGAAATACATATGCAGGTCTGCACCTTGCTGAATCTGTAGCGAACTCAGCTTCAGAATTGCTACCGGCCTTTTGTTGTAAAGATAGAAACATCATGTATGTGAAAACGCAATGGCAGCAGCCGTTCGGTATTCAAATTTATTCATATTAATTAATTTGGCATATGAATGCCTACCTTTCTTTACCCTTGCCTTGTGAATTTCCTGACAGAACTGAAAACTATGGAAAGATGAGACCTTAACCTTTGATAGACGATTTTGATTGGAAAATTGTGTTCCATTTCAAATTGCTACATTGGCTCTTTCTGAGAATCCATCAAGCAGTGAGAAAGAAGTTCAGGCCTAAGTAGTAAAACTGGTACTTTAAGTTAGATTACAAATTGCTACATTCCCATTCTTTTGCTTAACTGCCGACTCAAGGATGGATCTCCTTCCAGTAACCAGTATTTCTTCAATGTAGCCAAAGAAATCTTTCATTTTTCACTTATTTCTACAATTGCGTTTGCCGTGTAAATTTGAGAAGAATGTGACCATGGAGATCCAATATTAGTATAAATTTTAAATGGAGGAATAAACCGGTCTTGTAAAGCCCTTGGATGGACTTAACAGCTACTTTACGGGTTTATCCGGACCGGCCCATAACCTTAGAAACTATTGAGCCGGTCCTTCTTTCAGGAAACAATTCCCCGGGCAAGTAGGCAGTAGCTGCTAAATTTTAGATAGAAAAGGCGGGGGACTTTAGTTTTGATCACGACCAAGGGCTGAAGTACAGCCACCGTGAGGTGGGTTGATTTCAGAAAACCAAAAAAAAATTATACGTAAAATTTTTGTCCAAGCTTTTTAGCCCAGCCCATTTAATTGTTTAGCCCAACCCACCAAGTCACCAACCCATTTATTTAGCCCAGCCTTTACAATTTTTTCCCTGTTTACCCTTAACCCGTTTTGTTTTCAGCGACATCAACTTCTCTGGGTTGCTGTGCTATGTTCGGTGTTCAGCTATGTCTCTCCCTCCCTCCCTCCCTAAAATAATCGGCTTTCTCTCTCCGCTGATTAAAAAATGCCCAATCTTATCAACAAAATGGAGGATAATCTTTTGTGCGAATTTTAGGATTATCTACATTGAAAGAGAATTTGTTTAAGATATTGACTCAGATTCGATAATAGATGAATTTTACTTTGTGAAGCATCATAGGGTACAACTTCAATAGGTACGTCTTTGTACTTTTCTTTTGTTTATTTTGAACATTTGCGTATTTATGTACAAGTTTGCCTTTTTTTGGTTTATATATACTCCTTCTGTCCCAAAATATTTTTTTGGTCCGTAAAACGAAGCAAAAATTATGCATTTATTTCAAGAAAAAATTTAATTTTTTTCATAAATTTAAAAAACTCGTTGATATCTAGTGAATTATTGAAAAAATTGAAATTTTTCTTGCAAAATTTTTATTATTCTTAAGTTCTTGTTTTGCGGACCGGACAAACATTATGAGATAAAAAAAGTATATAATTTGGTTAGCCTAGTGTAGAATAATTTCCTGATTCCACCCTTGATCACGACATAAGTGCTGCGAATCCCCACACATGCACTTTCATTTATTGCACCAAAAAAAAAAAACTAGCTAGTTGACTGTCAGCTACTCGAGCGGTCGCACCCTATAACTATGGGTGTACATGGGTCAGATTGGACGAGTTAATGGCGTATTTTTCAACTAACCCATACTAGCAGGTTGACAATTTGTTAACCCGACACCAACCCATCATCATCTTAAACCAGTGGGTTTTTTTTTCTTTGTTTTTTGGCCTTTCTACGGTTTCAACTCAGCGGGTTGGGACGGTTGAGCGGGCTCGGAAAAAAGTGGTACAAAATCCAGGTGGAGTACACCTTAGCATTCATAAATATTCCTTTAGGTCGGATTAATAAAGTGTGGAAGAGTGCGCCCTAACATAGATATGACTATATTATATTTTCTAGTAGTATTATCTTTACACATGTAGACATATATCCCCGAATGGGTCGAGTTAAAAGGGGGGTTAAGAGAAATTTTATCCGCACCTGAATTGACTCGTTTAAAATTTGTGTTTTACCCGCCCAACTCAATCCGTTCTTGATTTTAACCCGTAATTTTCAGCGCGGGCTGGTGTAGGTTGGGTTAATTTGGACGGATTTTTTGCATACTCCTATCCATAATTCCTCTCCGGTGTACATGTAGAAATCATATCCGTTAGTTCGGTTTCGGGTATAGATTTGAAAATCAAATACTCATAATTGCCCGATGATAAGTCACGTAATCTCAGCATTCACATCTTTTAAACACATCTGAAATTACTAAAATTCATGAATAAAGGCATGGACGATTGAGAGTGACAGAGCGTTTTGAAGGATTACCGGTTCAATTGAAGTTTGAGTCAGCAGAGCAAAGCGACGGAAGGGAGAGACTGATGACGGCTTGTTTCATTCTGAATCCTCCATTTCATTTCCTTCCTCCTCCTTCCCCTTCTCCTTCTACTATAAACCACTGGTGTCTCCCTCCCAACAAAACCCAAAAGAACATTCGATTCTCAAACCCGATTCTTCGTCTCCCCACTCAATCCTCCTCTCTCCACTCTCCTCGGGTTTCTCGCCCAACAACCACCGCTGCACAAACCACCACGAGTTCCATGGCTGCCGATCAGACCCGGACCACCGTCGACGGCGTACCCAACGCTTCCATGAATCTCTTGTTCGTAGAGATGGGTGTTGGCTACGATCAACATGGGTATTCTAATACGACCCATTTGCTTGCAGTAGTATTTTTGCTTATATGTATATGTATCGGGGTTTCGAAACTTTTGTTGTCTTTTCGGGAATTTTATTAATTGGATGCCCAATAATAACAGGCAAGATGTTACAGCCGCTGCAATGCGGGCTTGCAGGGATGCCATCTCTTCCAATTCGATTCCCGCCTTCCGAAGAGGTCAGCTTTAGCTATGTAATGTTGTTGTCTTTTTTAAAATTACGTAATTTAGATTGCTAAATCTGCATTTAAGCAATTGCAATTCTATGTGATGTGCACAAATGTGGTTATGTATGTTGACTATGTGTACATATCTCTTGTCTGGATTAAGTAGCAAACTCAATAGCACTTGGATTTTGGAGAGGAACTGCATCCAGAAAGTGGGATCGTGCACAATGGTTATACGAAAGAAAACTCAACTATGAATAACTAGAACAAAATTAAAATAACTGTGATAAGCTGAATAAGTTAGATGAAAGGCAGAGCTTGATTGATGGAATTTTGGTGCTGGACCATCTAAGGAACTAGAAAGATACACATTCAAATCGAAATTGATTGAGGCCGGAGCTTGAAATTGAGATTGACAAGGTGATCATGTGGTGTTGGACGCTTTGTGTTGTTGGACAATGCGTCCTTTGTAGTTTGTATGGATGAAAGCCTCCTAGTTGTTAGGCCACTCCCTTAGTTCATCAACAAAAATGTACTCGTTGTAGGCTTGTCTCTTGGGGACACATGTCCCATTGTGGACCTAGTCTCCACTTTTTTTGGATGCAACTAAACTCACGCTTGTCAAGTCACAAGTTTCACTTGATATTTACTTGGTGCCCGCTTTTTCCTTCCACATCAGGTTTCATCAGAGATTTGGTACAACAAGAATCTTGAGATGGTGCCCAATATCCCACATACGATCTCATAAAATGAATACTTTAAATCTTTTGCAACAACCTTGTAG
Organism: Rhododendron ovatum; assembly: GCA_019656835.1. NCBI lineage: Eukaryota > Viridiplantae > Streptophyta > Magnoliopsida > Ericales > Ericaceae > Rhododendron > Rhododendron ovatum. The sequence continues at coordinate 7,456,548 of CM033793.1, read as the reverse complement.
TCCAAGGCTCCATCTTATGATGCTAGGTGTGTCTTGCCAACAACTTCCTTGAGATGAATGGGAACCTTAAATACAAGGCTTCCTAAAGGTTGATAAATACGCCTTGTTCCCTATTAATGTTGATAGCAGGGGGACAATTTGAAGGGCCTGGTTATGAATCTGGTGCTCATCTTCTTCCCACCTGTCTAATTTAAAGCCTTCAGACTCCGCTTCCGACTTCCGAGATCTCAAGATAGCATGAGCCCTTGTGCTGTATGGTCCCTTTTGCTGTGGGATAGCAAAGTTGATTTCCCTTCATTGGTCGTACCCCCGCTTCTTCTAGAGAATTTTTTTTTTATAAGGAGAGTATTAAGTGGGAACTCCAACTTGTTTTCGCTATACCTCTCCCGCCAATCACGAGACAAATCTTAACACAGGTGGCCCGAAACAAAAAGTTGCGATTTATTGGACACAGATTACGTTGACTCTTTTTTCAGTTAGAGATCTGTTCTAAGAATGTGTCAGGGAATATTGTGAAATGGTGAGAGGGTGCCTTGGTGGTTGGAATTGCTTATTAATCGTTACAAGAGTAATTTCCCGATTGCATGAGTGTACTGGTTCTCATGCTACTTTACTTTCTTATTTGAACCTCAAATAGTTTAATGCGACTACCACACAACTTAATGCTACTGACCATTGATATTTATGTGTTCTTGTCCTCATCGGTCAGTGCATTTTGCCTCACCTCCTTGCACACGTATGTTTGGTGGAGCCACATCATTTGATGAACAAAAAGGAAATCCTTTATCTTTTCTTCTCGAAACATCACAAGACAACTGCTGAGCAAAAAAAAAACAAAATAACCATCGCAAGACAACTACTTTTATCTGTGTCTTGAAATATATTCGTCTCCCTTGAGCTAAATTAAGTTCAAACTATTCACCTTTAGACGGTGTATGCCTATCCCTTTTTACCTCGATCACTGTTTGATTGGAGAATCAGGATACAGTAAAGGGTTGGAAGTTTGTTGGTTTGTCCAAATTGAAAATATTATATTCTAATTAAGAGTAAGAACTCAAGATTCATTGTATATGCTTCAGTTGCTTTTGGTCTTCCATATGTCAGCCAAAACTAATATAATGTTTGAACTTCAAATCGGTCAATATTTGAAGTAGTTCAAAACTAACTTGGGACATGTTTTCATCCTTGTCAGCAGAAGAAAGTTGGTAATCATGCTTTTAAATCAAAATCAATTCAAACATAATCTATCAAATTTGCATAACAACTCAACATCAGATACTAGTTTACAGAAAATAGGAAAAAACACCCTTGGAGATGCATGTGTGCAAGCATTCTTTGTGTGACATTAAAGGTGTTTTTTGAGGGTTACTATTTATGTATGCGCCTCTGATATGGAATTTTTAGTTACATGTTGTAAGATGCAATTGGTGCAGGTTCTATACCTGGTGTGACATTTGAACAGATGAAACTGCAGATTAAGCTAGGAGTTCCTAAACCTCTTCAACAATTCCTAGATATTGAGAAGGTCAAATCTATCTTCCCCTAGTAAGTAATCTCAACAGTTGGGTTTTCAGTTACAGTATGTGCTTCTTTAAGTAAGTCGCAACGTTTTAGTTTCGACACGCTATTACGTCTTGGCTAGTAAAGGCCATTTATTTATTCTAAGGATTGCAGCAGTCTTCATTCTGTCTCATTTTATTTGGAATGTAGCCATGTATCATGTTTTCCATCACCTTCAGTCCTTGTTACTATGAACCATTTAGTTCAAGGCATTTCAGTGTTATTGTAGAAGATGCGATTACCATACCATATGGCCATTTTGATAATCCTAGCCCTCATTGTTTTAAGTCTATAAGGAAGTTGCTAGTTAATAAGCATGCCTGGCAAATTCTAGCCTTCGGATACAGTCTCTAACAAGGCTATACTCTACACATATTCCTGAAATGTGTATTTGTAAGAAACTAGAGAGACTTCGGCTAATCTTTGATTTTCACTTTGGAACCTTTCTTCTCACATTGGCATTCACTGACCCCAGTTATACTCAGATTCAAGATAAAGATTCTTAAGCATTGCTTGCTTTACTCTCTTGTTTCTGCGTCTTTTATGTGCTTGTGTTTTGACCTTGTGATGGCAGCGGGGACATTATGAAATTTGAAGTTGTGGATGGAGGGCTGATTTGCTCAAGTGGCGTGCATGTGGAAGAAATGGGAGATAAGAATGATGACTGTTACATCGTGAATGCAGCCGTTTATGTGGGTTACTAGGTTCTTGTTCAACTATCAGGTTACTTGTGTTTTCCTGTTTCCGTTTTCTTCTCTGTATCTACTGAACAAGAAATCTCTTCAATCCATTTTGTGGTCAGCATCGCAATAAGCATAACTTTTTCCTGCGTCTCGTTTCTATTCACTATATTTAGTGTGGGAGATCGATTGTTCTTAATTTCTCACTGTTCCATTCTGGCAGTCATGCATCATGTTTTGTTCATGTGGAACTCATGCCTTGGTTCTACTTTCTGCTTTTTTTAACCTCTTACGAATCTAACCAGAGAATGCTTGACTATCTCTGTCGAGTATCTTTCTTACTCTTTGTCCTCAAGAAATTGGTGCAGAACAAGCTACCCCATTTTACCCGTGAGTTCTAGAGGCCATGATAATCTAGGGCATGTTTTGGTTTGCATTGCTTATTGTCTTATTTGCTCATTCAGAAAGAAAATAAGCAAATAAGACAAGCAGCGATGCAAACAACACCATTTAGTTTGGATCATCAGTTAGTGCTCTCTCTCTCTCTCTCTCTCTCTCTCTCTCTCTCTCTCTCTCTCTCTCTCTCTCTCTCTCACACACACACACACACACACACTCACATTTTCAGTTCAAATTAGTCTAACGACACTGATAAATGCACAAAGAAAGTATGTTTAATACTCACTAATAAAAACAATATGCAGTAGAGACTGCTTTATTTTACGGAGAGGGCAATACCAGGAGGTCCAGGACCACCAACTGACATGGGTTGGGAATTTTACTATTTTGAAATAGTTTCTCCTACATTTGGCGAAGAGTCTAGGGGATGAGACTCTGTCTCCCACTTACTTTACCTCCATTTTGGGACTATTCTAATACTGGGGAACTGCACTCCTTACCCATAATCCTCTCAACCAAACTGGTGACAGGGATTAATCTAGCTAATCCTCGAGCCTTGAAATTACTAACTGGACAAACCCTCCAGTTGCTCCAAAAATTGAATTGTTTGGCCTCCGTGAGATTCGAATATGCGACCTCATGAAAGACGAGCACTGCTTTTCTCATCACTCATCCCTCGTAATCAAAGACTACGAATCCTCCAATCAAACATCCCTCCAAACTCATCGATCTGCAATTGCACACACTTTTGGGATTGTTGTCAGTTCTGTTTTTCCTTTTAATATTTTGTCACAGTTCTTGGAAGAGGCAATTCTTGAACAGAATGAAACTACTTAAAAGCAACATGAGTATTTGGAAAAAAAATATACTCCTGTAGTATTATTGTGCATCAAAGAGAGAGTCTTCCTGTTTTCTACTGCAAAGCTGGAACTAGAATACCATAGAGAGGAGCTTTGGTGAAGCTTAGTAGAATCGACAGTAACTATTAACAAAATCAACAATACACATCTCCAACTACAGTTACATAAACATTTGCTGAAATCATTTCCTGTGTTCTTTCCTATACAATCTAAGCAAATGAACGGCAACCCAGTAATGATTTTACAAGCGGTTGTCGTGCAATTTTGTTATTTACCCGGAATAACCGGAAACGGATAGAAAACAGGATACAAGAGGGAAATTACTGACTCTGATCTAGCTAGTCTTTAACTTCACATGATGAGAGCTGCATATAGGAGCTGGTTCCAAGTATCAGGCAATCCGGGGAGGCACCAATGGCTGCAGTCGGTACCGGAGTGTTCACCGCTATAGGTGGACGGGTGAGCATCTTTTCTTAGTTGTGAAAGTGTTGTGATGTCTAGTAGGTAGACTGGTTTCTTGATTGTGCTCAGTACTTTGTTTACAGTAGCGACGGCTGGAGGGGTCCCGGCGGGATATGTCGATCCGGTCAGTGGTAGTTGCTCTCCCATGCAATTCTTTGCTCCAGATTTCCAATCCTTTCCCCTGGTTTCATTGGCATTAGATTATGAAAATCAAGTCTGATACTACTCACTAACAAGGGTGAAATGTAGGTCTTTGTTCTTCTGGAATAGGCGATTTTCAACCTATTTACCAAACGCAGGACATCAAGAATACAAAATCAAGTCTGGTTTTCGAATATGCCTTCGAGAGTATATTTTGGAACGGCCGACTTCTAGGAGTACATTTGGGTATTGAGAAATAACAAGCGAAAAAACCGTCATGTTTAAGGAACATGACTATAAACCAGTCAGATTTTTCCTTTCGGAAAAACAAACTTTTTTGTAACTATAGCCATGAGATTGAAAAACAAATTGATCCGGGTATGAAAGTGGGGCCCTGCAGTGGGCAAACCAGGGTGTAGTGAGTAATTGCAGCCATCTATCTCAGAAATCAACGGTCGGGATTTAAAAGAAATTCTCTAGGGAAAAGAAAACTCTTCCAGAGAAGAGTTTCTTTTAAATCCGGACTGTTCAAAATACTTTTGGATGACTGCGATTTCTCACTACACCCTATAGTGAACCTCGGATCCGGTAGCCACAAGCTGAATTCTGAACAACAAGAACGAACTGTTGAGACACAACTTTTCTTTATTATGGCTGATCAAGTAGGATTACTATTTGGTAGATTACTTACTGATAGTGGGTGGGAGATATCCCCTGAAAGAAGACTTTGGTCTTGGCAGGATCAATGTTTTGGTCAACCCATCTGGCCCAAGTTGTCAACCCTTTGTAAAATGCGGTCAAACGGTCCATATCTTTCGATATCGTGGACCCATCTTGCACATAATCCCATCTGCAACGAACAAACGAAATGTACCAAAAATAAGAAGAGAATTATCAAAAGGAGAATTGTTTTCCACCCTCCCCTTTATAATATCCGCGATCATTTCTCATCTCTATTATGGTGAAGTTACCATGTTACGGTTTCATTAGTTTGCTTTTTTGCACATCAAAGGCTAAAATAGTAAATTCACAAGAATAAAAACGAAAAAAAGAGCGTGGATAGTAAAAGGTAATTGTAAAGATCAATTCACAGGCGAAAACACACGGAAGAGGAGAGAGGAAATCGTACGGTTGAGATTTGCCCTTGTGGGTCCACCAATGCCACGTGTTAAAAATCAACACGTCCATTCCGTTCCACGCATTGCCACCTTGGATGGAGTCCAATTTCAACACTCTTCCAATCTTTTCTCGAACTATATCCACCAAGTATGTTGTATGATACAGGTATAATGTCACTCCATAATCCTGCATATATAAAATAATACTATAACCAATTGTTTTGGCCCATTGGAGTTTAATGACATTTCATACTTGTCTAAAGAATCGTGTTACCACAACCATCTCCAAGAATATTTTTGATATCTCAACTTCCACAAAATATTCTACAGATAAGATACCTGTAGAATACTTTGAGCAAATCTAAACACGTAATCGTTGAAATGAAGGCCGAAGTTGAACTGCATCTGCTTCTCGGCAGTCCAACTGTTGAGACAGAGAGGCCGGGATCCTTTCTAAAGCATGTCATTGTTGGTACTAGTTGAGAACTAAATGTGTGAAAACTACTACGTAGTTGTCTTGATAAAAGCTTGCCATTGCGTAAGGACCCAGGCCATTAACTTCTACCTACCTAGGGAAAGCTCATTATGCACTCAACCTTAAAACCAAAATTGGAACAAAGCATTTTTTTTTTATAAAATATTCATACAAAATACGCATGTCATATTTCCATACAATCTCATGTGGCCTTTAATTTACACGACATTGATCATATCATTGGACGGATCCATAAGTAACATGTAATAGGTGAATGTAAGGTGTTACATTAGATGATAGCATTTAAATACAGTATTCAAAAGTAATCAACATAATATTGCGAGGGCTTGGTATTTTGGGATTTTTTATTATTTGAAATTCCGTCTATGAATCAAGAGATTAGGGTCCAATCCCAACTCGAAAGCCTCCAGAAAGAAAATTAACAAGATTAAGAAACATCATAATAACGTTCTCAAATCCAACAATCTACTAATTTTGTCTGGGCAACATACTCAGATGGACTCATTTCATCATTTATCCTGAAAATATAGATTCAAATTTGTAAAGAACAATAGCAAGACAAAATTAAGAAAGTCATTAAATTTGTCTCAACCGTACGGATATTTTTACCAGGAAAAAATAAAGATATTATTACTGGAACCAAAGAGACATAGGCATTTCTAAATATAATTTGAGAATTGATTTTCAAACTTCCTTTTCTTTTCTTTTCTTTTTTGTCTTCTATCCACTTGAATTTACTATCTTACAATTTGTTCAGTAAACTTTTTCTGCACATTCAAAAACAATATTGTAAATTCATATGGATAAAAACAAAACAAAAAAAAGTATGGATGGTTAAAAGAAGAGCGTGAAAATCATTTTCCTATAATTTATATACGACAATATTCTCACAATATAAAAGAATTAGGTAAGAGAAGGGGTAATTAAAGTGACCTCAAAAGTGACATAAGACAGCAAATCCTTCTTGGCAAAGGTTGTCTTGGCATTTGGCACCGACGCATGAACCATACAGGACAAGGATTCCCACTGGTTCAGACTCAGTGAGTCACCCACAAACATTATCTTCTTCCCCCTCCACCTCCTCAAAAACTCCATTCCATCAAACCTAACAGCAAACAGACAACCAAATAGGTACTGTGCATTAGATTTCGGTTATATACAGAATGGGGTGTGCATGTATTACCCGCAACAAATGAGCTGAGTTGAGCTTTGGTTTCACAAGCCTATTCGATCGATCTCAAACATATGGCTCGGTTACCAAATGAGTTTCAACGAGCCTTTACCAAGACAAGCCTAAACGAAGACAACCCTCGAGCGGTTCACAAGAGAGATCCATTAATTCAAGTAGTCTGTTAAATTTGACTAGTAATTCCTATAGTTCATTATATATTCATTGCAATATGCATCCGTATGAGCATTTTCACAAACGGATGTACAACTCAAACACACGGGATCAGCTCCTCCCCTCCCCTCCACACTCCTTCCTAGCCACAAAAAACACTCCTTCGTACCCCCCATTTTGTCTCATCGCGGGCCATAACCATGATTCAAACTATTCATTTCCTAAAATACTTAGAGAAGAACCTGTCAAATATTGACATCCGTAGACACGTGAACAAATTGCATTTTGTATCTCTCATGAACGGTAAATACAATTTAAACTTACACTTTATAATTCACAAAACGAAATGAAATATATTCGAATATTTGGACTACAAGAAGCAATCGTATCTCAGTATCTCAGCCGTCTGTATTGACAAGATTCATAATGTTAAAAAGCTATCTCACCAGTCATCATCTTTTAACAAATTTGAACCACTAAAAATACTTTTAGGCCACGTTCCGTAAAAGTTTTTATCTTTTAAGAACCTACTCTACGAGACATGTCATACTCTTACAATACATCATCTTTAATTCAAAAAATAAGTATTTATTTTAGCTAGATGACCGAGATTGCATGTAGCCTAAACCAAGATCTCATAGAAGCCAAATTAATCCTGTATACACATACATTTGTATACGTATGTGTATATATATTCACGTGGAGAGAGAGAGAGAGAGAGAGAGAGAGAGAGAGAGAGAGAGAGGTACCTGGGTAAGTCACAGAAGTCAGGTTTCCACGAGAACTTGAGGTACCCTTTATCAGGGCGTCCATATTTTTGGCAATCAAACTCAGGGTCAATGAAAGGGCAGCCTGAGGACTGGTAGAGTGGATACGAGGCATCCACGACCCATTTCCCTTGGAACAAATTACACCCATTCGCTAGCCCCCTGCCTCTCAATAAACTACTGCTTACATTAGTGAAGAAGATGATTTGCTCTGCTTTCACTTCTTCTTCTTGTTGTCGTTGTTGTTGCAGAGAAGAAGGCAGAAACAGAGAAACAAGAAACAGAGCTAACAGAGCCTGGCTGTACAACATACTACCCATCTCGGATAGCGGTGCATAAAAGGTAGTAAGGAATAAAGAAGCGGTGCACAAAAGTTGTCTGAATTTAAGTGCCTGCTAGGTGAGGTACTTATAAATACTCTGGAGAGAGGGAGGCAGAGAGAAGGATTTTTGGGGTTCTTTAGTGGTGGGGGGTCACATGGGAAGTGAAAAAATGTTTTCGGAAAACTTGTGATTCATATGTTAATATAAAGAGATATTAAGAAATTTTATAAATATTTTGTGTCAAAATCTTACTACAGTGATAATAAGAAAAATGACAGACGCTTCCGCTCCCGTAGACGTATCCGATTTTAAGAAATCACGTAATTTTGTGTGTTGATTTCTTTTTTGTTTTTGTTTTTTCTGTACGACATCGAATGTGTATTTATAGCATGGGTAGACACGGGACCATGTACTGATAAAAAGAAAAAAAGACACGGGACCATGTCTGAGGGTGTACTCCGTAATTTGAGTTGTAAATAATTTTTAGCCTTTTTTATTTTTATTAAAAAAATTACATAAGAATTTCGATCACAATTTTTTACTTTTTCGATTCATCTCGTTGAAACGAATTAATAAATCACAAAAGTTGAACGCAAAACAAATAAACGCAAAAGAAAAAATGAATAAAAACAAAAAAAAATTACTACTTAACTTTTTTATCCAAAACCACCCTGGTATGCTTATGTTTTTAACGAGCTAAACAAAAAAAAAAAATACTTGACTTCTTTATACAAAACCACCCTAGTATGCTTGATGTTTTTACTGAGCTAAGCAAAATGAACAATCTCGATCATTGAAGTAGGCTCGGAAAAATTATTTTCCGGATTAAAATTGTATTGTCCAATCCATTTAATGGATTTGAGAGAATCTGGACTCATGTTTGGGAGATCATTTTTGCACACTGCACTTTCTCACTACACCCTTTAGTTAGCATCCTGGATATGTTCCACTAATTAAAATAAATATTTATTTGTCAAATAAATACTTATTTTTTAAATTAAAGGTGATATATTGTGAATTAAAGGTGATGTATTAAAAAATAATGACATGTCTGGTAAAACAATAACAAAAAAACTACTTAAAACGTAAGAATTTTAACGAAACGGAGCCTAGTCCAAAGGATAAGTATCCCATAATCTTGTAACCGAAAAGAAAAGAAATTCCAATTGTAAACCTAAACTTTTTGCAGTGGGATTTTATTTAAAAAAAAAATCTACTTTTAATTTTGTTTTTATTAATTGTATACCTGTTTTTGGCTGCTACTAAAAATATATATATATAAGAAAGAAAGGACCAATAGAGCCGCCTTTATTCATTCGTTTGCGTCCCCTTCAGAAGAAAAAAATCATTTGACATAACATAGGGAATATAAATTTCTTAACAAGTAACAACGACCCCAAGCCCCACTTTTATAATATTGAGAACAGAACATCGAAATACGGAATTTATTTTTGCATTTAATAAAAATGTACTCCGTATCATACAAATTCTGGACCCCAGTGCTCCTCAATTGGAGGTTCAGACACACATTGTGAGGTGGGAATTGATGGATCGATGATAAAACATTTTTTTAATCAAAAAGTCTCTTTTAAAATGTCTATTCTAGGGAACCACCAAACTCAAGAATGTTGAATTTTTCTCTTTTTTTTGCAAAAAAAAAAAATTGAAATGAAATGAAATGAACGTTGGAATTTGGGTGAAGATGGAAGTCAATGGCGGATCAAGAGTCGTTAAACTCCTTTTACTAGTAATAATTACCAATATAAAAGTCTTGTACTGACAGCGGCGAAACCAGGATTGGAATACCAACAGTGCCGAAATCAGAATTATAACTTGGAGGTGGCACTGAAAATGAGAAAAATAATTCCTCCATCAAAAAAAAATGTCAGATTTGCAAACTGAAAACTTGAAAAAAAATTGTTTTTATACGGATAAATTTAAACTTTATTTTTAAAATGTAAAAAAAAAAAAATATTCGTTCATACCTAATAGTATCTTGCGGAAAAAGGTATGAAATTTTTTGAACCAAAATAAATTACCCTTTTTATGTTCTCGTTTGCGAACCGGATAGTTTTTTTTGAGATGGAGAGAGTACTATGAGGAACATATGTGAAATGCTGAGTCTCGCATCGAATAAATAGAAAAATGGTTGGACTTCAATATACAATTAGATGACTTATCAATTTAGCTTTTTAAGTGGATGTAAGTCATTCAATGTATATTGAGCCTAAGTAATGTGGATCGAGGACTCTCTGCCGTTACTACCACACAAATTGGGCCTTGAGCACGCAGTAGTGGGTCGATTCATCGAACAAACTCCTGACAAATGATATCAAAGTCGATGACTAACGATCTATGGGCAAACTCTTGGTGCGCCTTGTATGGGCTTGCACGGAAGATACTCAATTGAGTGAGAAAAATTCAAGGTAACTCGATGAAGCAAGGTGGCTCGATGTTGGAGTGTTGCATTTGATGGCTCTTATCGATGGAGTGGATATCCTAGGTGATTCCCGATGAAGCAAAGTGGCTTGATGATGGAGTGCTGTGATGGGTGGCTTTGAATTGATGGAGTGGGTAGATCAAAATCAAGGGGGAGTAAGAACATATGTGAAAGGTTGAATCTCACATTGAATAAATAGAAAAAATGGTTAAACCTTAATATACAATTGAGTGACTCACCACTTACAAGGCTTAGCCTTCTAAGTGGATGTGAGTCATTCAATGTATATTGAGTCCAATTTATGTGGTGAACTCTCTCCCGTTACTCCCATACAAATTAATTAGGCCTTGAATACTCAGTTGCGGGTCGATGCTTTGGACAAACTCCTAACAAGTACTTAATAGCAACAAAGTACATGTGTTTTAAGATAATCAGTACATAATACTCCAGAAAAATACGTGGGAACACTGGGAAGCAAAACAATAATTCTGTGATGGGAGTTTTGGGACCAGGGGTGGCCCGTTGCATTAAAGTTTGCTTAATTTCAATCATATTTTTTTAATTATAAACCACTACGTCTTACTAAAAAAAAAAAAAACAGTAATTTGAACAAAAAAGTTCAATGACAAGTATAGTTCATTTTTTTTTTCGTTTCCCAATGCTAAAAAAAGCTGCAAACAAATATTGATAGTATATATAAGCATTGGATGTGGTAAGGTCAAATTGCAAAATTTAAATTTTGAATGGAAAATATTAACTTTGGAGGGGGCAAATGGGCAATATAGTATGCTTTTCACAATCACAGAAAATTACATGGGCTTTCTAGGAAATTTTGAAAGCTTTGAGGACTAACATCTTAGGAAAGGTGACGTGTTCGCAAGTCAATCTTGAATCGATCGCCTCAAGTCGGAGGTGCATCTTGTCTTCCGCGAAGCCAACCGTTGTGCTGATGCTTTAGCTAGCTTAATTAGCTTGTTCTAGCTAGTGCAATCATATAGGGCAGATGTGTGGGATGATAGCTTTTCTTTATGTACCGGTTAAATAGAAAGAAACAATTTTGCATATTATTGTCTAGTAGCCAGACCCTCTTGCTTGGGATAAAACAACACCATCAAGGCTAGCTGGGGTTGGTGGGATCACCCTTTCTGTGGACCAATCTAGACGGGTGTTTATATTAGTGATTAACTTATGCAGAATAATTTTTTGATTTTTTTAACGATCAAGATTTTTAAAAAAAATTCCCGGAGAAAAGTTTTTCCGGAAAAGTTTTTGGAAGTTTAGACTGTTTGATGCAAAGATGAACGGTTGTGATTGAACTACAAGGACCAAAGTGGACCAAACCTTCAACTTGCAATTTATATCCTCCTTTTGAGATAGATGGCAAAGCCTTTAAGCCTAAGCTCAAAGATAGCTTCCAGCCTTCCCTTAGGGTACATATGAAATGTCAACTTCCAGCTTCAATTTACGCAGGTAAAAGCAGGTTCAATTATTAGGCCTCCACTTCTGGAAAACTTAAAAATTGATCATGTCAACGTTTAGCTCAACTCTACCTACCTCGGTAAAAAACGCCTCAGTTTTATTAGCTTACACTTGCAGAGAAAAAAAGGAGAACAGCGCTGCTATGGGTACAGATTAGAGATATACAGGTATAGGTACCTGCACGTACGGATCACTTTGGGGCCGGTCTCGGGTTTCATAAAAATAGTCAGAACCGCTAATTTTATCCAAAATTATTTGGCATCCTTGTAAAATGCAGTTCAATCGAATATCGTTAAAGGTATTTACGAGACATCCAATTTTGTCCATATTTCAGACTTCTGAAGCAAGTTTAATGTTTCAAAAACACCGTTATTGATATCTGATATCCGATTGAACTGATTTCTCACAAGTAGCCTAAACAACATATCTTAAACAAAATGTGAGATCCCGGATCATATTTGCGCAACCTGACACGAGCCTCAAAGTAATCTATAGGCGAGCGCACAGACCCCCTGTTTGTACCCAAGTCCTTTCTGTATTGAGAATCGCTCACTAGTACTTCTGGGATGAAATAATACTATCCAAATGTAATACTGTACAACGTAAAGGTCTAAATTTATTCACTCACCAAATTTATGGACCTACCCGTTACTGGGTTGGTGAATCGTGAACAAATTGGTCAGATAGGTAATTGTCGATAATACCAACACGAAACACAGAAGTGGGTGCGTTCTATTCTAGTATATAAATAGAGAAAATTCATCCTCAAGAAATTCGAAAATGATACACCCAATGCCCACCAACCACCGCTCCGCCCACCGCACGCTCGCCGAGCCCATTCCGGCCACCGGACGGCCGATCCAAACCGTTCAAAAATTCTATAAAAAAAAACCGAGTGGGCCTACGCGAGAATCAACGGCATCCGAAGTGTGTAAGTGCTCGAATCAATGTTCCATTTTTTAATGACTCGGATCATCTGATTTTTGAAAGTTCGGATCGAGCACTTACACACGTCGGATGCTGTTTAGTCTCACGTAAGCCCACTTTTTAAAATTTTTGAACGGTTCGGATCGGCCGTCCGGTGACCGAAGTGGGCCCAACGAGCGTGCGGTAGGTGGTGGGCGGTGGGTGTATCATTGTCCCAAGAAATTAGGGCCAATGTTTGCTTATAGAGAGGGGTTTCCTTGCTAATGGAAAGATAAATTTTTTTTTCCCAAAGTACTTATTTTAGCTATACTATTCCGTGATAGCTAGTGTAGTACGAGAACACGACCCCTTACAGGTAAGCAAAACATCAATCACGTTATGCATGGAATCTATTTATGAACCAAAATATTGGCGACTGCTATCCATATCCATGGGTTGCTATCCATCCACGGGTTGTCCTATTGGTAAAAGTGAATATACGCTGTAACATGGCAGGATTTGATTTGTTCTGGAAACAAATTATGATTTTAAGTGGAAAGGGGGGACTTGGCGGTGGGTTGGTATGCTAGTCTCTCATGAGGATTAGTCATGGTGCGCATAAACTGATATGGACATCTCAATTATCAAATAAAAAATAAAAAAAATTGGCGACTGCTATCGCATGCTCCCTTTTTACAAAAAAATGGAATTGTAGATATGATACCTAGCTCCTTACCTCCGTTACGGAGTATTGTCCCGTCACACACCATTATACTATATGTGGAAGAGCCCACTGCACCTACGTCCAAAGCTAAACTAAGGTCCCACCTCATGTGAGTGTTGTTAGAAGCATGTTTAGTCCCATAAAAAAACTATGGAAATTCGAACAAGCATGAGCGGGCTTGTCCAACCAAGTCCGAGTTTTCGCGTCAAAATCAACCCTGTTGATACTGCTGCTATCATACTCGTGTACACTATTATGTAACAGAGTGGATAACGACATTTTCCTGGTGGGCTGATGTCCCGATGCCGTTTTATCAAAGGAGTGCTCACACCCATATGTCATTTTCCAAAAATAAAGGCAAGGCCAGCATACAGCATTGGCAAGTGGATCATCACCTTTTAGGTGCAATGTGCGATCGTGAAGAAATTCAATATATACTAAAAAACAGAAAATCACTTGATTGAGGAATTGAAATTTCTTCTCGATCATTATCTTGTTTTTCTTGCATGTCTTTGTTTTAGGTGCAAAACACAGCTCACCTTTCACCGTTTCCTCATAGAATTTGTCATATTTTAGAGTCTTGTGGTCCTTAATTAATTAGGTTTGAGGGATGCTTTCAACGGTGTCAATTTCCATCTTTTTCAAAAAGCCCCGAATTAATGAGTAGCTTGCATTAATTTTCCAATCGCTTTATGTGGATAAGACTCTCATTCAACCATGGCCTTCCATCAATTATCACCCCACTGAAAATTTCATACCTCACGCGATATGTTAAAATGCGTGTTTAAAAAAAATCGGGGCATCTCCGATTTATCCTACATTTCTTCATTTCTTTATATTTACAAAGATCATTCGCCTCCAAAACTCACTTCCATTTTAGAGGATGAGGGTTGTCCTCCAAATGAAGAAGATGGGAGAAAAAAGTAGCGCGATCATCCTCTAAATATGAAAGATAGTACTTTCCTTACTAAATGGGTAAGATTTATAATTTCTACTCTTATTAGTTTCATAACATTAATAAACACTATTCGAATGGAGTCATAATGTCTTTAATAAGAGAGCAATATTGGCTATATACTTATTTGTAAAACTAAAGATAATAACAGTTTAAATTTTGAAGAGAATGGAAGAATTATTGCAGTTTGCGATAGTAATGGAGAATAATCTTGAAGAAATGGAGTTATAGAGTAGGAGCTAATGTTGTCACAACCAGAGAATAAACAAACCAGGCTGCCGATTGGGGGGAGGCCGCCGCCTCCTCTCCTACACACACACCCCCCCACCCACCCCCCCTCCTCGTCGTGTTCTTCATGGACTCCAGGTTGCGAGCGGCGGTTCGTTAGGACGGCGAGGGTTCCTCAGGCCGGCTCCCCTGGCGGATGGTTTCTCCTCTGTCCCGTCCCTCTTCCTCGTCTCCAGATCTGCTGTTCCTGATCCGGCGGTGAGCTTAATAAGGTGTGTCGATGGTGTTTTGGGGATTTTTCCGATCTTTTTCATCTGTTTTTTTTTTCCGTTCTCTTCTATCGGCGGGTTTTCCCCGTCCGGTTCTATACCAGTCTTGATGCTCTAGATCTGGTGGGTGATGGTGGTGGGCAAATAACTCGGCGCCAATTGAGGAATAGTCCGATGTTGGTGATCTTTGTGTGTTTGGATGTTTGTTTTGGGGCTGGGGAGTTTCGGTGGTGTTTGTTGGGGTTGGTGGTGGTACGGTGGTGTTTTGTTTGGGCTGCAACAGATTTCGACTGGATGAAGATAGGTCTTTGGTCGCCGCGGTCCGGAGATGTTCGTTCCTCTTCCTGGTCTGCCCAGTGAACCTTTTGGTTTTTTGTCCAAGAGACCTGTTAGATTTTAGTTGATTTTTTGTTGTTTTGCTTTCGGATTTCAGCGATGCTTAATTGTTTATAGGTTTGAGATGTGGATCCCTTTTGATCCTCTGTTATCTAGATCGAGATTGGTTCTTATGTACCGGCGTTATTGCGGGGCCTGCTTTAACAGTAGGTACCTGAGATTGACGTTTAGGTTACTTTGGTTCTTTCCTGTATTTGTTCTGAAATCTGTTTACCCGGTGGGCTTTTGATGAATGAATGACCTTTTCAAAAAAAAAAAAAAAATTGATAAGGGTCTGGCCCAACAAGAGTACTGTTCCACCAAGTGCTTAACTGCCAATCTAAGATTAAGATTTGGATGAGATGATGAGTTGACAAATCGTCTTTGCTTCAAAACATGTTAAAGAACAAAATAATTGAGCATCCAAATAAAAAATTCTCCAAAAATTGGGTTCATCGCACATTCGCACTTTCTAGTTTCTACCCCACCCCACCATGGTGGTTGGAAGGGGGCCAAAGAGAGACAAACAAAAGTTGGAAGATTGGGGGGATGATTTCCGGAGAGAACATCATGCTTAGTTCAAAATGGGCTACGTGGCCAGTCGACCACAGTTGGAAGAATGGGCTTCTAGCTGGCTGCTGGTGCCCCATTTGCCACTTGGATTGCAACTGGCAGCTGGCGCTCACTAGCGGTCAAGGCCTGAGACTGCTTTCTCCTAGGTTTGAAAACATTTCGCGTTATCAACTCTTTCAGAGTTGGTCTATACGGAGCTTTGTTACATTTTTAGTGGGACTATTCATAAATGGGCGATGAGATTGGATTCTAGAATTAGTTGAGCTCAAGCGTAAGCTGATCCAGACACTTGAATTATTTATAAATAAATAAATAACCTATGGCATGTTGCACAAGTGACATAGCTTTCCTTGCCTTCTGCTTGTAAATATCCCCCATGGACCATGCAATTGAAGTTTTGTAATTGTGCGCTATCAATCATCACATATGATATTACACGTACGTCCTCCACCGCCAAGCAATTTGGCCATTTTCCCCTTGCAATAGTTGAGTCATTTTCACTAACTTATACGGCACGAGAGATACGGATACGCCTAGATGAGTGGAATTGAATAGTTTCGAGCGGTAGATAATTGCTTAAATTGCATTGATCACCGATATTTTGGACGTAGTAGATTTGCAATGATGCAAACAACAACCCTAGCTAGGTCCTAGACTACCACTTTGGAAAGTTGTGAGAGAGAGAGAGAGTGATAATACAGGAATGGGGGATGCTGCCGAGCATCTCTCTGTAGAGCAGATGCAGAGTGGCCGAGCCGGTCGTTCATCTCGACAATCAATGGCTCGAATCATAATCGAATAGTGGATGGTTTGTATTTGTATGTGCCCAGATCCAACCCGAACCATCCCATGCTAAGATGAACGGCCGAATCGACCGCTCGGCACCGCTCTACGGTGAGATTGTCGGCAGCATCCCCTGTCCATATTACGCAAGTGTATTGTTCTTCCACCTAGTTGCGTAGATGTGCTCACCTGTTAACCATGCAATAATAAGGTTAGAAGTGCCGAAAGTCAAAACACCTATTAGCCGGGTTGATGGAACTCGGTATAGGAATGGAAGGTTTCGCTTTCTTCTCTCGGGGTTTCGCTATGTCCTTTACGGATTGGGGGTTGGTACTGTGTAGCTGCACATAGCGTACCTGAAGTAGGTTTTTTTTTATTAGCACATACATGAACTTTGGGTAATTTCCGAGTTATGAATCAATTGGTTCTGTAGAAAAATCTCAAATTCATGTCAGTCAAATAATTTTAAGCGTTCTGATAGAAAAGAAAATAAGAACAACGGTGCGTTATTATTTTGGTTGACAACATGGGTGAAATAGGAGTGCAATTTTGTTCAATATTACCCTCTTTTCTATTAATTGAAATGATGTGGATCCCACCACAAAGTGATGTCATGCTTATCATGCAATACACTTTTTGGTAAGCATAACATTACGTTGTGGTGGGATCTACACCATTTCAACTAATAAGAGGAGGGTAATGCTCACCCTCAAGGTGAACAAAACTCAACTCGGTGAGATAGTTGGTAGCTGGAAGGAAATGCTGTTCTATGGGAATGATGTTCTCTTTATTGAGTGTAATGGGAGTGTTTGGGGGCCAATTAATTTTTTGATTCGAGATTGTGGATTGTAGATGATGGATTTTTAAGAATCTGTAAAAGTGGACGTTGGATGATACATGCATCATAGATTTTGTAGAAGGATTTTGTGACTGGAAGTATAATTAAGAATCTAAAAATTTTCTCCAGACGTGATTTTTGGATTATGCATTCTCCAGTTCAAATTTTTTTTTTTCCAGAATGTATCCTAATAGAATGCATTTTAGAATCAACTCCCAAATATCTAAAATGCAAGTATGAATATTTAAAAAACTGGGCTCCCAAACAGGCACTTGCAAACGTCTGAAAACACTAAAATAGATTTTTAAGAATCTGTAAAAGTGGACGTTAACCTTCTTCCAGTTTGAAATTTCTGTCAAAAGCCCAGAAATCCTTCAGCTTCTCAATGGACTGGACAGATAATTGGGCTTTAAAGTAGGCCTTTGGGCTAGTTAGTTAGCTCTCAAACTTGTCATCATTCTAAAAAAAATCATGGGAAAATAACAGCCAATGATGTGTTTTGATAATTAATACCCGTTAAAAACATGCTGAGAATATTTGTTAATTCTAAAAATATCCTTGATGGGTATTAATTATCAAAACACGTCTTGAGCTGTCATTTTCCCCAAAATCATTCTCAAACAATTGTGAAAACTTAAAAATAGCCCACTAGAAATGTGACTAAATAATTTTGGAAGACTTGTTGAGGATTCAAGATTCGGGGTTCATTGGGCTTTCCGAAATTAACACATTTAAAGGTTTGTTTGAAACTTGAGGAAAGGAAGAGAAAAGAAAGAAAAATTAACAAATTTTCTCTTTCCTTCCCTTCTTTTCACGATGCATCATAAAAAAAAAAATTCTTCTTTTCACGTTCCTCAACGCTTTCTTTCTTTCTTTCTTTTTTCCTTTTCCTTTCCTCAACTAAGCAGACCCTAAAAATGGGGTGCAACAGACGCGATAACATGGTTGAGATTTTATCAAATTATTATGTTGAACAGTCCACATTTTTTTCACGATGCATCATATTCTTACAGGTAAAAATATACTTGTGCGATCCACACTTGTATAATACCTCCCAACAACTGACCCAAACCGTTACCGGAGAGGATTGGTTACCCAACTAGGTATTTTGGTTTGCTAGGGAGTAACTCTCCATTTGTTGAGTGAGTAACTGTTTTGTTATTTTTTTGGTCAACAGAGTAACTGTTCACTATGCGTATTTAATAGAATTTAGACTTACCCATGGACAAGAAGTTACATTTAAACTAGGAAAATAATTTTCACTCTCCACTTTTAATTATTCATATTTTCTTTTTATTTACATAAATTTACAATATTGTTCTTAAATGTGTGAAAAAATGTATTGAATAAAGGCAAAATAGTAAATTCATGTACATAAAGACAAAAAAAAGAATGTGAAAATCAATTCCCTTAAACTATGGGTACACAATTTGATGTACACCAATTGCACGTTGCGTTGTATATGATCTATTTCGGGTTCCGCATAAATGATTGAAGCTGCTCACTTTGGTAAAAATGTATTTTTAAAAAACCCTATAAAAAAATCAGTTCATTTGGATATCGATAAGAACTTTATAAATTCTTTGCTCAATTTCGATCAAGCTTTACTGATATCCGACTGAGCTAATTTTTCACAGGAATTCTTAAGAAGATATATTAAATAATAAATTGAGTGACTTGATCATTTGTGTGAAATCTCAAGGTGGATCCCATACAACATTGTGTGCAAATGTGTAACCATAGAAGGACTCCAAGAATAAAAATGTTACTCACACAACAATTTAAACACAATCTCTCATATATGTGGGGCCCACACATAGTAGTGTGTGTGGAGCCCACATGCATGTGAGAGGTTGTATAAGTCGTTGTGTTTGAATTGTTGTGTGAGTATTATTTTTGCTCCAAGAAATAAATAAGCCACGTGTATAATGGTATAACTAAATTACTGTTGTACCCTCATCTGGTCTGTGCCGAGTCGATTTAGGGGGCAGCAATCAAAGATAAGGTAGGGGAGGAAGTCAGTGAGAGAGAGAGAGAGAGACAGAAAATGGCTTGCATATCGATGGGAACATGGAGTTCTACACGAACTCTAACCCCAACCGCTTCGCTCAGAAGATTCAGCTCAGTTAGGTCTGTGAGTATGGTTGCCACCGCCCAGTTTCGCCCTGGGATGCTCTACCGCTCTTTTGTCCCTACAACTCCTCTTTCTCTCTCCTCCACTTCTCCTTTCTCAGGTACGCAACACATTTCGTCCCATTCCTTACCCTTTTCATGTCATCCTTTGTTCAATGAGGAAAATCCCCAGATGCTTTTCATCTTGATAATTTCTTGTTTTCTGGTCCTTTTGGTTTTATGGGTTTGTCATTGTTCTACCACGTTTTGAAGTTTTATGTTGGTGGAGGCTTTGATTCAGGATGTGATTGGATATGGGTGTTTGTAAATTTAGAATAATTTTGGTGGTTGGATAGGTTTTAGCTTTCTAGTGGGCTGGGTTTAGGACTGCAAACGAACCGAGGTGCTCGCGAGTAGCTTGTGGCTCGGCTCAATAAGGCTTAGCTCGAGCTTGAGTTTTATGCTCGTTTGGTAGAGGAGTCAAGCTCAACACTCCAAAGCTCGGCTCATCTGTATAGGCTCAGCTCGTTTAAACAGGCTCGGTAAGTAAATTAACTTGGTTTGGCTCGTTAAGTAAATTAACCTAGCTCGGCTCGTTAAGGGCTCAGCTTATTTATGAACAAGCTGAACTCAACCATTATAAAGCTCGGCTCGGCTTGTTTACACCGCAGCTAGGATGGAACCAGGACCGTGTTTTTTTGTTGAACTAGGACAATGTAGGCATGGCCTCTCGCTCCTCCAAAAGATTACTATCCTTTTAGTGGTACAAGGAGTGTGTTTTCACTTCATACTGATTATAGCACCTTAATCACCAAGAAATAACAGTGCCATGTGTCTCACAAAAGACTCAAATATCTCATAATGGACGGGATGGGAGTCTATTGTTAATACATAGCATTCTTGTTCTTTAATGTTCATCTTTTTTGTCAGATTCTGTCGCTTTTCTTTGACGACTACGTATATCTTTTTCTTTTAATGGGTTTAGTCTAGAGTTGCGTTGTAGCACCATTTAGTGGACCCTCCCCATCTTAGTCTGGTTCCGTTGCTGGACTAGTGGGAATTGTTGGACAAGTAAATATGGTGGTTTGGTTGATGACTCATGACTTGATGTCGATTAGAGGATTTGGTTGATGACTTGATGTTACTTACAGAGTATTCTAAGTGATGCAAATGTGGGTGTTTTTTTGGGTAGGTTCTTTATTCATCTTATTTTCTTGGGTGAAGACTTGCATGCTAGCTTGGTGATAGAATTAGAATGTAAATAAATGCTGCTTCATGGAACAACATGAGAGGTAATAAAAAGAGAGAGAGAGAGAGAGAGAGAGAGAACAGCATGAGAGCACATTGCTTTCCCGTGTCACATTATTTAGTTGTGTCATCTAACTGTTGGGTTGGGAAGGAAAATTACTGAAACTCAAATATTCTCACTGTGGACTCCTAACCCCATTGTATCATAAGTTGCCATCTACCATTCTACCGTCTATCCTGTGATGTGACTTACAAACTTTCTTTAGCTGTGGTTTGTTTCACTTTCACCTTGTCAAACTTATGCTAAAATCTTATGCTAATCTGCCCTAGTACTCTTAAATTTCAGGTTTTTCAAAAGGGCTGGGATTGAATTCTAACATTGGGCTGGGAAGGGGCAAAAGCTGCGGTCTAGTAGTTAGGGCTATAAAGTATCAAAGTTGGCAAACCAAAAGGAACAGGTCTCGAAAGTCTCTGGCCCGTGTTCATGGCTTTCGCAAAAGAATGTCTACCACCAGTGGTAGAGCCGTGTTGAAGCGTAGACGTGCAAAGGGAAGATGGGTCCTTTGCCCAAAGTCCAACCCCAACAGTGGAAAACGTTCTTGATCTCCATCATTGTTTGGATTCCATTTTGGTTTGTTAAATCCCATGACATGTACTAATTAGATGTGAAATTGTGTTTATCCTCTTCTTTAATGTATCTTGAATTTATTCAGGGAAATATTTTGCTGATTGGAAACTTGGAATTCAGTCTTCCTGTCTAAACGATCATTGAAGTGTTCTCCCTTCTGTTGTGTAAATTGGTAAATTTGTTGTTTGAATTTTGCTATTAAACCAAGTGCAAGCACAAATTCGAGATGAGAGAGCCTTTGTTGACGATTCTGAGTTTGATTTGGTGTCTTTGAGCGTTCCTACTAATTTGACCGACAACTCAAGTTAGGAGGTTAATTTCTTCTCAATAATCGCTTTGGTTGTCTACTTGCTTTTCTGTTGATGAATCTATTCTTTTATCTTCATTGATGTAGTAATGTTTTTATACTACTTCTAGGATCTCTAGCTTTAATTAGCTACTGAACAAGACCTTGCCTAGGAGCATGACCTGAATCTGCAATTGTATCTCTAGATCAGAAACATTGGAACCCAGAGCTTGTGGACCATTTGGGTAGGACAAAACTATTCAACCTTCACTGACAAGTTGCTCCCGCTGACGGACTCTACCTCGACTAGATAGTTTTAATGTCGCTCGAATTTGCCTGGAAAGTTTTGAAAGAAAAAATTCAGGTACAGGCGCTTTCTTTCCATTATCAGGCTATGTTTGGGTTTTGGATTCCTCAAGGCTCAAGGGAAAGAAAGAACGAATTCTTACTTAGGCTTATTCATTTTGGTTTTCTAGGCTTCTATTTTGTTACTACTATTTTTCTCTTCCTCTTATTGTGGTTTAGCAATACCATTCACACGATGCCGAAAGTTTGGTCAGATATTTCATGATGTGTACCTCTGTATCCTAATAAGTTCTCTTTTGAGGTTTACACCGTCAGAGTCGGATTTGAATTCACTAGCCAAGTAGTTTGTTCAGTTCTATCCTTTTGAAAAAGGAAAACGTCTTGATTCAAATTCAAAGATTTTTGGCGGTTGAATGCCTGAATAAAGTTACTACATTTTAAATTACGTGATGGAAAAGAGAACAATTCAATAGGGTGAGCTTATAATGCTATTCAAATTGTTTCGTCAAAGAATGTGTCTTCAATCGATGTTGTTTTAAGTGAGAGGATTTTTTTTTTTATTGCTTCCTGTTTCATTAAAACTATCTTGCATTTGTTTAATGAAAGAAAGAAAGTGACTAAAAACTTATTCAACTTCGGTTTTGATTGGTAAAGTTTGGACAAAACAAATGTGAAGCAAATCGGAGTCCAATAAGGTGGCTCCTTATGAAAGAACAATTGGAGTCTTGCCCCAGATTGAGCCAATCATACTCATCAGAGAGAGAGAGAGAGAGAGAGAGAGAGAGAGAGAAGAAAAAAGGAATGACCCACTTGTGTGTTCTAGTATATAATTTAGCACAATGGGGCAACGGATGTGTGGAGACTTGAGAGCAAATATATTGAGCTAAAGGTAGTAATTTTCGGCCATTGCAGTTCCTTCAATATACTAAAAACTTACATTTGGTCACGGAGATAGGCAATTCGGGTGGCGAACTACGTAAAAACTTTAGGTGCAGTTAGTAATTTTCGGGTGTGCTTTTACATTTTGTGGGACCAAAAATCCCAACACAAGCATTTATCGAAACATGGCATCAAAGTGCCAACAACTATTTGTACACTGTTCTTTCTATTTAGTGTTCTGGTTTCTCAAGCCACATCGCGTGCAATCCACGACACATCACTAACACAGAGGCACGAACAGTGGATGGCGCATTACGGGCGTAGTTATCAAGATGCCGTGGAGAAGGAGAAGCGTTACGGAATATTTAAGGCTAATGTTGAGTACATAGACTCATTCTATACTGCGGGGAACAAACCATACAGACTCAGTGTCAATGAATTTGCGGACTTGACTAATGAAGAGTTCAAGGCATCACATGGTACATACAGGCGCTTCTCTAAGAGAGAGTCATTGCAGGCTACCTCTTTCAGGTACATGAATTTCACTTCGGTGCCTTTGAGCATAGATTGGAGAGAGAAAGTAGCTGTTAGTCCCGTCAGGGACGGAGCATGCGGTAAGTCCCATAAGCTAGATAACGTATTTCGTGACTCCTAGATTCTTTGCTATTCTGTGGAGCTAACATGGTGGAAAACAATGCATAGGGGGTTGGACAGTCTCTGAAGTTGATGCTGTGGAAGGGATAACAAAGATCAAAACCGGCAAGTTATTCACCCTGTCAGTGCAGGAGATAGTGAATTGCAATAGTAGCGGGAACCCTAGCTGCGATGGTGGTTCCACATATGAAGCCTTTGAATTCATAAAACGACATGGCCTCACTACGGAAGCCAACTATCATTCTGGAGGAAAAGGAAATTGCAACAACAAGATAGAAGACGAACCAGTGACTAAGATCACCGGCTATGAAAACGTTCCAGCTAACAGTGAGGAGGCGCTTATGATGGCAGTAGCAAACCAACCAGTTGCAGTCACCGTCGATGCTAGTGGCAGTGACTTCCAGTTCTATTCGAGTGGTGTGTTCACTGGAAAATGTGGCACCAGCTTGGACCACGGCGTTACAGTGGTTGGTTATGGAAACATCGGTGACAATGGGTTGAAGTATTGTTGATAAAGAACTCATGGGGAACCCACTGGGGCGAGGATGGATACATGAGGATGCAGAGAGATATCGATGCTAAGGAAAGTATGTGTGGTATTGCCATGGAAGCTTCCTACCCTACTAAATGATAGGTACAGATATCAACCAATACCTCTTTCAAAAGGAAAAAGGAAAAGAAAAAGATGTCAACCAATACCTATATGTACTCAAGTCTGGTGTTTGTAAAATCATTAATGCTGTAAGGTTCATTTCCCCACTGTTAATGGAATAAAGGGAAATCGTCTTCTTAAAATCCAGCCACCCGAAAATTGCAAGCCCTCCAGCATTTCATGCCATTACAAGTGATCAGTACTAGTAAACTTCAACTATTTATAGGGTTGAAAAGAATCCAAGTACTTGAGGAAAACCATGCTTGCGAAGATATAAATGGTTCTTTCAAATCCTTGCAGAAACAAAATTCCAAGCACAAACTTATAGACCATGTGGTAATCTACCTATCAAACAAGGTTCAAGCCTTCCTACAAATCATGCTTTCCCCATTCGTAATTCTACAGGAGGGAAGCCACACCTCCTGTTTTCTTGGCTGAAGTAAAAATATACGGAAAAGAATCTACACTAAAATATTGCTGAGTGTTAAAAGCCTCACAATAGAAATTACCCCTCCAATACTTTCTCAAGCAGATGCAGTTCCGGTAGACAGATTTTGCTATGAGTTCCTTTGAGCCATAAATAGCCCACATGTGCATTCCAAACGGTGGGAGACAAACCAACTTGTAGCATGAGATAATATTGCCAGATTTTAACTATCAGTTACAAGTAGATTTGCAGAATCCTGTGGAGAGTAAAACAGTAGATCTATTTAATCGCAGTCAAGTACTCCCTCTGTTCCAAAATGTTTGTCCGGTCCGCAAACAAGGAGTTAAAATTTAAAAAAAATCAAGAAAAATTCAATTTTCTTTCAACAATTTACTAGATATCAATAAGTTCTTTTAATTTATGAAAAAAAAATTGAGTTTTTTTCTTGAA
This sequence comes from Rhododendron ovatum, assembly GCA_019656835.1. NCBI lineage: Eukaryota > Viridiplantae > Streptophyta > Magnoliopsida > Ericales > Ericaceae > Rhododendron > Rhododendron ovatum. The sequence goes on along the minus strand of CM033793.1, from coordinate 7,431,188 downwards.
AAAGATGTATTATTTTCAAGTCCTCGTTTTGTGTGGAACAGAGGTAGTATTAATTAACAAAAGAAAGAAGGAAGACCTACTCTAGCCAAGATTTCAGTCAGATCATCCTTGCTTTTCATTTGTGCGATCAAAGATTGATTAAATGCCAGCAGCAACATTAGTGCTTGTGCATTACAGTGCATCTTCCCAGGATAGCAAATCACCGACGGCTTGAATTAGTGATTCAGGGTGGAAAATTACACCAACTTTTGGGTCATGAATGGAGTCAACAGTTATCTGCAAGATACAAGTCAGGACACTTTGTCTAGCTGTGCACAAAGAAAAAAAATAAAAAATTTCACCAACATCATGCATGATGCTACGTGAAGGAAAATCTTAATTTTACAATGTCCACATACTACTCTACTAAATTAGCCAGATACTTATTGAAAAGGAGGACACCTCTGAGATACTTCATGATCACCACCCTAAGGAAGTATTTCATCAACATTATGCAACGTTAAGGAAAATGTTTGATTTACAATGTACAGATACTATTCTATTAAATTAGGCAGCTACTTATTGAATAGGACACAGATGAGATACTTCATGACCACCACCTGAAGGCTTTCTACATATGAAATACTCTTCTCCAAGGGCTATATTATTTAGATCTCTAACAATTCTCTTAAAGAAAGTTCATAATCACGGATCTTAATACCGAAAGCACATACTGTTGGCTTTTGCCTCAACGATTGTAGTTTTAATCAAGAGTTAATGAAAAACCGAGGGAAGAAGTTCCTCCAACAGAGGGGTTGAGAAACTGCTGAAAAACACAGGTGGAGTTGGGGCTTCTGCTTTGCCAGTTTCCTTTTCATTCATTACCAAATACAGTAAGAGACCTATCATCCGTACTAAAATGAAGAGCTAGAACTAGAAGTCTAAGCCATTCAGTTCACATGATTTATCTATGAACACGCATAAATAAACAGCATAGGAACTACCATGATTAACAAATTAACATGAGATACATTTATTTTATCACTCCATACTCTGTTGGGACACCTGACATTTCCCCAAAGTATTTGAACGCGAAGACGTCTGCTACTACTTGATGGCAATGTGCTTTGAGCGGCTATGGTACACGCAATTCATTGTCATAGCAATGGTTGACTTTTTGTCCCATAAAAGTGAAAGTAGCTTTTCATTCTACCCACTATAACTTTCAACAAGACTTAAGATCAAAATTTAAAAATGGAGAAAACGTTGCATTTTAATCTCATAAAGTACACCTAAGTCGTTCTTGTAACATCATCTACATGAATGATTGAAGTACTTGTTAAAGTGAAAGTAGTAGTTATGGCATTTACACTCCATCTATATGTGTGGCGGATAAATATTTTGAGCTCATACTGTTTAAAGATATTTTCTGCAAGGCACAAAATTTTCGGACTGTTTAAAACTTGTTTCGTTGTATCACACTTTACAGTCAGTTCATACTATACTTGGTTGTATGGAGTAGTGAACACAACTAAAAAAACGTGGATTTTATTTGCCCCTGTTGCGATTGCGATCTCATGCCCTTCTACATTGGGATCAAAAGGCTGAACTATGAAACCCGTCATACACCTCAATTCATACAAGTTTGTATAAAGTAATGTTTCTCTATCAAAAGCTACATTTCTTCACAGCAGGCAAACACATGTTGGTATATTCTCCATCAGATATTCTAAGAGATGGTAAAAAGTATACATACCACGTGAAAGATTCCTTGAGCAGCCAAGCGGTCAACATCTACTGGAATGCGACCATCTTTGGGGACCAAAAGCGTGTTGATGTATTGACTTGGCTGCATGGGAAAACGACGACAGTATAAATACAAAAGTAAGTTTCTACAAATACATAAGTCCCACAAAACGATGACTTTCATAACTTAAATATATGGTGTTTTGTCCATAAACAAGTAAAAGAGACTGGTCGTATTATTTCCAAATAAGCCCCATATTTATTGCCGGTCATCCATTTTCAATGTATATGACAATCCATTCTCAATGTACATGACAATCCATTCTAGTTTCATAGAAGTTAGTTTTTGCTCTGTCACTAATCCAGACAAGTTCAGTATCAAGGTTCAGAAGTTCCCAGGTTGGAGTGAAGACCAGAGTACGGGCAGGAATGTTTCAGAAGCTGATCCAGAGTACATTGGTTGACTGCTCAAGCAAGCAGTTAGCCGCTCGAGCGACCTTTCGACATACTCTATATCTCAGTGTTGTGTAAAGGCACTGCAGACTGAAAACGCCTAAAAACAAAGAAATCGGTTGGACCACTCAAGCGACCTATGTTTTTTACAAATTGTCCATAAATAGGACGACACACGTTCATAACCTACAATCTAAGCAGCCACAGCATTCTGAAGAGCGAAATACCTCATGGGATCTATAGAAAAGCATGTACTTTGACTTGTTGAGAGATTTGATGAGATTTTGAGATCTATGTGCCTAAATAGCTTCTCTCAAGTTTGATTTTTCATAATCAACAACTCAAGAAGCCCTTTGATGGAGTTCAAAGGCATTGGAGGTTGATCTAGGAGGATTCCTGTGAAGAGATCAAAGGTTTTGAGGACTCAAATTTAAGAGAAGATAACACTGGAAGCAAGTTCACATGGATTCAATGGAAAGGATCTTAGCCAAGATGGAGAGTTCATATAGTTGGTTGTAGAAGAATTGTCTGTATCCGCTACTCGTTTGTGCCTCCAGTGATTTTTCCTCGCTTTGTGGTTTTTCATGAATATCTGAGTTATGCTTGCTTGGTTATTCTTTTCAACTCCGGTCTTGCTTAATCACAAAGATTAGATTAAGTAGTTTTAACTAACCGCTTTAGATATAATTATCTAGCTAACAATGGTCGTTGCATATCAAAGTAGAAGCAAATCATAAAAGGCGATCTTTCCTGTTTATCAATTGGTATCAGAGCCAGGCTGTTCACATTTTTCAAATGATTTTCAAAATTCGAGTCCCTGATTTGCTATTATGGAGATTGCCCGAAGAAGGAACTTATGTTTCTTGACCACCACTTTAAATGGTTTGGTATGCAAGTATGAGAGCTTATCTCAAAGCCCTTGGCCCCTTGGTGAATGGTTATAGGGAGCCTAAAACGACTGTTGATGGTGTAAGCCAACAAGTAAGTTTTATGCGCCTTTGACCGCGCCAACTATACAGTGAACAGTAGGACCTATGTTTCTAGTTCTACCAAAAAGCTTGCGATTTCAAGTTTTCTGGTGGAAGAAATGGAATATTTTCGTGAAGGGAGTCAAAGCTGCCAGCAAGTTTCTAAGATGTGCCTTTAGGATTCCTTTTGCTTTCTTTCTTTTTTTCCCCTTTTCAATAGTGTCCTTGGAAACTCTTCAGCTGAATTTACGAGTATTTCGGTCATTTTTTTAGTCCGAAGTCTTTGTTTTCATTAACTACTAGCCTTGACAATGTAAGTTTCTCCTACCTATGCTTGGAGGGATGTTGCAAGACAAGTCATGTATATCTTTTGATCATCAATGAACTTTGATAGAATGAATTTGGAGTGTAACAGCCTAAGAGGCATGGATATGAGACGATATCAATACGGAAATACGTGATTTCTTTAAAAAGTAAGACACAGACACATTATGGATACGTTGAGTTAAGTACATACAAATTTATGGTTATGCCTATACATTCACATAAGTTTAATTCCCAAGTTAAAAAATACATATGATACATTAAGGTATGAAGAATCTACATGGTCACCGACTCACGGGACTCCAGAAATCCATAAAAATAAATAGAAGCATGAGCATAGCTACCAAATGCTACTCATGATAGTGCTTTACTTATTAAATCATATGCTTTATCTCATATGAGTTTACGTAGCATGTAATTTGTACAATGTGATGATATTTTCCAACTTGTATAAGAAAGTTATAATTCAATTTCTAATATTTCACTCATTCACAAGTTTCTAAGGAGTGTCAATCGCGTACTAGATCATTCGTTTCTTAGTCATGGACCCCTAACAAGTGCTGGACACGTTGCAAAAAAAGTGCCAGACATGTGTCCAAATTAAGATTTTTGCATCTTAAATATGGACACAAAAAAGAGTATTGGACACTGTCTGAGAAGTGTCGGTGTCCGACACTTGTCGGACAGACACGTAACCTTCTCTGAAGTGTCCGTGCTCCCAGGTAACAGCCTTTGGCTTATTGAGGAGGATAGTTTCATCTTGTGTTTTACTGGATTTCCAATAGGGCGAGTTCGCTCTGCATCTCTTTCGTGGGTTCCATACGAGTGGTGAACTCATCCCTTTTGCTTCGAATATTTTGTTGTTTATTTTTTCCCTCCTCTGAAAATCAAGTATCAAATTCTTAATATAGATGAGTCAGTAACCAAAGAGCTCAATCAACAAAACCATTGCTAATAAATGCTGCAACTTTACCTGTTTATAAGTTAACAAGTAAACTTCAACGAAAGTACAAAAACAAATGCAAGTTGCCTTTGTTTCCACATCATCAACTTAATTGTACCTGACACAAAAAGGGTTATTAACTACGTCAATCTAACTATTTACCTGGTTTTTAAGACAATTACGAGGCCCTCCATAAGTACGATTTAAAGCATCTGTAATAGCAGTTACAAAGCAAGAAGCAGAAAAGCCACAGGTCTCTCTGTCATCCGTACCATTCAACAGAAGTACCTACAATTGAAGTAAATTCATAAAGAGAACACCACAACGTCGACAAGCCAGCATTTTTACAGCCATTTCAGGTGTTTGTAGCTACAACCTTGTGAAATAATTAGTGCTGTCCAAGTATCAAAGTAAGGGCCTCAAAATTGTCAGAAAAATCAATCATGAAGGAGTTAGCTTATTCATGTTCATGAACTAATAGATAAGTCTACAGCAAATCAAACAGATCTTTTCCACTAAAACAGCACATACCTAAAAACATGGTAGAAGATTACCTTTGGGCAAGACCGTGACGAGATACTCTCCCCCATGCCAAGTAAAACCTAAGCATTGAGCATAGTTTAAAAGGATAAAATAAAGTACCGTTAAGAGTTTTTCTGGGTTTCTCATAAGGATTTTGATATTCGCGCTCCACTTTTTACTGATGGCGCTCCACTTTGTTCATGAAGTTACTAGTAACTTCACATTAAAAGTGGAGCGCCATCAGTAAAAAGTGGAGCACAAAAATCAATTTCCTTCTCATAAATAACAAACCAGTAATTATAAACTGTTTGGTAGCAAGCAGAAAACAAAAGATAGAGGACAATTACCATTAAGGGATCAAAATAAGGCAGGAAAATGAGATCCATGATCATGGTTATTTTCAAATTTTAGGTTCTTAAATCAGATCAGTTATGCCAAACAAAATCAGTGGCAATATAATATGAACCCAGAAAAAATAGGGAAATCCCTCTTTTATTAAGGACTCCCAAGTATTTTTGCCGGGCATACTGAGTTGATAAATTGGTAAAGGAACTATTAGGTTCGTAGTGTTACCAGCGATGGGCAGATTGAAGTAAAAAGGGACCCCATTGCATAAATGACGCTGTCAACAGTGCTCAACTGGTCCAGGACAGTGGGGTTTACACTGGGAAAAACCTATTCAGCAGAAGCCACAGAGGTTATTTAGAACAGCAGATAAAAGGAATCACAGATGTACTAACACGTAATTTTATATCCATGCATTAGCGGAATATGCCAACTTAATAGCATGGTAGGGAACAGTGCAGTAGCATAGCACTACAGCTTTTACCCGTGGGGAATAAAAGTCTTAATTTCTGAACATGAACTCCAAAGAAAATAAGGAGTACGTAAAGTATGTCCAACAAAAAGCTGACAAACGTGAAACAAAAGACAACCATCTTTAAGGAAAAATTTACCACGCCACTAGCCATTGTTGGTTCGTCAAACTCCAGTTGCCTGGACTGAGGCCATCATAACAAATACAGGAGTCTTTTTGCTCACTATATACATCAGAACTAGAGGAATGGGAGTATGAGTTGCCTTATCTTGCTGGTTGCAGCGGACTTGTGTTTGTCACACTATTGATTGATAGAAATGTATGTCGAAATTCATTCACACATATGTACATATTTTATTGGCAATTCTGTGTATCAAGATTTAATAAAAACGAAAAGCACAAAGTAAAAATAAATTTCAATGGTAAATGAAAACCATCACAGTGAGAGATATTTCATTGCTTATTATTTGAAAGAAAAGGTTAAGCATTAGGCTGTAAAATTATGACATACTTTGTCAGAGAAAGGGGAAAAAGATGATAACTTTGAACTTTAACATCTAACTTTCATGGAACTCATATCCAATATAAAAGTGGAGACTTGGAGCTGATAAATACCGATCATGTTATTGATATGCCAATCATTCAAAAGGAAATGTAACAATAATATCATTTGCAAGTCATAGGGCATCTGAATGGCACCAAACTAAAATTTTGCAAAACTTGTCTTTGCTTTTTAGTTCTCAATTGCAAGACTGCAAAATTGACAATAGTGGCTTCAAAAACATGGGCGTTTGTAGCAGAATACTGACTGAGACATGTATACAAGTGTATTTCTTGTTTGACAAGTGGTAGTACCCATGCACTTGGATGTTGTACTGTTGATGGTACACCCAACAAGTATGTGATGTACAATTCACGTCACAATAGGATGATAATACCGATACAAAACGTCTGTTCTATAAATGGTACAGCCAACAAGCACGTGATGTACTATTCACCTCGTGCAATAGATTGCTGCCCTCGCTTGACATGTAGAACACCCGCTTTATTCTTGAAGGAAGTGCTGGAGTTGAAGAGCTTACCTACAGATGAAAGTCAGTAGTTAAATTAATAGAAAACTCGAATACAGATATGCTGAAAATTGAAACAGTGAAAAGAAAAAAAAAATCCAACCAATGAGGTCTGTATACATCCCTTGGTTTCAAATTACTCAACAAGTGATAATTCTGGGGAATATCATACAATCCAGCTTACTATGGCTGAAGTTTATAGAGGAAGAATTTGGATTTCAGCCCTTACTTCCAAATTACTCAATAAGTTATTCTAACTTCTTAAGGCATAGAAAACCGATTCTAATGAATTTAATCGCTGCCATACAATCCATCATGATTACTGGAATGCACCACCACAACAAGAGGAACTAAGATTAGCCAACCCTTGAAGACTTTCACAACCAAAATAGCCCTTGCTATATTACGGTGTTTCTAAAGTCTTCAAAAGCAATTGCCTAGGGAGTGCTTTTCATTCTTTGATCCCTGCAACGACAATTTATGCCAGCTCAGTAGTTGTACTGTTGCAGGAAGTCATGTAATTGAATTTTTTATGAGGCATTTTACAGGTGTACTGCCCGTAGTATGAATGAGTTAGCAGCAGGAGCTTGATTTGGATCTTCCATCATTATATTCCCACATCCAACCCTCTAACTAGCGCCCACACCAACGTATATATGGATGCATCCAGTATGAGTATGCAGCAAGGTCAGCTTAATTTCTCATCCGCAAGTATTCTTAGCTATAATGTTTCTACAATTTTGCAATCTACCAAGAAATGTGAGCTCGCAACATAATGGTATTAGCATGAAAAAAATGGTGCACACTACATCATCATGTGATAATAGAGGTACCTTATTTATACGTTCCATGGATCCGTTGGATGGATGAGATATTTCATTCTGACCTCGTATGACGGTACCATCCTGTAGATAGTTACACCAAAGAAAATGTCAATTGTAAAGAGAACGTGAATTGTAAAGATAACCAAGTAAAACTACCACTCAAACTAGCCAAGGATAGGTCAAAACTATATAGGACAGGCTTGCAGGTAATGTAGATAGTTTCTGTCCATATTGAACACGTTAGCTGCAGCATTCAGACATTTTATTGGGGGAGGGAAAAAAAAGAAGAAGAAGGTAGTATTGTTTATAACTTTACAGTCTTTACTTCATAGTTCATAGCATATATAGAAGAAAAACTTAGCAAGAATGAAAAAAAAAAAGATAGAGGAAAGGATCCAAACGTGCACCATTATCTGTTAAGACTCAAGCAAAATACAAACATACACGTGAAAAACCTCTTTATCATTTTGTTTTCTCATAAGCTAGCAGCATTTACATAATGTCTCGTCCTAAATTAAATACTGAACTCGGGACTTCCGCTCATGCCAAGTTGAGCTGATATAGCATATCTACCATTTTTTCATTTGCGGTTTCCCTTCTTTCACGACCTCTCACTGTCCCATCATGTATGCTACCCCTTCTCTCTCCCCCAAACCTCCCCTCCTAAAAAAAAATCAAAAGAACTCTTGTCACATGTATGCTGTCCTCTTTTTGCAGGTGGCACCATGGCTTGCATTTCATTCAATTCATTCCAACAAACTTAGAAAGCATATTTTATAATTTCAGGAAAATATGAATAAAGATCTAAGACAACTAGTAAACACCTTTTAAGCTACCAAAAAGGAATTATATCAAAACATATTTAATTATCCAGTGTGTCCCTGTATCCTTGAAATGAAAATTCGAGGAACCTGATAATTAGACACAATCCCGCACCGATATTCATGCCGGAGTCCACGTAACAAAATATCCCATTAAGGTTGTAGGTTTCCACAAAAAATTGAAATGGCACGCATGTTAATATCGTATTTGATGACTCACATTTTGGGACATGGTTAAATTTGTAAAAACATGCATATCATATCACAATTCACAGCAATCAAATGCCTCTTCTATATTTCTATTGCATGAGGTGAAGTAGCTCAATTGCAAAATCTCCTTCGACCTAAATGTACTTTTGGACGAGAATAAAGAAATACGGTTGGTTGTGAATCTTACGACCGATTTTATGTTTACATTTTCATGACTATTAAAGATTCAATACCTTCAAAGTTTTTGGTTGAAAATCATGTCAGTTCCCCAAGGCTCGTAAGCCTTTCTGAGCCAAACACATGCGGCTCAGTCACAGGCAACCTCAAAATCCAATTCAAGCTCCTTTATTTGGGTGATTATGAGGTCAGGGGAACTCTTACCAAGTCAAGCTCAAACTACTTGTTTTAAATCCCGAACCAAGGTCTCAAATAAGAACCTCTATATCAGGCTGTAAGCCATATGTTATGAGAGGAAATATGCACATATCTCTAAGATTAAGATCCAGAAAAAAAGCAGATAATCGTACCCACAATTCACAGCCCAACGTGAGCCTGTCATTGGTGGATATCACCGGGAGGACCACACTTTCAGCAGGAATATCGGAAACACGTGAAAACAAAAATATTGCAGCATCTAAAGACTGAAAGAATATGCGTGCTCCTGCAAAGAAAAAATTTCCAATGCTGCAAATGTATAGGTGTTAGTTTACAGCAACCGCAGCCTCCCAGTGAACTTGACAATGAAATATTCTCATCATAAATAGGAGCCATAACTAACAAGGACACTAAACAACAGAAGAAAACAATTAACAAGAAAAGAAAACAAATACATACACCCAGAACCTCTTTTGAGTCAAACTCAGTAAAGGTTCGAATGAAAGATGACAAGGCACCAGAAGAAAATAACAAAACTACTCACCATAAAATAAATACCAACAGCTTATCTACAGAAGATCAGTTGACATTGTAAAAGCAAAACACTATAAAGGATGGTGGAATAGCTGATTGAAAGCATTCAAAAAAGGACCAAGGAAAGCCTATATAGGTAAGCATCGCAGGGCATGGTATATTAACGACAATTGTAGCTCTAGCAGCAACATGAGTAAGAGTACAAGATTTTTAGGTACGACAAACACACCAGGAATCAACTGAAATCAGAAATATCCAAGGCTGTAAATCGTATATAGCTATTGCTAAAGCATCCAACTCAAAACAATTGGCAGTGAAAAGAGAGGCCTCCAAGGTCCATATACTAGTTTAGGAAGTGATAGTTAGCCAATGCATAACAAGCTCTAACATTTCCCCGCATGTGCATCCCCTTCCTCAGACATAGAGAGCTAAACAAAGGATCTATAACATAGGAATCATAACGAGATCAGGTGCACTTAAGGGACAAACAGCGGGGTCATCAATCAAGAGAGTCTTGTCCAAAAGCCTAGATCTGATACCATGTTAAAGCATCCTACTCAAAACCAAAGGCAATGAATGGGAGGTCGCCCATATACTACTTTTTGAGGTAATAATTGACCAATGTGGGACAAGCTCTGACGGTTATTAAGGAACCTCTATGCTGGTGTTTATTGCTTAATATTTTTACTTTCAGCTGAACTTATAAGAGTTATTTATGAGAATGCATTAATTGGCATTGGTTTGGGGATCATTAAAATGTAACCAGCAAGCATTTTGGCAATGTCTCATGGTGACCACAGTGAGAGCCTAAAATTCTTTCCACCACTATTTAAAATTTCCCCATCTTCCATAAGTAAAAACTAAAATCCATCTTTGACTTTCTTATAAAAAGCTTTGTAAGTTTCAGTTGGACCTGACATTACCTTTAGGTCATACCAAATGACAACCACCTTTCTGAAATGCATGCTTCAAAGAAAAAAGAAACCAAGGTCATATATCAGCGTGATGCCATGATGTGGTAGCCACAGCTTGGTAGGACAAGTCCTGCTCACCTAGGAAACCCTGAGGCTATATTTGGATAAGTTCAACAGTTTAATGTTTTTCTAGAAATTCTTCAAACAATCCCCAGAATCACGTTTGCTTCCTGCCTTATTAACGGAATTCAGGAACAATACTAGAAATTCTGGAAAAGGGAGTTCACTGGGGTTGTGAGCTGAGTAACATCGATTGGTTAAAACGTAAGAGAAAGAAAATCCCCAAAAGGAATACAAAAAAACTAAGCTCTAATATATTCTATTCAAGATGATAAAAACTAGCAACATAAGAGACCTTTTCACTATTTATAGACTCAGGGACCCTACTAACACTAGAGGACGGCAGGACGCTATAATGACACAAAAACCCTCAATTTTATTGCATCACAAAAGTACATCAAAACTTGCCCTTCCCTTTAGACACCTGTAAGTATTCTTATATCTTGCGATCCCCAACCTCCCATCTATTCCTCCCTACAAAAACAATTAAAAGCAGTTTTATCAACTTTCTTACGGTTCTTATGGGGGCATATTCCAGTGACATATTGCAGAACTTTTTGATTCCATCAAGTATAAACCCCAACTGGAAGACATGGTCTCTTTGTACCACAGAAAATCCCACTCCGTTCAGCCTCCCATAACCACCAAATAATGCAACAAGCGACCATACGTCGTACAATAAGCAACTCTCAGGAGTTTACTACTTTGATTTAAAGACAATTATATCAACTTTCTTAGACGTGCTTATTAATAATAAATCAACTTTTTATTTTCCAATACAGAAATTATTGTACAAAATTTTAAAATAACACCTCAAAGATAGAATTCCTCCATGAAGCACCAACACACCTATCTAGTATTCCTCCATGAAGCACCAACACACTTATCTAGTTGCTTATCAGTGTTAGACTTGTCAGAGACAGATATGGGACACCACATGGTGTATCCAATTACTTGGACAGTTTTTTAAGCAGGAGACACGTCAGGGACACGCGTCTCTCAAGTTACATGGAGTGGGATACTGTAAGGACCATCTTAGAAAAATAACACTTTATTTCATAACCTAGAGTATAAAATTCAAAACACAAATGGTAAAAATTTGCAAATAAAAATAGTGTTAAGAGTGTTAATTGACCCTGACAAAAATATTAATGATATATATAGAGTGTTAGTACAAGATACACAAGACTAAGTTACCCTCACTCACAAACTCAAAAGTATATAATCTTCTAATAGCCTTCGTCTTAGACTCTTAATTACAATTTTCAAATAGTAAAAGGTAAGAATTTTAAATTATAATAACAGTTTAAGGTATATTTAGTACTGTATTTGTTGAATACATATGAATAACTAAATATACACACATATATATAGATCTTTTTCCGATGGTGTCCCTCACCATGTCTGTGTCCACATTTTTTTAGAATTATTGTCTCATGTGAACATATCCACCCTGAATCCAATGCTTCAAAGTCAGTTTCCTATGGAAAACTTATACTAATCTAAATTAGGCAATGGGAACAATACTTCTACTCATAACTGAAAAGTGGTTAAACATAATTCCTAGAAGTTGTAAAAATTGGTTCAAGTGCAGCAAATGGAATCTCATAATCAAACAGAGAAGGAAATAAGTACCTTCCATTGCTGAAACAAAATGATTCATTGGAACGACGAAGGATCTGCACACAGAAATTTTGATGGCTTCCCATGTCAAGCACTTATCCAACTGGTTCAGAAGAGCTAATAACAAGAGTACCAGGATGGAAGTACAGATGAAAAAAGCAGAATTAAAAAAGGAGTGAAGAAGTCACGCTCTTATTACCCTAAAGAGAGGAAGAAAAGAGTATCACATTGCAACCATAATAGCAGCTAAAGCTTCAGAAGGGTGTAGTACAACAGTCCTAAAATTACAACAGGGGTATCAGAAGGACAAAGAATCCCAAGCCATTTAACACTACAACTACGAATCACAAGACAAGAACTAAACTACCAAAATCGCAAGAAAAAATGCATCCACAAGAAATCAGGCAGCCAAGATTTGGGACTTATAGAAGACAGCGAGAAGAATCTACAGACAAAGTCCAACCAAACATCAGAAGGCCCTTCAGTTAGATTCCGAAACTAAAATTTGGAAGTGTGCTTGGCAAAGGGTCACTCAAAAGGTGCTAAAACAGGGGCCTGCATAGCGTTGTCACTTTTTCTTGAAGCTTTTTGAAACTTGGTAGAATTCAGGGGAAGTTTGTGGTGGCTTCGTATAACCAATAAGCTAGGACGCATCCCCATAATGCTTATGAGGAAAGCTCTAGCATTGTCCGGAAGAAACAGCCTACCCAAACACCGTAGCATGTTCAGATGATGAGATGAAGAAACAGAATATTGGCACGCTAGGTCAATGTATAGGTTAGATTTTAAATGTTTGGATAATGAGGTGCAAAGCAAGTATTTTAAAGGATGTCTGGAACCTTCAAGAAATAAATATAGGGCAAAGTACATTTTGACCTCTTATTAATTTTGCTGAAGCCATCCATATTCTCACTTTAGTTGAAAGTTCAGGGGGTTGAGAATAGTGTGCTGCAACATTTACTTTTAGTACATTATGAATTGAAAAGACAAACTATGAAGGGACTGGTGTAAGAAGTAATTTCCAGGACTTCAGAGGGTAATCTAACCTAATTCAAACCTCACAGGAGGTTAGTATGAGTTACTAAATGAGAAAACATTAAATAAAATGACAAGATATGATGCATCCAAATAGTTAACAATTGGTGTTACCAGCAAACCTGATTCTGAAAGTAAGCCAAAAAGGCTCGAATAGTTTCCCTGTAGGGTTTCGAAACACCGTTCCACAGAAAATGTTCGCCTTCCACTATAGCATACCTGTGGAAAAGAATTTTAATGACTGTCTACCTTGAGCTAAAATAGTTTGACAAATCATGTCTTGGTTGAAAAACGTTACACCTTGGCCCATTATTTCCATTATTTAAAATGAGGTGCAATCGTCTTAAACCCCTTTGTCCATTTCTTTAGCAGTAGAATACAACAAAACTGTTAGATGATGGATCTATTTGTATCTAGTGCAATTATGTGTCTTATCATGTAATTAGTTTAAGTATCTAGGACCGTAGTGTAATTATTATACAGCTTGTACATATATATTTTACGTTGAATGAAATTAACCCTAATGGGTTTTCTCCCTATTACGATTACCCTAAAACTAAACATGGTATCAGAGCGATAGAACCTGGGCGACCTACGACGTTCTTCTTGTTGCTGCGTGAACAGTACTTGCGTGAACAGTGTTTCGTGAACAGTACTCACGTGAACAGTGTTTGTGAACAATACTCGCATGAATAGTGCGCTTCGATCAGATCTGTTGCTGTTGCCGTCTTTTTTTCTTGCCGATCGGATCTATTTTTTCTTCTCTCACGAAGTTTCAACATTGTTTCAGTCAGATTCGAAGGTATTCAGTTGATTTTTTTGAGGTTCTAGGGCTTTTGGAACCTTTATTTATTATTTTTGGAGTTCTAAAGTTGCTGGAAACATTGTTTATTGTTTATTTGGCATTATTGTTCTGCTTTCAAGATGTCAGAAGAGAAAAAACAGGCTTCCGCTAGTGGCAAGGATGAGTTGAGTCTTGTAGGGACTCTGGATAACTCTTCACTGGATATTTGTCCCATCAAACTGGATGGCACAAATTATTTACTTTGGTCTCGTACTTTTACATTAGCTATTGAAGCTAAAGGGATGTCTGAGTTCATTGAAGACCCTGTTACTGAGCCTACAACTGATGTTGAACTCAAAACGTTTTAAGTCTCGTCGATCTTTAGCCATGACCTGGTTGTTTAATTCTATGAAGGCTGATATTCGTAGTCCTTTCTTGCTTCTTAACACTCCATATCAGATTTGAACTATTGCCAAACAGACTTATTCTCAGCAGGGCAATGATGCTCAGTGTTTTGAGTTGCGAAAGCGACTTCGTACTATGGATCAACACAATCGATCTGTTGCTGTTTACTTTGCTAATCTCAGTGGGGCTTGGCAAGAATTTGATTATTATCAGGGGTTTCAGGCAGTTTGTTCCGTTGATGCTAGTGCTTGGTTAAAAAGAATAGAGAAAGAACGTGTGTATGACTTTCTTGCCGGTCTTGATGTGGAGTATGATCCAATTAAAGTGCAGGTGTTGGGTCGTGTTCCGTTTCCATCTTTAGGAGAGGCCTATGCCATTGTTGAACAGGAGGAGAGCAGAAGGGGTGCTATGTTACAAGCTCCCTCTTCTAATCGTTCTGCATTGGTTGCTATTCCGCAGGGACAGTTTGGGTCTGGCAGTGGAAAGTCTCAGTATGGTACTACTAGTGGGACCATAGACCGTATGTCACTCCAGTGTGATCATTGCCACAACACTGGATATACCAAGGATTTCTGTTGGAAGTTATATGGTCATCCTTCTCGTGGGCGAGGCAATGGACGTGGAGGTCAAGGTCGTGGTCCCGGGCGTTCTCAAGCTCAGGCACATGTTTCAGAGTTTACTACCTGGTTTGATTCTGGGTTCAGTACAAGAGTTCAGTCACCTTCTGAATCTGTTGGCGGTTTCTCTCAGGGGGAGATGCAAGCTCTCAGGCGTCTTATGGCTCGAGCTGATTCTTCCTCTACTATAGCTTCTACTTCCACAGCAGCTCCTACTGCATCCTATTTTGCTCATTCAGGTATTCCAGCTAGTGCATTTACTGCCTCCTCCGGTATTCCTTAGATTATCGATTCTGGTGCTTCAGATCATATGACAGGTTATTCCTCTGTTTTTGATTCCCATTCTGCTTGTTCTGGTAACGATAAGGTTCGAATTGCCGATGGGCCGTTCTCTGCTATTTCAGGGAAAGGTTCCGTTCGCTATTCTCCCTCTATCTCTCTCTCTTCAGTCCTCCATATTCCAAACTTTGCCACTAACCTTCTTTCAGTAAGTAGTTTTACCCATTCTGCAAACTGTTCCGTGACATTTTTTCCTACTCACTGTATCTTTCAGGAACTGGAAACGGGAAAGGTGATTGGCAATGGTAAAGCACATGGTGGTATCTATTATCTGGAGCATGGACCTCATCCATCTCAGCCGTCTTTATCATGTGGACAACCTCTACGGGCAGATATGAGTTCCACTCTTTCTTTGTTACATCGGTGGCACCGTAGATTGGGTCATCCCTCGTTTGGGATATTAGAAAAACTCTTTCCTATTTTAGTTAAACATTGTCCTAGGGATCAGTTTTTTTGTGAAGCCTGTGAGTTTGGGAAACATAAACGCTCTTTTTATGCACCTATTAATAAACGAAGTGATTCTCCATTTATGGTTATCCACTCTGATGTTTGGGGTCCTTCTCTTGTTACTTCTTTAAAGGGCTATCGATGGTTTGTTACTTTTATTGATTGTTATTCTCGTGCCACATGGGTGTACTTACTCCATTCAAAAAATGAAGTATTTTCCTGTTTCAAATCTTTTCATAAGATGGTGTGCACTCAGTTTGATACAAATATTAAAATTCTTCGGAGTGATAATGGGACTGAGTATATTGATAAGATTTTTCGGACATATCTAGATGATAATGATATTATTTTTCAGACGACTTGCGTTGACACTCCACAACAAAATGGAGTCGCTGAGCGTAAAAATCGTCATATTGCTAAGGTGGCTCGATCCCTTTTGTTCACTATGAATGTTCCCAAATATTTATGGGGAGAAGTTATTTTAACTGCCACATATCTTATCAACCGTATGCCATCCAGTGTCCTTAATTTTAAAACACCCATTGAGTGCCTGCCAAGCAGTTGTAGAGTTACGACTCTTCCACCTAGGGTGTTTGGTTGTGTGTGTTTTGTTCATGTCCCAAAACCTTCTGGGGGCAAGCTAGGACATAAAGCCCATAAGTGTATTTTTGTTGGGTACTCTCCTACCCAAAAAGGCTATAAGTGTTATGATCCTTATTCAAGAATGATGTTTGTTTCTATGGATGTTACCTTTTGGGAAACCGAGGTTTTTTATTCTCCCTCCAAACCATCTCTTCAGGGGGAGCATCAGCAGGAGAAAGAGATGTTTACCTTTTATAATCATAGTGAGGGGGAGAAATTTTTCTATGATCATAGTGAGGGGGAAAAAGAAAACACTGGAGAAGAACCAGTATCTGTTGAAAGGGAAACACATGATATTGGTGGTGACATTGAGGAACAATTACCTACACGACGACTACTGCAGGGAGCTGGCTTACAGAGGTATGCTAGACGGAAAAATGGAAAGTCTTCATGTACGTTACCACCTTGTCAATCACAATCACCCACTCCAGTTCCAGATTCCTCAGCTGACTCTTCTGGTAATGATTCTTCTCTTATTGAACCTCCTCCTATGGGTCTTGACAATGTTCCTATTGCTATTCGAAAAGGAGTTAGATCTTGTACTCAACATCCTATCTCACAGTTTGTTTCTTATGACCGTTTGTCTCTTTCATACTATGCCTTTGTCTCTTCTCTTTCCTCTATATCTATTCCACAGAATTGGTAAGATGCATTCAAGATGCTTAAGTGGAAAGGAGCTCTGGTAGAAGAGATGACAGCTTTGAAAAAGAATGGCACCTGGGATCTAGTGTCACTTCCAGGAGGGAAGAAACCAGTGGGTGTTCACTATTAAACAAAAGGCTGATGGTACAGTTAAGAGATACAAGGCAAGGCTGGTTGCCAGAGGTTTTACTCAAACTTATGATATTGACTATGAGGAGATGTTTGCTCCGGTAGCGAAGATGAATTCTGTGCGAGCTCTCCTCTCGTGTGCTGCCCACTTGAATTGACCTCTTCAACAGTTTGATGTGAAAAATGCATTCCTCCATGGTGATTTAGAGGAGGAAGTTTATATGGATATTCCACCAGGTTTCTCTTCTCCTGCAAGTGAAGGAAAGGTGTAGATTGAAGAAGGCACTTTATGGGCTGAAACAGTCACCTAGAGCTTGGTTTGGCAGGTTTTCTAAGGCTATGTTAAGTTTTGGTTACAAGCAAAGCCATGCAGATCATACGATGTTCATCCGGCGAAGTAATGGTAAGATTGCTGTCCTTATTGTTTATGTTGATGACATAATAATGACAGGCAATGATGTGAGTGAGATTCATAACCTTAAGTCTCGTCTAGCTCAAGAGTTCAAGATTAATGACTTGGGATCATTGAGATACTTTCTTGAAATGGAAGTAGCGAGGTCTGATAGAGGTATTTTTATTTCCCAACGCAAGTATATACTTGATTTTTTTGGAAGAAACAGGTATGTTGGGTTGTAGACCTGCAGACTCTCCTATTGAGGCGAATCATCATCTTACTGGAGATGTGGGGGAGCGTACTGATAAGGAAAGGTATCAGCGACTTGTGGGTCGACTAATATATTTGGCCCACACTCGACTAGATATTACTTATGCAGTAGGTGTTGTTAGTCAGTTTATGCATGATCCTCGTACATCACATCTAGATTCAGTTTATCGTATTTTGAGGTATCTGAAATCAGCTCCAGGAAAATGAATTCTATTCTCTAATCATGGCCATTTGCGATTGGAGGCATTCACTGATGCTGACTGGGCTGGTTCTGTGGATGATAGGCGCTCTACTTCTGGCTATTGCACTTTCCTTGGGGGTAATCTGATTACCTGGCGAAGTAAGAAACAATCGGTAGTCGCTAGGTCTAGCGCAGAAGCTGAATATAGAGCTATGGCTCATGGTGTTTGCAAGCTCTTGTGGCTCCAAACTTTGTTACTTGATTTGAAATTTGCTGACAGTGTTCCAATGAAACTCTACTGCGACAATAAAGCTGCCATTAACATTGCTCATAATCCCGTTCAACATGACAGAACGAAGCACATAGAGATTGATCGACACTTTATCAAGGAAAAGTTGAATGAGGGTTTGATATGTATGCCGTTTGTGAGATCTGGAGATCAGTTAGCTGATATATTCACAAAGGGCTAGGTAGCAAGAGTTTTCATCCTATTGTGTTCAAGTTGGGCTTGATTGATATCTTCGCACCAACTTGAGGGGGAGTGTTAGATGATGGATCTATTTGTATCTAGTGCAATTATGTGTCTTATCATGTAATTAGTTTAAGTATCTAGGACCGTAGTGTAATTATTATACAGCTTGTACATATATATTTTACGTTGAATGAAATTAACCCTAATGGGTTTTCTCCCTATTACGATTACCCTAAAACTGAACAAAAACATACAACCACTAGCTGTTAATAGTCAAAGCAGAAAGGAAACCATATAGCTGCTATATTTTTTACATCCAAATGTAAAACTCTTTACTCATTGACGATAAGTACCATACTCCATTAGTCATGAAATGGGGAAAATATGGATAATAGTAAGCCTAGAAGTATGTAACCATCAAAATCACATTCGCAGCCACATACTTTAGTATGCACACGTAATACTTAAGAATCTCAGATACAGCTACGCTGAATAAATAAGACATACAAGTACTTGCTTTGCTCTTTTCTCCAAACAAGGAGACTATAACTTCATATAGGGGCATGGATAGTGACAAATGACAGTGATTCTGAATCGGCTGGCAAAAACACAAGATATTTTAGGTACATACATACATAGAGAGAGAGAGAGAGAGAGAGAGAGAGATTTGGTTCAATCTCTATATGCCAATGACTACTGAAATCATGTAGAGAAACAGAGGCTAAGGAAATTGCTCTATACTAAGAGATGATATCAATCAACCTTAGCAGGATATTTATCTTTAATACGTCGGAAGATAATATGTGAACTATGGTAAAACTAGGCACGATGAGTAAGCACAACTGGATTTTGCTTCAGACATTCCAAAACCAGAAGCACGGTGACAGTCCATATGATACCAGTGCTGTATCCAAAACAATATACCACATATTATAGAAAATGATGCCGGAAACGGGTCATCTAAAAGAAGATCTAAGCAAGAGATGTGATCCTACCATTCTGATTTGGCTTCTTGTGCATCAAGAGGTAAGCGATGACCAAGCAACATTCGCACAGCAAGCGCCTCAGCTGTGCTCTGGTCAGACAATCTCAAACATCTTGACCTTATGTCTCCAACGGCCGGACCACCTAAAACATACCCATCCAGTTATCTCCCAACATCCTGGCTAAACAGATACTTAATGTATGCCAGTTTTAGAACACAGAGCATATTAATGCAACTAAAATGGGGTTCATATATTCATACATGGAGACAACTCTAATGTGGTTTCTGAACTTTTGCGATAAGAAATCCTGCACTGTGCTATCAAGCTGAACAAATCATCCTTGAACTCATTGTCTCAGCATAATAATCACAAAGTAAATACGAAGCAAACATCCTCTCCAAGTGCGGTAAACTAAACATACTGCTATCAGAATGTTGTGATACTAAAGAAACCTCAACTGCTAGGTCCAGTTTTCATCTAGCACTTCCCATATGCTCTATTGCTACTGGATGGTATCCGTTTGAATGTCGGGGCCACCACAATATGGACAAACAGAAAACAACACGAGGCCATGTACTTGTGGAAACTTACCAAGCACACGAACAATCTCAGCAGTGCTTCCTCCATCGTCAGAAACAGGGAGAACATGTGCAACCCGAGTAGTTAACTTTTTGAGCTCTTCAACAACACCATTAAAGGCAGTTCCGCCTGTTGCACTATCCAACTACTGGATAAATCTCAAAGCATCATAGATCTTCACAAAAAAGCAACAGGAAAAAGAATGCAAAGAACTTAACACCATAACCAAAAAGCACTAAAACCATAAACCCAACATTCAAAAGTTCTTGTTTTTACCAACAAACGAATAAAAAAATTGATGAAATCAGGGACTTGTTATGGCTATGTGAAGTTAGAGCGCTAGTTTGGAAGTGGGAGATCAATCAACAATATCACCAACTCACCTAGCCACCTTCCTCTTCCCATATTCAAATAGATGAAGCTAATGAGTGCGAAAGATTTCCTGGGTTCAGCAAGGTCTGTCAAATTTTATTTGTTGATTATCCAGGCCTCCACAATAGAGATGAAATGTTTCATATTGTACCGGGGAACCTACTCATAGGGAAGGAAGGGAGGGGGCAGTGTGTTGGTTAGGTAGGACCGTAGGGGGAAAAAGAGAGAATATTTGGACTTTGGAGCACCAGAGAATCCCACTTTTTTCCCCAAATCAACCGCAGACACTACAGATCGGTAACATACACTCGAGAGAGAGAGAGAGAGAGAGAGAGAGAGAGAGAGAGAGATCAGCCTCATCAGCCTATTAAGTTACCAATTGTCCCAAAAGCTTACGCTGTTAAGAAATGGGCCCATCAATATATATCAAGCTATCTAACACCCTCCCTCACGTGCAACCTTGTCTTGCACGTGGAGATGCAAACATCCATACCAATTGTGATAGAATGCAAGAGGGGGGGATAATGGAAACTAGGAACAAATGCAAATAAACAGACTTGAAACCAAAATCTCTCCCAACCTGAGCTTTGATACCTTGTTAAGTTACCAATTGTACTCAAAAGCTTAATTTGTTAGGAAATAGCCCAACTATGTATATCAAGCTATCTAACACTGCCAACAGGGGAACTGGGGCTTTCTCTACAAGCACCATATAATCAGAGATTCCTAGTTACCAAGCCCAAGTCTGAAGTCAGATGATTGGTTCAAGAAAAAACCCTCAAGTCCTCAACGTTTTGTCAAATTATCAAATATGAAGGGTAGTAAAATCAGACAATAGAAATTTGTGATGGTCTTCATTAATAGATGGCCTTCATTAATAGAGGGCCTATGAATGAATGAAAACTATACAACTTTTTATCAAAAAAAATAACCCGGAGAGTTTCAATCTTGACAAATGAAGTGCTTCTTGAACTTCAAAAAACAAAATATAGACTGTGGAAACTCTATATCCAACCCAGAAGCTTAAGCTATGAGGTGAGAGGTCCCAACATCATATTAAGTGATCACCATTCCTTTCCCAAGTAATGCGGGACTGTATTCCTTAACATACACCACTAAATCTGAAGTTGCCATAGTAAGAAATGGTTGTTTCGATGACTACGCAAAATTTTCTCACAATGATCTTTGGTACAAAACTTGTCACCGTAGTTGTTCTAAGAATCTTACACCCATTAAATAACTTAATGGAGATTCAAATTCAAATAAAGATGGATTATGAAGCACCGACACAACTAGAAATTGTCGTATTCGTGTCGGACACTCTGGGGATACACCTAACATGGGGACAGGTATCGGACATGCCAAGTGGCATGTCCATTAAATTATAATACTTTTATGTGGGACCCACCGGGGACAAGCTGAGAGACACACTGAGGACACGGCAAGGTGATTTTTATATAACTTTTGTTGGAGTTTGTACCACATCGGTTAATTATCTCCGCCAAAAACTAGTATATGAGCATGGGTAGCCTCTCCCCCCATTACCAAATAGTTTTGAGTTGAATGCTTTAACTTTAAAAGCTTTTTCAGGGTACAATACTCATAACTTCAAAAGTACTGGGTCAAAATAATGTAAAACACAAGCATGTTCATAAGCATACACCATTGGTCCATAATGCATCCGATAGGAATCCTAACCTAGATGTTTTAGTGGTTACAGTGTATGTTTGCATAAAAAACACAACTTATTTTAATAAGAATTGATGTATCCCTGTAGTGTCCGTGTCCCTATTTTTTAAGAATTTTCTTGTCCCGCATGCATATCCGTGTCTCTGGCCGTGTCCGTGTCCATATCCATGCTACATGGCAGATGGATGTCTCTCAAAAGTCACCCTCTAGGCAATTCCCCACATCAGAGCATATCCAAGCTCACATTAGGCTAATTAATCTATACTTCAGCAATGATGTTTTCAATTTCGTTTTGGTTTTTCCCAACAGTAAATGGTTTTTTCAATTACATTTCGGTTTTTCACTCTCTGACCTGCAAAACAACATGAATCTTGCTGACCCAGAAAAAAAAAAAAAAACGAATCTTGCACACAAAAAACTTCATTTAGAAATGTAGAGATATAGAGAGAAGAGAAGAGACCTGAGAAGACGAGCAAGGATGGTTGACTTCGGTTAGGGTTTGAGAAGGAGCAGTGGCAGGGGTGAAGCGAGGGCCGAGAGGAAGCCATGGGGAGGGATCGGAAAGGAGAGAGAGAGCGAAAATGGAAGTTGACAAATGGAGGCTGGAGGGACTTCCAAAGCGGGGGACCCAAACAACTGTCCGCCATATTCCCGCTAACGAATCTTTCAATCGCTGTTCAAAAAAAAATCTTTCAATCAAATACGTATGGGCGGATCAAAAAAAAAAAAAAAATCAAATACGTATGGTATGGATGAATGAATCAAATTACAGACACCCCTCTCTCTTTCTTCATACTCATTCTTTTTATAAATTTAATGGAGCAACAGTCCTGCAGTCAAGCTATTATATAAACTAGATCTGACTGCGCAATCCAAACATCCGGGAGAAACTAGCGCGGCCGGGTCTTACTTACTGCAGGATACTCACCTGATAGAAAATTAAACCTTGAGAAGTACTCTTAAAACTTTGGCATCCGCAGAACCACCACTGGGTATGTCTCCTTCTTCATGCTTGCTCACAGTAGATCACTAAAATCAACTGTCCAACTCGTTTGGTTTGAGAACCACTTGGTGAATTTGGTTCCTCGTGTTCCTCCCCATAAGTGGCCAGGGTTCGAGTCTCGTGACAGTGGGCATTTGGGGCCAAGGCTGTGAATAGCCTTTGGATCTCTTATGCTAATTTCAACATCCTCTGTTAATTCCACCACTACTCCGCTGATATATACAATGTTGATAAAAAAAAAAAAACTTGTTCGGTTTGTTACTGGTTTGATTGAAACAAGTTTGAAATCACTCCGTCTCGGTAACAAACCAAATCTGAACAACATATTTTTATAAGTCGTTAAATTTTCAAACCAAATTTAAAGAATCAATCAACTGTTCAACTTGTTCGGTTGGTTTTATCAGCCTTACTGTTTTGTAGTAGTACCAAAAGTTTCAAGTTTTCCACTCCATGTTACCAAATTGGATTAGCTTAGTTAGACATTCTTAAAAACTTTCACGGGGAAGGGCAGGGAGTCAATTATTGTCAAAAGAAAAAAATGGTAATTTCTTCCCTTGAAGCCTTCAGTTGGTTAGTATAATTGTATGCTTATATCCCGTTTAATGTAATTCGGACACTTGTATTCTTCTTGTAATAATTAAATAAAATACCTAACAAATAAGACAATGTGCACAATGCCTTGATCTCTAACAAAGCCAATCGAAAAGATTTATTGTCTTCACTCAATTCAGATTACATCCCAACAGGGGATGGCAATCTTCTCCACCCCACCCCAACCTCGCTCTGATTAGGGTGATTTCTCTACTTGTTTTTTCTTTCGTTGTGGGCCAAAAATGGGAAAGAAATTAGCGTTTTCTTTTGGTTTATGTTTTAGTATTCCGTACTCCCATATTGTCACCCGCCCCGTACCCACATTGATTACAGTTGAGATGAATTAATAGTTTACTCCCGATCAAATACTCCTCTGTCCCAAATTATTAGTCCCTTTTAAGAGTACTGCCACGTTAAATATCGTGTACAACTAATGAGAGGTCTACAGATAGGAAAGTACCGTAGTTTCAAATATGAGCAAAACATTTGTTTTGTATTTGCTATGACAGGAAATGAGAACATGAAATTAACATCGCAGTCTTTTCGAATGCTTAGCTGCTGCTTGAAAAGCCATGGCATTGAGGTGTTCAATATGATGGGAGATACTCTTCACATGAACAAGGTAAAAACATCATTTTAGTCCACGCGTAAGCATGTCAAAAGCGTAGGGCAACGATTAAGGACCTCAAGTACTGCAGAGATTTGAGACTGCAATGCTATTTTAAACACAAGGGCTCTCCGAACTTACAAAACTGGCTATAAATCTGTTGAAAAAAGGGTGGATCCTCATCAAGTCTTAAACACCTGAGACTTGGATTACCAACAATTTTGTTTAAAGAAACAATGAAAACCGCAATTGAAATTGCCTGGTTAATTATTTGCAGAAAGATAAATTATCTAAACAATTTCCCAGTCAGAATCACAGAAAACATGATTCCCGCACTCCACTTTCTTTGCAAGCCCTAAACATTCTCCTTTGCATTGGTTTTGACCCGCATCAAGATCATTCCTGGGTGCTTGCCCACATTCATGCTCTTTTGTAGGTTTCATTTTCGCGGTACAGGCCTCACGAGTTATGTTCTGAAAGAAATTACCCACCCAAAAAAAAGAAAAGAAAGAGGAGTTAATGTTCTGAAAGGGAACACCAGAAATTTTAGTAACAGATGAAAACCATGGAGGAGACTAACTTAGTTCTACCTAAAACAACCTTGCTATCAAATTAATCAACTTTGAAAATAGTGAAGTAAGAACTCTGCATCAAGTCCATCATGCTTATATCCTAACGAATATTTATACTAATGATTTCTAATCACGTACAAACAGAAACTAAGAAGGTACCAAATTTTACATGCAGTACTAAATTCACCGGAGAGAGAGATGGATGCACCTTGGAAATCCGACTTTTTGCCGCAGTACGACTTTTTGCAGCAGTAAGACAAACGGAACAAAGTTTATTCATATCCCGCACAAAACAGCTCTCATCAAGCTTCAGTTTACGAAATTGGGCGGCTTCCATCCCAGGTTCGATAACATAACTATCCGTGAACGTTTCTGCACTACCATAAACTGATCCTTCTGGGACTCAAAATTGAAGGAAAATGCATGTTATCATCAAGATCAAGAAGTACGTTATGATTTATCATGACACTAAACCCTATGCAAGAAATACATAAATTGACAAAATTGAATGATTAACAGATGCATGATAAGGTGGGGAAGAACTTTGTAATAAGCTGGGAAAATCGATGGGGATCTGTAATTAGATGTCATGCGACAAACATGCGCAACTCCCACTGCTAGTGGATCAGTTCACCAAAAGAAAATTAATACCTGTTCTACGAACTGCATTTTCAATATTTCAGAGCAAAAGCCTAGCTAAGATAACTCTAATAGGTGCGCAAAAGATAATACATGCTAGCTTGTTTGAAATGGAGGAAACTAAAGGACCACAATAAGCCAACAAGATGATCAGATGCAATTGAAGTATTACTTTGCTAATACGAAACGAGCACCAACATCTCTAGATACTGAGAGAACTCTTCACTATTTATCTCTAGAGTAACTAAGAGAAGTTTTCATTTCCTCGCTTCTTTTTTTGCTTTATTGATTACCAAGCCAGCATATTTATTAAAAGTTAAAGGAAAGGTTAGAAGTTGGAGGTTAGCTTTTTTGTGACGAGAAAGCCGTAACTTTTGACACTTCAGAAGAGATGATGGTGTGTTAGCCTTTGTAATCTCTTTCAAATACTTTTCTAAGTTTTTCAGTTTTTATTTCCCACTCCAGTGGGAATTCTTCCCTAGGAGCCTCACAGCATTGGAATGATTAGCATTAAGGGCATGTTTGCAGTAGCTGTGGTACAGATTTTAGATTATAGCTTCAATTTCTACTGCATATAATAAATTTTGGGTTTCAGTAAAGCAGATAAACATGTTTTCTATAGGTAGTATGATTAAGCTGCAGTAAAAGTTGGTACTATTTACTACAAAAGGTTAAATCAGCTTATAGAATGCTTAGAATCTGTAATATAATCTGAAAAGCACCCTAAACCCAGCTTCTCTAGAATTGGATTTAGACCCTTTTTCAGCTTAAATCCATAGAATCCAACACGCACTAAGAATGTTAAAGATTTCCCATCGTGAAATTTCAGCAAGGGAGACATCCAAAAGAAAAAGGCCATGGATTCTTCAATCACACAAACTACACTGTCAACTAAATCAAGGCCACTCGTAAAATAAGTGCGCACAATACCATTAAAAACCAAGAAAATCTACCAATTCCCAATAAGTAATCCCATATAACAGTTTCCATATTTTTCAATCAACACATGCCAGAGACTGAAACACAAATGAGTAAGTATAAAAACTGTGAATCTATCATACAAATATGGCTCACAATGCCAAGAAGATGTATTAGTAAAATAATGCTAGTCCTATTGAGGAAAGAAACAATATGAATAAAAAGAGAAGTGAAGAAATGCCTAGTTACCAGGATAGCCAACAGCAACATAATCCTCCGATTCAGCAGAAACTTCATTTGACAACTCAAACTCAGCCGAACAAGAATTTGTCGCAGATACTGTCTTGAAGGTAGGAGGTGTAAGTAAGCCAGGGCAGAAATTAACAGGAGGAAATTAAGTTAAAAAAGAAAGAAACACATATAAAATAGGACAACAGAACCTACTGTTAGATACTGCCGATGAGGCAGCACAAGAAGTAAATCCAATATCTGAAGCTCCACACAGTGAGGCTTCAATAAAAATAACTGAATTAGATGATGGCATTTCGTTTGAAGTATCAGCTACGATTTTCACAGGGTTAGTTGTTTCCCCTTCCATCACATAAGGGTTATATTCTTCAAGAGATATACATGTATCCTCCTCTGCAGCGGCATCTTCTTCTGGAATCTCAGTTGGCAACGGTTTCTCCACTGAGGAATTTTCCAAGACACTCGAATGCAAATTTTCACACATGTCAATATCAGTCTTTTGCTTCGACTGTGAATCACTATACGGCCCTTCCACAAGTTCTAGTAAATAGGCGAGATCAATACTTCTATTTTGTTGAGGAGATAATTTTGGAGCTGCAACTTCAATGGAATCTGGCGAAATTGCAGGAAGCACATCATGCACAAACTCTGAACAGAGTTGTTTTATATTGGCACCCATTGTATGCACCTGATGTTCAATGTTGCCACCCACTGCCTGCAACTGCTGTTCAACATATTTAAATGTGTCCTGTCCAAGTAACCAGATAATTTGACATGAGACTCATTAGCAGCATCAGGAGCTTAATGACCCAATGTTAGCAAACCTCAAAATTAGTTAACTATTCAACCTCATGAAGGGGAAATAATCATGATATTGTTTTTGGAATCCTACAAGATCCATTCGTTCCTTTTTCTCTTACAGATGGTTAGAACTTCATCTGAGATCGAATCCTACAGAAAGGTCTACTAGGGGTCCGAAATTGTAGAAGAAACAACAATATCTTTCTTTTGTTGCTCCCAGCCGATCGGAAAATAAGGAAATGGTTGATCAACAAAAAAGTTCTAAACCAAAGACATGCAATGGAGCAATAGGCAGTCAAGTGAATTCCAGTCCACCAGATAATATGACCTATGGACAGCACTCTTGTGGTAAAGACAGTGGCAGAATCAGGATTTTGAGGTGGGAGGGGAGAAAAATTACAGAAATTTAAACAATAAAAGAGCAATATAATGGCAAACAGGAAATAGTAACGTCACTTTGAATCAAATTCCCAGATTGCAAGATACGAGAAAACTATTAGAAGGATCTCTTACTAAATGAGCAAAAGCCAAAAGGCTTTGTTTTCTATAGAGAAAGCTAAGTGAAGTAAATGGATATAAAACAGAAGTGAAGGGAAGGGGCCATTATTAAGGTTTTGAAGTTTGTGGGACAAAATAGGATAATTATGTTAGTATACTTGTGCCAAATCCCCACCAATGACTTGGTGGCTCCATCCCTGGCTAAGGACTTAATGCTAGAGGTCCAGAGGAATCATTACTGCAAGGCATGGAGCTGAGGGTCATAAGTGTTTGTTTAGAATAAAGTTTTACCATAATGTTTCTCTAATTTGAAGGCCGTATGGAATCATGAATAATCAGTTGTTCAGTCAGTAGGAACAAGCCCAGAATTCCCCTTTATACTGTGGTAAGAAGCCAGCAGACAGAGATCTACAGTAGGTATACGAATTTACTGGAAGGTGACAGAAAAGTGGCCATCATTCAGCATGTCTTACAGTTTCCTGTTGACTGTCCAAATTGAGAAACAGCAGTTTTAGTAGTCTCACTAACCAAATCTGTAGCATGACTCATAGGCAACAATACAAAGGCATTGTTCAAGAACTTCCTACCAAGGCCAGAGTCCAGTTAAACTCTGATTTCTTAGAGATACTCAAACAAATTCCAGGGTAGTCATAGAAGTATGGGTCATAGATGAAAATGAGGAGGGAGGGGAGCTGCTCAATCGTTGTGGCTTTTCTAACTTTTCTCATATACTAGAAAAACATGTCGGCAAGATAAAATAAACAATTGCATGAACTCTAAAAAAAAGGACAGGAGTTTCCATGGGGAAAAAGAAGGGGAAGATAAGTGCAGTACCTCTTGGATGACACCATCCACCTCCAAACATAAAGTTTCAAACTTCTGGCGTAGGTCTGCAACCCAATCCATACCTTTACACCAAAAATTCTCACTAAATGCAAACACTTGAGATCTTTGGGAAGGAGAAAACAAAAGTGTTTTTTTTTTTTTTGCTGCCCAACTAAGGACCAATAGACACCTGCAACATCCATTTCAAATGAACACTTGGTTAGCACTAATGCATGTATTTGTCGCTCCAAGTCAAAGGAAAAGAACTAAGGCTCAATTTGGTTGGTCAGACTATTAATAAATCAGGATGAGTAATACCATCAGACTTATACGAAGGGGAGTACCCCTTACGGCCATACCACAACCCCCGAGATATCGTATAACCTACGTTTTATGGGATCAGTTGTCCCATCTATGTATATGCACACTTGCCACCAATTGTTGAATTCAACGCAAGGAATTTAAAAAGTTCATACACGTACAAGATATAAAAACATACATCTTCCACAAACATATTCCGGAGGTATCCACATCCAACTTTTAGGTTTTTTTTTTAGTAACGCCGTTTCGCGTCCTGTCCTCCCGTGACCGTATCTGTGCATCATAAGTGGTCCCATGTAGTCAAACCCCATGTATAATCCCATGAATCAAAAAGGAAGGGAAAGTAGCATGTGTTTTGCGTTATATTTAGCAAGATGCCATTCTGATTGTTATAACTAAGCAAAAGAAACACAAGAAGCACATGAAACAGCTACAATGCTGAAGCCTGAAGGTCAACTCAAGGCTAAACATATACGTGATGAAACCAATAAACGCAAAACCGATGGAGACGGTTTCAACTCACAATAAATACCTTAGACAAACTAAATGGAGATGATACCAAGAAACAACTGAACTCAACACATGTTATTCCCGAATTCAACGAACTCCTCTAATACAATGGAAAACACGAGTGAGAAGACTTGAAATAAGGTCATCAAAGTTGGAAGACCTTCACAATAGTAATGCAAATTTCCCCCAAAACCAGTAGTTATCTGGGAACCCATGTCAAGCAGCTAGTCATTGCTCCTTTAAAATCACAGCCGAATCTTTTATATTCAATGACAAATTCAGAAACAAAATTGGTGGTAACAAATTTACCCTAAATAGTTCAACCTCGTATCATTAGGATTTAGGGCTTTGCTAGAGATGCTCCAACAGGCAATTGGGTCTACCTACTATTAAACTATAAATAACTACTAGGGTGTTGCTAATGCCAAAACTGTTTTTGTCTGTGCCAAAACTATATTGCATAAAACTAGGGTGTTGCTAATGCCAAAACTGTGGGGTACAACGCTTTTATGCACTACAATTTTGGCACAAACAAAAACAGTTTTGGCATTATCAACAAAAATAGTTTTGGCATTATCAACTCCCTATGCATCTTTTGAAGGAGAAGGATTCGACCGCATTCGGGTCTACATTATCCACATGATCTTCTTACAATTGCGGCTTACCTTTTGACAAAAATTTTCCGATAAAAAACGTAAATTCAGAGCCTATTAGTATCAGGCAGAGTGGTGCAGGGGAGAAGCAAAATTTCCAAAAAATTTTCCGATAAAAAACATAAATTCAGAGCTTATTAGCGAGTAGCTTGTATAGTTGTTGATTTTGGGTTAGTTGTCTTTTCTGCTGTAGAGTGTTCTTCTGAGCAATTTTATTGGCTTGGTTCACTGGGGAATGCCCCTTTTATTTTGTTTCCTGTTTGTTGTGAATAAAACTTTAATTACCTATAAAAAAAAAAAAGAATAATGTGTACCAAAAAACAACAAATCAGAATAGCAGGCGATAATTTCAGATTCCAACAACTTCCAAATCAGGAAGATTAAAGTTTATAAAGGATGGCAAGAATTCAGCAAAAATAGATTTTAAGAATGTACAAGCACAAAAACAGGAAGCTTAAATCAAGAAAAAAAAAACTATGACTTACGAGTCTTAAAATTTGAAACCCAGAGGCGAAAACCTATGGGAAAATTCAGATGATCAGTGGAACATGAAGAAGGAGATTATGCGTGCGTCTGTTTGCTAGTAGTAGTTGTACTTTGTACTTTTATATTGGAAAGGTTCCTAGTAGGGAAAGTGAACGCGAGGAGAGAGAGAGAGAGAGAGAGAGAGAGAGAGAGGAGAGAGAGTGTGTGCTTAGCACCGTTATTCTAAAAGGTCAGCGCCTAGTCCTACCGTAATAAGGAGTGTGTTTATTATGGAGATCAGCTCTCTCTCTCTCTCTCTCTCTCTCTCTCTCTCTCGGCGTATCCAATCTTTTTCTTTAACCCTATGTTAGTATTTTGTGTGTTCATTGTGGAATCGAAATTATCGTCCGAACTGTTCATGTAGTAGGACATGCAAAAAAACAAATATTGTGTGTGAGAAAGATCAAATTCCAATAGCCATGTGAACAAGTTAGGTTTTGGTATGTAAAATGAATAGGAAGTATATTTTAAATGTAAACTTTACGATTGACGAGACAAAATGTAACTTGTTCATATACTTACGGGTATCTAATCAAATCGATTTTTGACAAACA
Organism: Rhododendron ovatum; assembly: GCA_019656835.1. Taxonomy (NCBI): domain Eukaryota; kingdom Viridiplantae; phylum Streptophyta; class Magnoliopsida; order Ericales; family Ericaceae; genus Rhododendron; species Rhododendron ovatum. The sequence goes on along the minus strand of CM033793.1, from coordinate 7,399,696 downwards.
TGTTTTATCTTCGGGTGGTTCGCGCAACAAATGGTTCGAATCATACTTTTGGACTTAGGATAGGCTCACAATATAAGAGTACAAAGAGGTATGGAGGGAATCTTAGAGCATCCGCAATGAGAATAATCAAAATCGATAACCAAAATATGTCTCATCAGCATTTGATTATCCATTTAGTTCGTTCATAATCAAATTTAACAAACTTGACCTCCACATTGGTTATTTTTGTATCCCTATAAACACCCCCTCCCCCCACAATACGCAATGCACCTATGTCCAATTGCAAACGAGTTCCAATCACGCACCCGACCACACCAAATTATTCGTCTCGATGAGACGATTCTAATGTGAGGTGTTTTTTAATTTTTTAGTTTTGAATTTGGTTATTGGGTTTGGTTATTGAGTTTTGGTTATTGGTAAAAGTTGTTAAGTTTGGTTATAGAATGAGTGAAATTTGGTTATTTGCTAAAAGACTTATAATTTTTCTTATTACAATGTGAGGTGTTTTTTTAGCATTGTTGTTAAGTTTGCTTATTTATACCAATTTGCCTATTACAATGTGGATGCTCTTAGAGGTGATTTCGGTTTGGGGTGAAATTTCCAAAGACCGATTCGGTTCGGTCCAAATATTTCTAGAACTGATCCCGACCGGAGTTGAGTTTGATTCGGTTCGGGGTGGGATCGGTCCGGTCGGAAATTTTGGTCTGCCCGAAATATAAATTTTCCATTTAATTTTCAGTGTATATATGTAAAATATATCAAATATATAGTCGTTTGGTTCGGTCGGTCGAAAATTCCAAGAAAAGACAGAACCGATTTCGGTTTGGTTCGGTCCGGAAAAATTCCGCCATCGCCTAGACCAAAAACAGAACTGATTGGTCAGTTTTTTCGAATATTTTCAGACCATCGGTTTTTGTAACACCCCTAGGAGGGATTGGGTATGGTGAGGAACTTGACCCGTACGTTTCTTATTGAATTAATTCCTACACTAATATTATCATTAATATTCTAGTACAGTTTCGTAATGTACCCTAATTAAATCTCAATTTTGAAGTTGAATTACATGACCTCATCACGAAATCGGGGTCAATTTTTTTGATAATTCGATGTGATAAGTCCATCGATTTAAAAACCGATCCACAGTCTACTAGCAGGGACTCATTTAAAATGGGTAAAACTTCGAGTGAATTGACATTGCACACGTGTGGAGCCCTAGATCAAAAGCTTCTTGATACTCTTGATTGTGAGGCGACTACGACCGTGCCAACCTTGAGGGTTAATATTGGGGGTACATTACACCAGCCTTCCTTGACTATGCGTCGAGTGTCTTTGATTTGGAATAGGATTATAATCTTTCTTGGTTACTAAAAACAGTTATTAGAGTCAAACATTTACTTTCTTAATGAATTGAGCCTAATACTCCCTCCGTCCGAATTTAATAATTCCTCGTTCTATTCTAATCGGATAAAAAACGAGTTATATTTTTAAATTGATAATAAATTTTATATCCAATATGGATCTTGTTTGATAGATCTCAATTAGCTCTATAAGACAATGTTTTTAAAATCACATAAAAAATTATAAATTACAAGATATAATCAATTGAAAAATGACATGAACTCTAGAAAGTGACTATTAATTCCGGACGGAGAAAGTATCTACGATTATTATAGGAATAATAATAATCTCAGCGTATCTAATTAAGGAATCACAAGAAGCAAATTTTAGTAATACTACGGTTCCAGTGAGGATATGGCCAAAGCTTTCCAAAATATATATAGCACCAAAGACAAAAAGGATATTAACATAATCTCAGCGTATCTAATAAATCACTTCCTTAATTGATTCTCATAATTTGGTAAACAAACAAACAAACAAAAAACGTGATATCACGAGAGTTGCCAAAACCTAATATTAACACGAGCCTTGCATTCAGCCGACCCGCCAACAAGTGCACCGCCATTGTTGCCATGAAATCCCACCATCACGTTGTTACAAGAAACCGTCATGTGGTGCCAGCGTCCCCTCCATAACTTGGATTTAATCTAACGTACTGTATCACTTCTCATTTTAAACAAACGGGGAGAGAGAGAGAGAGAGAGTGAGAGAGAGAGAAGCAGCCGATCATCCGAACGACGACGAAGACAACGAACAGCAACCCACTCATCCACGACAGCTCTCTCTCTCTCTCTCTCTCTCTCTCTACAAGGTCTGATTAGGGTTTTTTCCGTTAACATCGATCGAAGAAGAGGAGCGACTGGATTTTCTTCGATTCGTTTCGAACGACGAAGCCCTAACCTGCAAGGTATCTCTTTCTCTCTCTCGCTCTGTCTGTCGATCTCTCTTTCCTAATTTGAAGGCTTATTTTTTTAGGGTTTTTTTTTTTTCAAAAAATCTGGGTTTTTTTTCGACAAGAAGAACACCTCTTTCTCCTTGCAAATCTGAAAATCTGATTGCTTTTTTTCAGAATCTGAATTTTGTTTGAAAATCTTATTTTTTTGAAAAAGAGAAATGAGATTTTCAGAAAAAAATTACATAAATCAGAGCGAGCGAGAGAGAGATTAATTTTGTTGCCATATTTGAATCTCGACTCTCGCACACTGTTTAACGTTAACGTTGGAAATTTAATAGGGTGTGTGACATAGAGAGAGAGGGGGGGATGTGACGTAGAGAGAGAGAGAGAAAGAGGGGGAATGTGACGTAGAGCGTGTATTTTACATGCCAGAAAGTCTACATTTCCCGATCGGGAAATCCCGATCGGAATCCTGACGTCCCGCCGGGCATGCTCCGGCCATCGGACAGCCGATCCGAGCTGTCCAAAAATTCTAAAAAAAAAACCCGAGTGGGCCGACGCGAGAATAAACGGCATCCAACGTGTATAAGTAGCCGATCCAAGCACTCCATTTTTGGTTGATCCAAACACTTCATTTTTGGCCGATTCAAACACAAAAATAGAGTGCTTAGATCGGCCACTTACACATGTCGGATGCCGTTTATTCTCACGCGAGCCCACTCGGTTTTTTTTTTTTAGAATTTTCGGACGGCTCGGATCGGCCGTTCGGTGGCCGGAGCGTTCCCGGCGGGGCGTCGGGATTCCGATCGGGATTTCCCGATCAGGAAGTGTAGACTTGCTGTGTTTACATGCCAAAACCTAACAGGTTCACATGGCTATCGGTACTTGTACATTTTGTTTAGTGGCACCAAAAGGAATTAATTCAGTCAATTATGCTACGGTACTTGTACATTTTCAGATTAATTCAGCAAAACGGATTGTATGATGCCACCATAATTAACAACAATAAATTGACGTCTTACACATCTCTACTATGATAATTTACAATCCTCATTACAAAAGATCGTGAAGTTCGATTATAGTTGCAGAAATGATTCCACCCAAACTGAAGTTTCCAACAAAACACCAGCAGACGCAGCTGACAAATGCGCAACTCATCTGTGCTGTTAAGGGGTCCAAAAAACCCTATGGTGTGCTTAATCAATCTCTACCAAAAATAGCGTGGCCTGAAGAGTATGAGCTGACAGCAGAGTTGAATCTACCTTTATTCGCATAAGTGTTAAAGGCCTCCCGTCCAAGCCGCCACCTCAATCTAAGTGCACCTACAAAGAAAAGCAGAGCAAGTTGGGTGTTGGTTTTGCAAAGGATTTACAACTACAAATTTGCAAGCATTATTTCTGTAAGTTGAAAATCAAATGGCGAATTCCAAGATAAACATCAATTTGAACATCTTTTTAGATGAATGCATAGACAAACAGCAACCTGAACAGATTTCTTCAAAATCATCCACAATCCATTTTAAAACTTGGGGCCAACTAATTATAACAGGATCAGGTCATACATGCAAATACACGCTCCCATTTCTTCCATCACTGCTAAGTTAAGGTTGGACCAAGTATGCAAATGATGTGCACAAAGCTCGCCCATAAAAAAGGAAACCTCACAGGAACTTTACATGAAATCAAGCAGTTGTGTTACTCTTTTCGTTTCTATTCATATTGTGAAAACTCAAAGATGTTTAACTTGGAACAGAATGAACAGTATGCATGAGAGGTATCAGGTATGATTACAGCAGAACAAGATTATGAATATGATGAGAATTAAGGAAAAAAATGGTAGCAAACTGGATGGGAGCCAATACAAGTTAAACCGCCAATGATAAGTTCATCAACACACAAAAAAAGAACCAAAGTCTACAGATATAAGTTCTTTCTCAAAAACAAAACAACGAAAAAGATAAGTCTAGAACAAGTCAGGAGGAGTATACATAGTGGGGTGGGGGTAAGTGAAGGGGACTTGAGCTCCTATTGATCAAAAATTTCAGTGGGAGTGAGGGAGGAGGTCTGGGCCGTCTCCCAGAGAAATCGGTTCCCGAGCTAGAGAATACCTCTCCTCATCAACATCAACAGGAGAGAGCTCCATGGGTGTTTTTTTTATTTTCATCCAACCTTTGGTTGGATTCCCCTCCCCTCTCGCCCAACTTGATGTAACCTTTGTCAAATTTTCCTCAATAAATTTGTTGCCGATCGAAAAAAAAAAAAGAAGGAGAAAGCTCCACACTTGTTGAGTTAAAATCTGATACAATCTACAGCTATAATAGCCTACACAAGGAACAAGTCTAACGCAGACATTACAACAATAGAATTGCAGAGAGTAGAGTTCATCAGAAAAATGATACATGAAGTTTAATTCTTCCTAAGTCTGCAAAGCGACGTTTAAAATACAAATCCAGTTGAACCAGTAGAGTTACAGAGTTAGACCAGTAGGGTCACAGAGAAAGAGCCAATCGCCTAGCAAACTGGCACAGGAAAACTCTCACATCAGACATGAAAGAGAAGGATCCCACCGGGGGAAGGGTGGTTTGTGGTTTACCAGCTGGTGCAGAAAAAACCCTCTCATCAGACAAGAGCAAGAAAGTTCAACAACTCATTAGTACGAATCAGTAACAAATGTTAGTAATGGACTGAAGGTTATTAGACAGAAAACACTAACAAAATGAATAGGAATTAGCAATTACCAATTAGCGAGGTGGTCTAACTGTGTAACGTTTGTGAGGGTCAGTTTGTGAACAATTACATATTTCTTTGACTTTTCAAAGAGCACTAACAATTTGGGACATCCCAAAATAGAGTACTAAGCAAACAAAATGGGACGGAGGGAGTAAGAGACGTGTAAATGTGCCATTGCATTCCAAGCAACAATTTCGTAGCAAAAATTGCAGACTCATCCATTTTATTCGTGCCAATAGCACATGACATACCCAAGTAGGCTTAGACCTAACCTAACCAGAAATGGAAGCAAGTTACAACTACAATGTAAGCAAGACCGGCCCAGAGAATACAAAAGTAACAAAATAGAGAAGAGTAGAAGATATGCTGCAAGTTTTGCACCAAATAACATTATTTATGCTACCAAAACCATGCCAAGAATTACAAATGCCAGCCAAAATAAGCATAGACAATCATGTAATATTTAGGAAAACAAGTTCAGAATTGTCAGTGCACATTTCATAGGGGTATTCTTTTCTAATAAACCATATGGCTGCAATTATTCAAACAAACAACAACTTGGAAAACAGCACCAAAAAAACTAGAGACACAAGCCAATTAGTCAACAGACAACTTATATTGCACGGATGCAGCCAGAGGAGATGGAGAGGCATGGACATATTGGCGTCACAAACATGTAAGAACAAACAATAAATGTACTGGCATTTTCCTAATATTTTCCTTTTCTCACATTCATTGAATACTTAATGACTCGTTGGGGTTGTCACACAGATGTAAATTACATATCTTCATCATGGCCAACTGAAGATTTGTATCAGAAACATCAATGAATCCTAGATATTCAATATCTTCTATTTTCTTAGAAGTGTTGAGGCTCCTTTGAAAGAAGCAAAAAAGAAGGATAGTAAAACAAAATTGGATACCTTTCAGGTTAAAGGACCCAAAGGAGAGGTCCTCCAATCATACACAGGGTAAACGAAACGTTGAGGAAACTCGGGTGTTGTCCTGTTAGCCAATGGACAAAAGATGGAGTTCCATCTCCCAAAGAGCATTAAACTTTTGGCCTAAAAGCTAACATAACTAAAAGATACTACCACATCAAAAAGGATATCTTTAAGGTACAGGAATAATAGAAGGAAACTACCTTTCCATAAGTTCTATTCCGAAATAAACCAGAGCATTGCAGCAATGTTTTCAAAGGCGATTTTGGGGCTTGCCTTGAGGTGAGGGCCGTGAGGCGCAGCAAAAGTCCTCCTGGTCATTGATTTTTTTAGCAAACCACGAGGGTGTTCACCCATCTACCAAAGGCATATGGAATCATACACTTTTCATGCCTTTTTCGCCCAGATGACAAAGGCAAATGCATCAGAAGAAAGCCGGTTCTTTTTTTGGGTAAGTGAAGAGTCAGTTCATTACAAGTTGTTGGACGTGGAGGAAGGGCTTCGGCGTACTACAAATACACCTTAGAGTGCTTTTGAAGGTTGGATCTATTAATGCACCATGTTTTTATGCCTTAACATGCTTTTTTAAATTCGGTTTACCATTTTCTTATTTTCAGAGGCACAAACACTATTCCCTGCTGTTCTGGTATTTTTAGTTAGTTTTAATTGTTATTATGTAAAAACAAAAACTCAAAGGCTTATGCCTTACCTCATGAGAGGATAACTACCTTGCCTTGCGCTTTCACCTCTAAAAACTTTGCTTGCATCTCCTCCCCTCTCCCCCACCAAAAAGAAAGAGTTGCACCAAGGTTGAATGCAGAGTATTCATGTACAAGAATCGGGAAAGCGGTATGCCACATTACCTAAAGAGTGCTACGATAGGGATTGGCTTATATGTATAATAATATTAAAATACAAATCCATCAAATTATTCATTCCAAACAAATTTAAAGGAGTATATTGATCATTTTTTCACAATTTGTCTTGCTAAAGCCACATTCTTTTGAAATAAACAGTAAAACGTTTTGGGTAGATTTGGTTGCCAACTTCATCGTTCCAAGATGAAATTGTACCATGATTCAGGACATGTGTTTCATATGTAAACCGCTAGGATATTTGCATTTTCTGGTAACATAGACATGCACACAACAAAAACACAAACAAATGCGAAAACCATCACAAGGTCGTACACCTTTGAAGGCTTACTCTGCAACAAACATCCCTGAGCATCCACCATGAATATGGTTACATGATTAATGAAGGAGAAGACTATAGGGTTACAAACATATGCTAGGTGGTGACAATATACAGACGGAGTGGTGGTATGGACATACTGAGCAGCACTGCAAGCTCCAAACATCTTCTATTCATTCTTTAATGACTGAGCACTAGAAAATTATGGCTAAGATTCACAGGCCCGGAAAAACAAACAGAAAAATCATAAACAAAACAGAGCAGCACTGCAAGCTCCAAACATCTTCTATTCATTCTTTAATGACTTGAGTACTAGAATATTATTGTTATGATTCACAAGCCCAGAAAAACAAACAGAAAAATCATACACAAAACAAAAGGCCGAAAATGTTCACAGCACCAAACAAAAATGTAGTAGCTGCAAGTTTCATTCTTTAAACAGTTCAGACAATTGGAGATGAGCAGAAAATGTTCAGCCCACTCCACTGCACACTGCCCCGAACTTTTGGACAAAAGCTAGTTGCAAGAAGGCTATATCATCAAACCTAAAAATGTACTGGCTTAATAAACAACTGCACCAATGGGATCAACAACAAGCTCTATAAAGTACTATGTTTTCAAAGGCGTTTTCTGGGCTCGCCTCAGGGCGTTGGGGCAGTGAGGCAATGCCAAAACGCCTCAAGGCGTGAAAATTTAGGCGGTGAACCACAAAGGCAGTCGCCTAATTTCCTTAGGTGCACCCAGGCATACGCCTCGATCGACTTTTACGCCCCGATAGGTGAGGCGTAAGCATCGGGAGAGAAATTTTTCTAATCTAATTTTGGTAATTTCGTAATTCAACAACCCCACACCCACCCCATCCCCACACACACCCCCGCCCCCCCCGCGCCCCCCCCCCCCCGCGTCTGTGCTGCATTGTTGAAGTCGATCATCATGTACAATCGTGCTCTGTTTTTCTTTAAACAGTTGTGCTTTATTTTCCTTTACTAAGTGACGAATTAATGTGCTCTGTTAATAACTAATAAAAGTGATAAGTTAATAAGATAAAAAGTTAATAACTAATAAAGTGATGTTATAGGGTTTCACAATTAGTTATTAATTGATAAGGTAAGTCACTAACTGATAATCTATTTTTTTGCTATCTTTTTGTATTAATCTATCTTTTATGAAATGTGCATTTTTTTTGTATTATTAATTTGATTATTTAAAAAATCAAAAATCAAAAGGCTTATGCCTTAATGCTTTGGGGCATAAACCTCGCCCCATGGAGGGTCAAGCGTCTTGCCTTGCGCTTTCGCCCCTGAAAACTTTGATAAAGTACACAATGAATATCTCCCAACACGTGCCTACAACAACAATAATTGCAAAGAGAAAGTCGAAATACGATAGAGCCAAGACTACACCCAATCAAACCAAAGCAGCAATAACAACTCCATAATAATAAAAGGGAAACAAAGAAAATATAAGCAATTTATCATATATCCCAAACATTGCAATCCTTGTTCAAGTACAGAGTCCAGATATTAGACTACTACGGTCAACTTCAGCCACAGATACTAGAAAAACCCAAAACATATGGCTAAAACAGCAAATGCACAGCAGTCAATTTATCAACCAAAAGAACTCAACGTCTGCAGTCATGAAATCACCCCAACCACTTAACAGCATTTGCACCCAAGAAGCTTTCATACACCTGAACCAAAAACCCATACAAAGTTCAATTCATCATTTCAAGTCCACAAATATTGCAGAACAAAAGTATAGCAAGGGCTATCCTCCAAGTCACAGCATTCACCACCCCTGTAGTGACAATAGCCAGTACAAGCATAGCGTGTTTGGTGATCTATATCAGCCATAGTTTTGTTATTTTTTCTTCTTTGACTGAAAACAGGCCTTGACTGGATATTTCCCACTCGTACAAAGTTGGCTTCCTTTTGGCAAGTGGAAGTCATATGTCCAGCCAACGGGTATGAAAACACCTCCTTTCAAATAAACAACAATGACTTCAAGAGACCCATTGACTAGAGACGACAATAGGAAAATACTCTTCGTAGACCATGCAACAAAAACTGACATCATAAAATGTTTAATGAAGAATCAGAATTATATATTTCAAATTTAGGCCTTAGGCCCTTAACAACATAAAAATAAAAATTCATTAATAGCAGAAGGGGTATGCAACGACTTGCATGTTGAGCCAAGCAAAGAAAAGTAATAGAAACTTACTAGTTAGAAAAGCAGAATCCATGATAAGATAATACATTTCGAACAAAAAGCCACAAGCCCACCCCTTGCTAATACTAAAATTGCAAAACTAAAGATAATTCAAATAAGGAATCTTCTGTTTGTGAAACAGAAACAAATGAACCAATATGCATAGTATCTTTAGCTTTGTTGTACATAACTTGTCATGTGAGTCCAAAAAATTGTTTTAACTATGATGTGTTCAACTACAAGTACTTGTATTGTATCCATTGCCTTATGAGCCAAGAAAGTGATTTCACTCTTGACGGTTTGTAACTATCATACTAGCAAGAGGATGAATAGTAATTTTTGTTTTGATTTGATTATCTTAATGTGGATTGTTATTTTGAACTTTTGAGACAAGTATGCTTTTGAATTGACTTCCTAAGTTTTTTCTATGCTTGACTCAATATATAATAAGAGACAAAATAAACATATTAGTTCATGAACTTCAGTCTATCAAATTATGTTGATTGTTCTCCCAAAAGCATTTTATGATGGACTAGAATGGTGCTTTAATTGGTATGTATTTCTCTGCTATTGGGATTCAGGAATGTGCTATTTTTAGACTTACGATTAAGAAGCAATATTGAATACACAAAAGCAAAGTTCAATGGGCTATAAGTATTCCCCAAATTGTGGAAATTGATGCAAAGACTGTCACAATATCCAACAACAAAAAATTCTAGAAACACAACACTAAGTAAAAGAGAACTTCATGCGTAAGCACGAAGAAGGTCACCAACAAGAGAGAATCATACTGTAGTAACTGTACTCACTTAGGATTCATGAGGCAGAGAAAGTTCAAAGTAGTAATTAAACTGCTCCAACATGGACACAGCAATACAAAGATACTAGCAGAATCCTATCATAATTCATATTCGAGCTAAACAGATAACAACATTAGAGTAGAAGAAAAGTAGTGTTGGAGTGACAATTCTGGAGTATTGCTATGATGGAATTACAAAATAAAAAGATACAGAACCACCTCAATCAACTTAAGACTAACATATGCGTAGTGCACCCTCCAACACAAGGAGATGCAATCAGCCAATCATCAAGGACAAGGATGAATTGACTACAAATTGAAGCATTTCTCCCAATTTGATAAAAGTAAGCAAAACTAGGTGGAAATACCACACTATAACTGTGAGTGAGGAAAAAAAAGACATCAGAATTACGGATGATAGATAAATTGACAAGAAGATACCTCAATAATAGGGTTGCATGCCGCCCTGGTACATTCCACCAGGAGGAAATCTAGGACCCGACGATGGTTGGGGCAACTGCGTTGGAAAAGAAGATGTTGACAACCCATAGTTACCGCTCTCTGCGTATCCCCCAGAAGGCATCCCAATAGAGCTTGGGGGCAACCTATATCCACCATATTCACCTGAACCAGACACACCATATTGTGAACCACCATAACCACCACCTCCACCCAAACCAGGTCCATACCCGCCACCAGCACCAACAAACGAAGACTGTCCCTGATTCCCAAATCCCGGATTGACATTTGCATTTTGATGGGGCAGTCCACCAGAGAAGCCTCCATATCCACCAGGGCCACCACCAGGCACACCATAACCAGAATTCAGTGAACCCGGCCCCACCGACCCAACTGGCGGCACACCAGCCCCAACATCACCACTGGGCTTCCTCCTCTTCCCATCTTCAGCCAATTTACACATTACTTGGTGCCCGTCAATGTTCTTAGCTGGATCCACAAGCGAAGCCCTAGCCCCCTCCTCCGTCTTGTAAACAAAGAACGCAAACCCCCTCTCCTTACCCATCTGCTTATCGAACCCTAAAGGCCCTTCCTCTACCTCTCCGTATGCAGAGAAGTGCCCCAACAACCTCTCCGACGAAATCTCAAACGGCACATTACCAACAAAAATCTTCCTCAAAGAAACATCAACACCACCAACCCCTGCATTAGCACCTGAATCAAAAACAAATACAAGATTTCCATTTCATCTAGGAGTGCAAACACTTATAATCTTGTAGTTATCTTATGAACAAACATATCCAGCCCTTACCCTTTTAATTGACTCAGAACGAAATTCTGAGTAAAAACTCTAAAACTCACTTGAGTCCTCAACTCAAACTCATACCAAATTGAGTTTTACTCAAAATTCAACACCAAGAGAGACTCAAACTTCTACTCAAAATTTCAAAGGCTTGTTTAGCTCTTCACAATTTACAATTATGCCATTAACAAAGCTTTTCCGCAAAGTTTTGCTCCGATTAGAGTTTTCCTATTGGAGTGATTCACACCGAATAAAGCTTTTACTCAAAATTTTAAAGGCTTGTTTTTCTCTTCACAATTTACAATTATGCCGTTAAAAAATCTCAAATTTTTGCTTAGATTAGAGTTTGTCCATTGGAGTGATTCACACCAAATGAAGCTCCTACTCAAATTTGAGTAATATTTTGAGCAAGGGCTGGAGATGCACTTATTAGGCCAAGCGAAGGTAATGAACTTTTGAAATCCTATGTATATAGTTTTTAAAACAAGCACGTTATGAAATGGAACAAACTGGGAGTCAGTAGCCGACGCAGGTTTTGTGTTCAGCAGGGGCCCGAATCATGTGTAATACTGTATTTTCATTTTGATAATAACAAATTATTTTGTAGGTATATATTACTACACGCGAACACAGAGAAGAGACATGATTGATAACTTGAAATTTTGGGATTTTTACCCCAACCATATAGGAATTTTAATAAAAGATTTTCCACTCAAAAGGACTTGAAAATTTGCTAATCCATAGAACTTTTTCCTAATCAACCTAAAAATTAGTATGACACGCAAGATTATTTGGAGTTGTGTAGGGCCCGAGTCCCCTTGCATCCCTTGGGACCGCCCCTGCTGGGAGTCCATATAAATTACAGAGGATCCGAGCCGGCAGATCACTGACCTGAAATTCCGGCGGCCGCAAGCTGCGTCACAGTCATCCGGCCGTCGATTTTCTTGCTGGGCTCCTTCAAGGCCACTAATGCACCATCAACGTGCCTGAAGGTAACAAAGCCGTAGCCTTTCGACTTCCCAGTGGCCTTATCGGTGATGACCACGGCCTCCTCGACGTCGCCATAGGTGGAGAAGAGGTTGCGGAGCTTCTCGGTGGTGGTCTCCCAGCCGAGACCGCGGACGAAGAGCTTGCGCCTGGCCGGGTCGGCATCGGCGATGGAGCGGACGGCGGCGAGGACGTCGGGGTGGCGGAGGAGGGCGGGCTCGAGGATGTCGAGGAGCTGGGGCTGCGTGAAGGGCAAGATGATCTTGCGGGCGTCGTCGAGGGTGAGGTTGGGGTTTGGGAGGGGAGGAGGAGCGGTGTCGGTCTCGAAGGGGGTGAATAATGTAGTGCCGTTCTCGTCGGCTCTGCGTTTCTTCGAAGGTTCCATTGTTGCGCTGTGGAGGGAGAGTAATAAACCCTAGAGAGAGAGAGAGAGAGAGGCTCAACACAAAGGTTTCAGAACTGGCGGTTTATAGATATTTTTGGGTATAGCGTGCAGGGGACATGGCGTGGGTTTGGGGGCAGACGATACACCAATATACCAAAACGCAGCGTTTGGTAACTTATAAATTGACTTGGAGATGTTATTGAGCGCTCTTTGAGGCATTGCTCCATGCCTATTGGTGCCGCAATTTTCACCGATCACAATACACTTGGAATTAGGGGTGTTGAAGAAAACCAAAATGATCAGAAAATCGGATCGAACCGGTCTATTTTGGATAGGTTCTGTGGTTTAATGAATTGATTTTGGTTCTAGAAACTTGAGAATCATATTTAGTTCAGTTTTGGTTCCATAATTGGAAATCGTAGTTTGAAAACTTTGAATTGAATTCGGTCTTTAAAACTTTTTCAATAAATACGTTGCATCTGTAATAATAAAGAGTGTACATGATACATCCCACTACCCTATTAGTATGTTAGCTGATTTAAAGAACTAGTGAAGTTCTGTTCAAAAAAAGAACTAGTGAAGTTGTTGCAACTATTTTGTAGTTTATTTTGTTAGCTATATTTTAAAGAGCTAGTGTTATGTTATTCAATTTTTAATTTTTTTTCGATTTTTGGATGCTAACATGATTTGAAACCGAAAACAAATTCGAACTGGAGTGGTATAATGGTTTGGTTCCATATGTATAATGGTTTGGTTCTATATGTATAACAGTTTAGTTATGGTTCTCAATTCTTTAAAACCCTTAAATACGGTGGGGCCCCCTGGATATTTCAGTAAAATCGGTCCAATCCAGATCATGTACACCCCTACTTGAAATCCCACATGACCTTGCTTTGAGATTATTTCATAATTTCTCATCAACTTGTATGTAGGGCTTGATAAATAAATCAAGTTAATACTAAAAAACAAACAAACCTACCTGCTCGAATTCGAGCTTGTATTCGTTCGGTAAAAACTGTTCGTTATCGGTCTTGTTACATAATCAAAGCAAGCTTGTATTTTATTTTTTTAAACTCATTAAGCTTTTAAGTCAAGTTCGAACAAGCTACTACTCAACTCGTTCAGCTTATGATATATAAAAAATTCAAGCTACTCAATTAAAGCTCATTCAAGGTTGGATCATCTAATAAACAAACTAAACTCGAGCATGTTTTGAAGTTCGTTAAGTTTCTGAACCAAGCTTGAACAATCAACTACTCAACTCATTTATCACCTCTACTCATAGGACAATTTTGTTCCTTCCGTTCCACATATATGTGATCAACGGGTTCCCACCCACTATTGAATGTTCTTAGAATTGATTAAACGCCCAAGAAATATACCCATTAATTTTTATTAGCCCACTAAAACAAGGAAAGAAAGAAAGAAGATGATGACAGAAAAAACACATGATCAAACCCAGGTCTACAGGGTACTATTTTACCTCTCCAACCCTTGGGTAAATTCTTTAATTTTCCTTTCGAATTTTTGTGAACTCTAATGATTGTATTTGCTAAACCTAATATATATACATGCAAATTTAACTGTATTTGCCAAACCTAATATTTAAAACGTAACATGCAGAAAAATAAGAAGATTGCAACCGAAGTAATCAGAAAAGCAGCTGAAAGAAAATCTCCAAAATTCTCTATATACCCTATAGTCCACTTTCATGCTTTAATGTATTTTTACCATAAAGGATGACAGCATACCTCCTCAAATAACTCCTAAAAATTCTTTGAAAAGCTACATTACGAATTTACGATCACTTCATCATACAAGAAGAATACCGAAATCATATGTGGGAATGGCGAATTAGGTGAATTTAAGTTGCTTTCGCATTCGGTTTCTGTACAATTGGCAACGTATTGCAGCAGATAGTATTAAATAAAGACTTCTTTAACAAAAAAACACCCTAGATTTCAATACAATCATCATCATCCATCTCATTATCCCAGTCCAACTGAAAAGAGCTCGCGGACTTCATCAGCTCCGTTAGTCCAGTGAGATCCTCCAGATAGGTAGGATGATTAATGGCTTGAAGAACGAAATCCATCCCTCTTTTCTGATATTCTGATACTACCTGAAATATAATGAAAATATAAGGGAAAATACGAAGACAAATAAAACTACTTCATCGCAAATTCATGGTACTAGAAACTTACAGTGGTACAACAGGCAGTACAACTATTCGAGGCGTGGCCCACAAGTGTCATCTGAGAAAACTGTGAGAGCGATCCGCGAACTTGATGCGGTAAAATACCAAGAGGTTGCTCAGTGCTTCCACTATCCGTGGAGTTGGCAAACTCAGCTTTGGCACATATCCTGTAGGGGGGGACAACAATAAGAAGATAGACCAGGACTTGGAAATGAAACCTAAATTAAGGATGTGACGGGGACTTCCAGAACGAAAGCAAAAGGAAGAAGAAAACACGAGGAAGTTTTTGGCTTTCCTTCCTTGCTCTGCTTTGTTTCCAATTGAAAAGAAGAAGAAAAAAAGCAATGAAAAGCACGCCGAAACTTATTTCCCTTACTAATTCCTTTCCCTCCCTTTTTTCTTCCTCTTTTTTTCCAGTTAGAAATGAAGCACGCCTCCAATGCAAAGCACTTTGGACAAACTAGGTTAAACCCCGTAGTTGCAACTATCCACAAGCAACATTTATCTTGCAAGTCAATGCATTGCCAGCGGAAGGTGAACACAAGACCTCGGATTTACAGCTGGTCCCAACGACAACCTTAAAACTGCTAGACTGTCCTGGTGGGTTTCCTTTTCATTCTTCTCTCTTTCCTTTCACAAGTTCCAAACATGCAGACTTCCCCATACACTATTTTTCTCCAAACTCAGACAAATCAGCAAATAACTAAGCTTTGTTAACACAGTTTTAAGTTTGTACCCATGAGGATGATGCAAAATGCCAACTAAAAGTTCGACAGCAAGTGCTGAAGCAATAGGTGCAAGCCCTGGACGCGTCACTGTGCATTGCTGGTCCAAAGTACGGTTGGCAGTTGACTGCACAAAGAAAGAGCAGTCAATGCTGATATAAACACACACAACAAAAAAAACATATCCACACACACACACACACACACACACATATATATATATATATATATATATATATATATATATATATATATCGGGGCGGTTCCGGGGACACCTAAAAAAACACCTCATAGTTCTCGATCAAATTTTGATAATCTGAGCCGCTCAATGTGATCAGAACATGATTTTAAGGGCACCCAAGAGAAATCAGCAAAAAAAATGACTGGGAAGGGCTTGATCCGAACAGTTTCGAACAGTTTTTTATTGAACGGTTCAAATAAAAACTGCTCAAATCAAGCCTTTCCCGATCATTTTTTTTGTTAATTTCTCGTGGGCACCCTTAAAATCACATTCTGCACACATTGAACGGTACGGATCATAAAAATTTGATCGGGAACTATGAGTTTGAGATTTGGGGTGTTTTTTTAGGTGTTTTTTTGGGTGTCCCTTGAACCGTCCCGTATATATATATGGATATCTACGTAATATATATAAATCGATATAATTATTGTGGGTGAAAGTCGGAAATTAGAAATCGTGTTATATTGGTTTACAAATTACATCAACAGGGGCGACCACGTCATTGCAAAAGTAACAACCCAATCTTGGCTCTCTGTCTCCATCTATCAGGGAGAAATTTCCCATTTCGGCAGCCACAGTTATCATATCCTCAGCTTTAAAGTCATTAACGGTGCTAATAGGACCAGCGCCATGACGCATAACCAAGAAGCTATCGAACCCTAAAGCTGCAGTGATAGCGATCTGACAATGAAGTACATAAGTGTATAAGAACCTTTAATTACCGGTGTCCCAACAAACAAGTTGGAGCTGGGATCAGTTAGCAAGACAATGGAAATTGATGGAAAAGTTCACAGTACAAATTTCATTGAAGAAATAAATAGAAGACATCAACCTTGTTAGAATTTGCACAGAGAAGAGTAGGGAGCCATCGACTCTCCCTAGTATCAGTCAACAAGAAAATAGCATCGTGAGAATCAATCAAAACTTGTAGCCGTCCGCAATCCTGAAGCACACTGTCCTCTTCTTGGCTAGGCACTGGATGCCCAGGCATTGGAATTCCCATCACAACACCTTCAGCTTCCTGAGAAACCAACAGAGATGGGCTGTTTATGTTAAGTCGCCGATTGTCCGAAAAATTGAGCATTGAAGAAAAGGGCCCAACAATGTATATAAGGTTGGCCAACACCCTCCCTCACATGCAACACCCTCTTTCACGTGGAGATCCAAAGATCCAATTAAATAGAGAAGCAGAATGAAAACAGAGAATAAGAATGCAAACGGTGACAAATGCAAAGAGAGAGACTAGAACCCAAACACCTCTAAAAAACCAGATCTCATACCATGTTAAGCCATCAATTGTACGACAAGCTTAAGCTATTACCGAGGGGGCCCAAAAGGAATATCAGGTTATTCAAGAGTTTAAGGTACAAAAAATTGACCAGGTTGATTAAGTTAGATGCAGCTACACAAGGTGCAATGTCATTACCACAGCCGGAAAGATTCTTTTGAGACTTTTAACTGCTGCTATTGCTTTAAAATTGCCACCATTGAGGCAGTCCTCCAATGTGTAAAGAGATTGCCTCAGTGGATTAGACATGGCCACCTTGCCACTGTCGAGCAGTGTAATTTTCCGAACACCCCAAGCCTGCAATTGCACGACAAGATCTGTTATATGTTCAACAGAATGGATGATAAATGTCAAATTCTCATTCACTCACCATAAGCATGCGAGCAACCTGGCATCCAAGTGTACCTGCCCCTAACAGAAGACACTTAGTTGCAGATAAGATGTTTAAGTTCAAAGAGGGTAAAGCACGCCACCTCATAAGTTTCAAATTCAAATCTGCTGCCGATATTGCTAACCTGTTCACATTTTGATCTGTAAATGTTAAGAAAGCAACCGAATAATACTAATCTGGACTATTGAGTGGAAAACCCAACAAATATACCTTTCTGGGTCCATGGATTGAGCAAGGCTAATACATCTTGGCACCTTCTTCCCTCTGTTAAACTCCCATCCCACTGCATTAGGCACATGTTGAGTATCTTTCCATCCTGAACAAATATTGTTCTTGTGTTCAGGAAAGCCTGTGCAGAAACCAAATTCAATGGTAGAAAGAGGAAGTGTTAATCAGAAGAGAGGTTTTACCCCATTTCTGCCGCTCTACCTTGTGAAACTGATAGCAAGGCTTCACCAATGAGGGACAAGCTGAGATCAGCAAATCCACGATTCTCACGATAGCAAAAGAAGCAAACCTTCTCGAGGTTCCATCTTGAACCAATAAGCGCAAGGAAGTTGCGAAGAGGCCAACCGGGGTTTGTCGGAAGATGACATGGGTCGTAAAAGCCAAATAGGAACTGCCAGTAACATACAATGAAGCATTACATGAGAGGTATCCAAAACTTTGACATATCAGGTTTCACTGCACTGAGTGTCGGAACAAACTGTCTTGGTCATTTTGTACAAAAAAGCCAGTATGTGGACAGACCTTATTGTCATCTTGTTGGTATGATGTCCATTCCTTCAGATGTTTAATCGTAGTGCGTGAATTTGAAGCAATAGAGACCAGAAAAAATGGCACATCTGCGCAGACTTGTACACTTTAGAAATTCATACAAACAACATGCAACATCTAAGAGAATGAGTTTTAAATAATACCAGGATCATTACCTGTCGTTACACGTGAGCTGCGCCACTCATTACAAGCTGCTGACAGTGACTCAGCCTATATATCATGATAACCATTATGTTAAAAAGTGCTAAGAAAATTGAAAATTACATTTGCAAATTTATAGACATTCCCAGCACCTCCTCTAGGCTCAACCACTGGGAAGCTGGCCTCAAATCAACCAAGGTCGCAGGAGGATCAAGCACCAGAGCAGGGAAAGCAAACCAGTAATGAAAGCTCCACTTCTTAAGGTCTGCAAATGATATAAGAAGGAACCTTGAAAGTACTGCACAGTCCTCCTCAGCTTTTCCAGAATGAATGTCATCCCAAACCTGATATTCATGTTAAAAATACTTGTTAAATCATACTAGTTCGAAATAGAAAACACAAGTGCTAATCTATACTAAAACTTGATCGAACAAAGTACCTTCTGTGCTTCTGCCTTTAGCAACCCCTGTTTGTTGAGGGCATGGAAACCCTCAAACGTATTTGTATTGTATAGAATGCCAGGGACAGAACATCTGTTCCTGTTGCCTACGTTTGTTGTTACTGATGACTGCTCACTTTGTTCAGGTGGCAGGGATTCAGCAATAAGGCTTAAATGATTTGATACTCGAGAATTTGTGCAAGGTGTGTAGAAACCTGCCAGATTATTCTATAATATTGGTATCCAAAAAGAAAATAACTCTACAAGGATGATTAAGATGCGAGAGGAAGGGGGACAAGAAGTACAACATAGGCAAAAAGCAAAACCAACAATATCTTGATCTACACTACATAGCACAAATTGCTCTCCAATCTCTTGAAGTAGAAATCAACAGCATAGGTGACATGATTATTTTGCTTCTCATATACACCACATTAGCCATTAAATCAAGTTCGCAATTTTTTCCAAACTACAACTCTAAAAGATTAAAAAAACCCTTTAAACTTTCTATTACAGAAATCAAAGGAAAAGTACCAAATAACACTCAGAGTAGTCCCCACTTTTGAGGTCAGCTAGGGGGATTTCCACGAAGTTCTACTATCAATTCATGACTTCCTCGCATTCTGATGTCAGCTGACTACGACTCATGCAAGATCCTAAGAGGCTGGATAATAGGTCACGGCTATTCAGACATAACTCTCCTGTCGGTTTATGCCAAGCTCTTTCTTATAAACTTGCAAAACAAAGAGAGCTACTTTCAAGAGCATCATGTGATCATATCTAAAGACTGTTTCACCACTATATAGTGCAAGCTTTTCAACAGCTTCCCAATGTCAATACCTTGTTATAAAAAAGAAATGAAATTGAGAAGAGAGAGAGAGAGGACCCACAATCCATGTCAGTGGGATTTGAAAAACTTCTCTAGCTATCTGAATTCAACCAAGAAAAGAAGAAACTGATAAATCAAATACCAAAGTTTCGCGCAAGATTAACATTTGCTTATGGAATGACACGATGGCCATCCATGCCGCAGTTTATAATTTTCAACAAAATTTAGGTCACACATGATGTGGCTGCAGTGATCCGACAATCTAATCATAATTGCAGAATACAGTAAATTTGAGTGAAATCTTTGGAAAAAGATAGTAAGGATGCATACCAGTTATCGGGATGGGGGATTCATCAATACCGAACTTGTTCAGCTTTAGTGAAGATAATCTATGCCAGAAACCCTCATCAACAGCACTTTGGAAGGGTGCAAATTGAAGGACTGATCCACTCTCTTTTTCTGTCATAATTCCTGTTGTAGTTCACCCTTCTTTATGTCTCAAGGAGATTTGCAGTCAAAGTTCCTTATGTAACAGCAACCTAGTTAATGAACAAAATTGATTCAAATAAACTCAACACAATCTAAAGAACGTCGAAACATTTGCATGTAGCTACAACTTGCAACGTGGTGAGAGTGAGACTTCTAAATACAAGATTGATGCTAACTACATAAAGTAGTAGATACGGACTTTAACAAGACAAAGGACCATGTATGAACTTTTAAAGAATCATTCCAGTTTGTCAGTAACACATCAATTTTAAAGAATCATACCAGTTTGTCAGTGACACACCTTGTAATGTCTGATTTTTACTATAGCACACATGCTCTTCTATAATAAAATTGCAAGATTCACAACATAGACACGCAAAATGCCCATTTCCATAATTAACAAAGTCAATTTTCTGAAAATTTAGTTCTGCCAAGCAAAAGCTGCAAAACTATGAATATTACCCTATAGAACAATATTCGAGACCAACTGGGGAAAAAAAAAAAAATTCCCTCTCCCTAGAATCAGATTCCCTAACCTCATTGGAGCTTGACTTCAATGTATCTCAATGCTAACACTTTACAACAAGCACCTGGAATTGCTACATTCTGGTACTTGCTCCACCATTCGCGGCGCGTGTCAATAGTGTACTGAATTACCATGAACCCTAACATCTCCCACTAAGGAAATCCTCAAATCAATAGAACCGTTGTTCCATTGTCAATTGGTCCTGAAGATTCCTCCTAAGAATTAGCACCATACCCAGACTAGAACTGAAAAACTAAGTTCCCACTACCAAAGACAACTAAGCATTGTGCCCCAATTTACAATGAGTTCCCTATGAAATCTGACCATATCAAAACTAGGAAACAACCGACCATTAAGTGACGTTTCTTCAACAGAAGAATAGTTTGTTTCTCTTTTTTTATAGCCGGACACAGCTTGGATGCACCTCGACTAATTCCAGAGCCTGAAATTAACGACTAGGCAAAACTCTCTAGTGGTCACAAAGGTTGGACGGATTCGAACATACGACCTCATCGCAGACAATCACTTATTGAGAAAGCTTTTTCATGCCTACTTGGCCAAACCCCTTGGGGTTGAAGAATTAGTTTACTGATGTCGCAGAAGATTAAATCATACCTAAACAACTAGAAAAGCAACCTCGTAAATCAGGGCAGAACAAGGAAAAACCATCGACAAAGATTTGACCTCAAATTCGAAACATGTAAGTAATAAAAAGCAATAGACCCCAATTGGGTTCTACCACAAATCGATTATATCTCTATAAGTTTCAGAAAACAGAATCTTGAAAGAACAAAAGGGAGTCAAAATTTCAATTAGACTAAAACTAAAGGGACTCACCTTGAAAATATTCGATCAGCAGAGGGTTCCCGAGAGAACGAGAGAGAGAGGGTTATGCTTCGGGGATCCTTGTTTGTGTTCGGCTGGTAACATTCGTACTTACGCTACCAATGGAGTATTATTTTTTACAGTTTAGCTAGTTTACCACTCCTCGCCGAAGTTGTTCCTGCAACGAGATTACTTCGGCCCGATTTTTTTTCTTTCATTGTTTTCTCTAAATATTTATGCTAGATTGAAATTGAATTTTTAAATTATATTTTTGTGCGTCGATGAAAAGAATTAGAAAATATAAATGTAAAGTCGAAAGTTGAATTTTTTTATATTGCGTTTTAGTGTTATTTTTCTCCTACCGAGACGGATTACTCCTAAGAAAAAGACCCCAAAAAAATAGCGTACCAAAATTATCAAAAAAAAATCATGCAAAACTAGACCCTCGCTTTTCCTACACAGGAAAAGCTAAGATTTTTTTTTGATAGTTTTGGAATGCTATTTTTTTTTTTGATCTTTTTCTTAGGAGTAATCCGTCCCGGTAGGAGAAAAATAACACTAAAACGCAATATAAAAAAATTCAACTTTCGACTTTACGTTTATATTTTCTAATTCCTTTCATCGACACACAAAAATATAATTTAAAAATTCAATTCCAATCTAGCATAAATATTTAGAGAAAGCAATGGAAAAAAAAAACACCCTGGTTGAAGAGGCCGAAGTAATCTCGCTGTAGGAACAACTTCGGCGAGGAGTGGTAAACTAGCTAAACCGTAAAAAATAATACTCCATTGGTAGCGTAAGTACGAATGTTACCAGCCGAACACAAACAAGGATCCCCGAAGCATAACCCTCTCTCTCTCGCTCTTTCGGGAACCCTCTGCTGATCGAATATTTTCAAGGTGAGTCCCTTTAGTTTTAGTCTAATTGAAATTTTGACTCCCTTTTGTTCTTTCGAGATTCTGTTTTCTGAAACTTATAGAGATATAATCGGCTTGTGGTAGAACCCAATCAGGGTCTGTTGCTTTTTATTACTTGCATGTTTCGAATTTGGGGTCAAATCTTCGTCGATGGTTTTTCCTTGTTCTGCCCTGATTTATGGATCTGGATTTTGGATTCAAAGTTGCTTTTCTAGTTGTTTAGGTGTGATTTAATCTCTTGCGACATCAATAAACTAATTCTTCAACCCTAAGGGATTTGGCCTAATGGGCATGAGAAAGCTTCTCAATAAGTGATTGTTTGCGATGAGGTTGTATGTTCGAATCCGGCCAAACATTCCAAACTTTGTAGTCACTAGAGGGTTTTGCCCAGTCGTTAACTTCAGGCTCTGGAATCAGTCGATGTGCGTCCAAACTGTCTGGCTATAAATAAAAATAAGAGAGAAGAAAAACAAATTAATTTTCTGTTGAAGAAACTTCACTTAATGGTCGGTTGTTTCCTAGTTTTGATATGGTTAGATTTCGTAGGGAACTCATTGTAAATTGGGGCACAATGCTTAGTTGTCTTTGGTAGCGGGAACTTAGCTTTTCAGTTCTAGTCTGGGTATGGTGCTAATTCTTAGGAGGAACATTGAATCAGCGGTCCTATTGATTTGAGCTGTATCTGAAGATTTCCTTGGTGGGAGATGCTAGGGTTCATGGTAATTTAGGTTTCAGTAATTCAGTGCGCTATTGACACGCACCGCAAATGGTAGAGCAAGTACCAGAATGTAGCAATTCTAGGTGCTTGCTATAGAGTGTTAGCATTGAGATACATGGAAGTCAAGCCCCAATGAGGTTAGGGAATCTGATTCTAGGGAGAGGGAATTTCGTTTGTTTTTCTCTGTTGGTCTCAAATATTGTTCTATAGAGTGATATTTATAGTTTTGCAGCTTTTGCCACTACTTTAGCATAACTAAATTTCCAGAAAGTTGACTTTGTTAATTGTGGAAATGGGCTTTTTGGTCAAAAGTGTGCTATCCCAACCAACACCGGAGTTTGATTTCAATGAGTTGAAGCTATTGAATAGAATACGAAGTACTTTCTTTTCACCTTCGTTTGTATAATCGTATGCGATTAGCCTTTTCACCTCACTCTTAAGGCGTGTATGATAGCCGGATTCAGGGATGGGATAGGATTACGAAGGTGGAGGGCACTCAAAAACCTTGTTTGTTTTGATTTTGGCAGGCCGGATTGCTAATCCGAAGGGATTGTGAAACCCCCCATTTCACCGGATAAGCCATCCCATGGGGGGGGGGGGGGGGGGCGGCGTTACTAACAATCCTGTCCCATATGGGATTGAATGTGGAAGACCTCCCCTTTTTAGCTATTGACACAATTACCCCCACTACATATACACCAGAACAAGCTCACTGGAAAAATCTGAACAAGGTCTCTGGGCTTACCTGAAAAATCAGAACAAGTTCTCCGCCGACCTTCCTCCAACGATTCCGGCTACTTCGACTCCGGCGGCCATGACTCCTCTCTCTCTCTCTCTCTCTCTCTCAACCTATCGTCTTCATTTTTGGGTTTCCAGATGGTGGGTTCATTTTTGGGTTTCCAGACGATCGGTTTCCAGAAGGTGGGTTTGGGCATTTGTGGGAGTAAGTGACATTATATGGGTTTTGTTTTTTGGTTTTCAATAATTGGGGAGAGAGAAAGGATAATGGGTGAGAGAGAGAGAGAATGGTTTTTTTATTAGTAATTGCATTTTTCTCAAGTCAAAATTGTAAATAGTGTTCTAATTGTAATGGAAAAATTGGAAACACAAATTTTAATCCCATCTTATTCTAACCCAAACAAACATGTTATTAACAATCCCATGATTTAATCTTGTGCCAAACAAACATGAATAAAAGATTCATATCCTCATTATTAATCCCACCTCATTACCAATCCCAATCCTAATCCCATCACATTACGAATCCTCCCAAAATGAAATCTACTATCAAACACGCCCTTAATCCTTTTCCAAGCTTCTCCTGTGAAAGTGTCAGTTTCTCTACTTTTCTTTGATTTAACCTCCTCGTCCATGAGTCGAATGAAGATTTTCTCATTTCTAGTTGGCCATGGGCCGTCACCACTTTCTCCACTAACCTCCATAACCTCATTGTTAACAAATCTAAACAGTAGATACAGGGGATGGTATAGAAATCGAACAGCTTGGACAAACGACAAGATTATTTCATAAAAAGCAAGCAATGAGGTTATGGAGGTTTTGACATGAATCTTTGTATCCTATTCAGAAAGGAACAAGGACATTTTGACATGAATCTTTCTGCTCTTTAGAAGGCCAATAAGATGAGTCATTTTTCATTAATATGGAAGTAGACCTGTCTTTCTTCGGTTTCATGCTTTCATAAGAGTACTGTAATGCACTTACTACCCTGCCTTCTACACTGTTAATACCAGGTGGAATATTGAATATTGCATCATGGTTTTGCCTGGTGACATCTAAAAGGATTACTTGCACATACTTCAGAAGATTAGATATTTCTATTCGACAACCGAACGAGCATTGAAACAACCTTTAGGTCAAGAGAGCTTCTCTTTGAGAAGCAAAAGTTATTCCAAAGCATCCACAAACACACGTATTTGAAAGGGCCTTATGATAAGATCATTGTTAATATATATATACAGACACCACATCCATGCCTACATCCATACCACCTCCATACCTCAGATTTATTTCCTTGGTTTCATCTACATGTATATATTTGTGATTCCTCTTCTGTAATGAAACAGATCAACTAAAAGCTTGAAAAAAAAAAGCAATTCAATGAAAGCCCAGGTCATTGTTTGACACATAACTCATAACTCATATCAACCAGATACAAAACAAAACAACAGCAACATCAATTAGCAACCAAAATTATCAGAATAATAGTAGTAGCAGAACTAGCCAGAACCAATATCATAACCTAGCAGAAGAAACAATAGAAGAACATAGATTTAGTCCAGACCTTCTCCTCAAAATGGATGAATAAGAATCTACAAGAAGAACATAGATTATACATATACAACTGCAGAATTGGAGTTTTATAAAGAGGAACAAATATCAATGGACCAAACACACAAACCCAAAGGGATCCATCTAGGGTTTTGCAGGAGACTGGGAGAGAAGGGAAGAGAGAGACGAGAGACACGGGGAGAGAGAGAGAGAGAGAGAGAGAGAGAGAGAGAGAGAGAGAGCGCGAGAGGGAGGGAGGAGCATACCAGATAAATCGCCAGAAAGAGACGATCGGGATGACAATCGGACGGGCCCTACTTCTGTTTTCAAAACTGGGGAAAACGCCCTTTTCTGGTCTCTATTATAAATATGAAAATAGAAGAGTGCGGGGACATGTTATTGGAATGGCTAAAAGTGATTTGATTTGATCCAAAGGCTGAGAGTCATTCTCCTCATCTCATTAAAGAGCCCACATTTTAAAGCTAATTACACAACTGCCATACATGCCTCGCCACCACTTTCCAAAACGACGTATTCACCGTACTTCGTCTTTTGAAACCCCCACGCCAGAATTCCTCTCTCTTTCAAGACACCACCTCCATCACCATCGTCCTCTCTCCTTCCTTTGTAAGTTCAATGTTATAATGCCTTGTTCTCTTCTATTTTCAAAAAGAAATTTTCAAAAAATACTCCCTAGATTCCTTCTAGATTCTCCCTACTTTCAATATTTCTCTCTCTATCTCTCTCTACTAATTACTCCTACTATTTTTCAAAAAAAAAATTCAAAACACAATTCAAACAAAGCATTATTCGTTTAGTACCCTTGTCTATTTTGAAATTTACAATTATTGCTGGGTTTTCGATTTCTTATTAATCACCCATGGCATACCTTTGCTTTCAAGGTGTTTGTTAAAATGCATGGTAGAAATAAAATGAACTCCATTCAGACATCTTAAAAAAAAGCCAAGAAAATAAAAGCAAAAAAAAATTATGGGCTTTTCAAATTCCAAACATCATTCAAAACTCTCCAGCTTATAGGCTCTTTTTTCCCATTCAGACATTTTTTTTCCATCCCTTTTGAAAAAAAACAAAATGAAATGAAATAAGAAGCAAATTGTAGACGAAAAGCAGAACTCAAAGAAAAAAAGACCTACCGGCATTATTTTTTTGATCAGTACTTACTGGCAATTCTGGTGAAAGAGAAGTATTCTTAAGCCAATTAAGTAGAATAGGCCCCGAGAAAAAACAGAAAATAGTTTTGGAAAGAAATCGCGGGAAGTGTAGGGACCCAGAGGCTCGGATTCACTTGATCCAATAGTCTTTTTCCTTTTGTTCCCTTAAATTGTGGTCAAAAAGCCTATTTTTACATATACAAGTTGACAGGTCAGCTGTTTCGAATAATAATCTTCACACCTTTCTTATACATTATAACTTTTGATTGATGCTGTGGAACTGTATATTGTTGTATGGGGACCAATTTTGCTTTAATGATTACCAATAATCCTTCTTCCTTGATGGTTTTAACGCTCTTACATTCTTAGCTTGAGTCGATAAGAAAGATTGACAAATTCTATTTATTTCAGTGGGTTGCTTATGTGGTGGTTCGGTGAGTTTTTTTTCTTATAATTTTTTGGTCTTTTGTTTGGAGACCGTAGCTCAATAATTCCCTTCTTGAGGTGATTTCTTTTGGAGGCCGACACTTGAACTGTCATATTTATTGTAGCTTCTCATTTCGGTGTACCTTAGACTCTTATGAACTTTTCTTATCTCTAGGACATCTGATGGTGTTTACATGATTCAGTACCAAAATGGTTGCTATAACTTATGGACAATACCCTGGTAACTTGGATTAATACTAATTTTGGTTGCTGCATTAATTTCTAGGTGGTGCTCGGCATTTTCATGCTTCAAGACAGGGGCTCATTTTGGATCAATACTTCTAGTTGGTTTGTGCTCTCCTATCTCTTAGTTGGATTTATGCACATTCTGTGTCGGGTTGTGATCTGAAAACTCTTTTCCTTTTTTGCTTTGTATTGTCCCTTTTTTATTTTATCAAATTTGTGCTGAGTTGCAGATGATTGTCGCGAGGTAATCCTTTTTTTTATATCAATAAAAAAAATCTTCGCCATTCAAGAAAAATGAGTTAATTTCTAGCAATTTGGAACTACCTAAAAAATTGTAGCTACCTACAAATTGAAATAATGTTTTGAGTTACTATCAATATTCAAAGGGTAATTTCAATTTCAACCGAGGTGCATAATGCCATAGGCACGGGCAAGCACTAGTTTTGATAATTTCCAAAAATTCTTAAAAGTAAAAATAAAACAAAAAAGTAAAAATATGTTACCGAATAAATTTTTTATATTAATTTTTAAAAAAGTAAAAATAAAAACTAAAAACTGAAAATAAAAAGGTTACCAAACACCCCCTTAACTTCTAGCTAGTAATTATTATTAAGCGTGAGTTTAGCCTAACTTTTCATAGACTTTTCAATACAATTTTTAAAATTTTTCTCTTAATCTTTACAAGTTTCAGATAAAAAAATTGTCTTTTTATTTTTCGTATCGCCAAGAGAAATTAGAAAAATATACAGGTGCTCCACAATCAATTTCATGCAATGAAAATATACCTGTCATATGATCATGATATGAAAAACAAACCTACTATAGGTGTGAGATTATTTGATGCTCTTGGGGTGTGGTACTCCAGGTTTTTCGTCATTACACATTGATATGGATTCCACATTAATGTGTGGTGATGAAAGAGTCCCGAGCACTACATAATTATTCCTACAAATGATCTAAATTAAGGCAAAATCGAGAGAGAGAGAGAGAGAGAGAGAGAGAGAGAGAGAGAGAGAGAGAGAGAGAGAGAGAGAGAGAGAGAGAGTCCCACTTTTAACAAGGAATCAAGAGAGAGAGAGAGAGAGAGAGAGAGAGAGAGTCCCACTTTTAACAAGGAATAAAGCATACACAAATGCACCATAGGGAAAAAATGAAAGAAACAAACAACAAAGACGAAAACGCAGTCCGCTATGTAAATTGTAAGTGGAGGGCAGGGACTAATCCCAGCAAGCGAGCTTCCCAACTGCAAGCTGCTTTACTTCCACCATCTTATTAACACAAAAAAGACTCATTAAAGAGTTCCAAATTTGTCATACATTCATGTTCGAAATAAAGATACACAATATACTGTTCTACATATGTGTGTGCCATCACAACATATACATCATCACATAGGTCTTTAAACTTTTCACAACCTTCTTCTATGTTACAAAGTATATGAACATATCTATTGCCACCAACCAGGATCTCCACTCTCATGAAGACGAGCTCGAAGAATCAATATACGAAATCCTTCGCCTCTTGGTCGGTAATGTTGTTCTCGGCGAGTACTCAGCTGATGCAGAAGCCTTGTCGAGGATACCACTCAAGGCTTGATGAACAGAATTCACAAGTAGTTGGCACGACTCGGCATTTTCGCTATCAATATCCTTCCTACTGGTGAAAACAAAGACATTTTTGATGCGTTCCCCCAAGGTTGAGATTTCTGCCTTCACCGTGTTCAGATGAAGGGAATCAAGAGCTTGTCTCAGTTCGGACACGAGTTCAGGCCTGTAATCGCAACAGAGAGATACCCTTAATGAAAAACTCCCATCTTCATCGTGATGTGGTTCCACTCTTACTTCAT
This sequence comes from Rhododendron ovatum, assembly GCA_019656835.1. Taxonomy (NCBI): domain Eukaryota; kingdom Viridiplantae; phylum Streptophyta; class Magnoliopsida; order Ericales; family Ericaceae; genus Rhododendron; species Rhododendron ovatum. The sequence goes on along the minus strand of CM033793.1, from coordinate 7,370,408 downwards.
CATCGTCCATTGGGATAATTAAACCCGTAGCGGATTCTCTTGCTGTTTTCTGCAGTTGTTCCACTTGGGTGATCACTTCAGCAAGCAAAGCAGCTTTGTCCATCTGTGAACAACCATTCAAACTAAGAGTAAGCTCAAATCATGCTACATACATTTTTATCTTTTGGATAAATAATATCTCATGGAGGAGACTAGATTGAAGCAGTTGAAAAGTGAAGTACAATTACTATGACCAGTAAAGCTGTTTTTGGTTCAAAAGTGAGATGATATAAACAAATGCGAGCATATATAAATTCTGTTTGCATAAACTCACTTTCCAGAAACAGTGTTGAAATAGCCCAGTACGAAAAATTAAAGATAAAGACCAAAACAGTATCATGACAAGGACACAAATCCTGAATTTCGTGTAATCTGTTTCCATCAGAAAATATTACAATAACCCCTCTCTCTCTCTCTCTCTCTCTCTCTCTCTCTCTCTCTCTCTCAATTACCGTTGATAGGAAATATAACAGAAATAGAAAACCTTAGGAATTGATCAGCAGGAAGTAAAACTTAGTTTCATTTGTTCTTAGTAGAAAGAAATATTTTTGAGCAGTCGAAATAGAAAATCATTTTCAGCCCAAACGTTCTAACATGAAGAGTACACGGAAATGGCACTGGATTTTAATTTAATGTCGACAAGGACAAGTTTTATGTAGTGGCAGAGCTACATGCAATACGCACAACGTGAGATCATGAATTCCAACACATCTTTTCTGCCAACTGAGAAAACAAAGTTTCCATAGAAAAAGAATAGAGGTTTATGGGTTAGGTAGCAGCATGTTCTTCCATACTGATCACGAGCCATTTTAAGTTTAACTAATAGAATTGACTCAGTCAGCCGAAATCAAGAGAGAACACAGTCGTGAAAAGTGAGTAATACACCAGATAATTCCAATTTCGATCACTTTTGGTATCTTGAAAGGGGAGATGAAAGCTAATATATTACTTTACAAGAGGTGTAAAATATTCAATGGCAGTTCTTTCCCCAGACGTATGTGCTTACGTACTCGATCAGACACCATAAAATATGATAATCACGAGATAAGCATCACAATATACGATGAGATCCTTATCAAACCACCTAGCACATACCATGCATTTAATCTTGATAAATTCAATTAATGACGACTGTTGTATAATTTCCTAACCCCTGCACCTTTGATACTCAGAATTTCTAACCTCTCTAACTAGGCAAATCTCTCTCACGGGCGTACTTCTTGTTAACCAACCATAAGATCACCTGATGTAATACAAGTTGAAATACACAATTGATTTACTTACCGGAATAAAGATGCATCTCTCTCTCTCTCTCTCTCTCTCTCTCTCTCTCTCTCTCTCTCTCTCTCTCTCTCTCTCTCTTTGACTTCAAAAGTATTTGCATGCAATGATCAGAAATATCAAGGAACCATAAGATCACTGATGTAATACGAGTTAAAATTCTCACCAATAATTGATTTACTTACTGGAGTAAAGATGCATGTCATCTCTCTCTCTCCCCACTGACTTTGAAAGTATTTGCATGCAATGATCAAAGATAGTAAGGAAAGCTTATCAATATTTGGAAAAAACGCATTCAACAATTCCCAAACTTAAAGTGTGCAGAGTGTCCAATGACTCTAATTATAACCCATTCTCTGAAAACAATGTTGATGTAAACTACCCCGGGTAAGTGGGATAACCTTGGCTATTTCTCATACAACAAATGGTGGTGCAGTCTTAGTACTCGGATTCCAAACAATTAAGTAAAAAAACCTAATACAGTCTTTCCACTAAGAGACTTTTGTTAATGAAGTCAAGTTGGGATCCCTTTGTTCCCCTGTAATATAGTGAAGCCCATGCCAATTGACCATAGTTCATTAATGCCTCTCTTCGGAGACTTCATGGATTCAACTCTGTATTGTCTGAGCGTTAATGTTATGATGACAAATAGGTAACAATAAAGCTCATCAACAAACAAAGGATGGAAAGGTATACCAATACCACATACACACGCATGCAATAAGAAGAACAGCGATTGTATTTTTATGAACAAAGAACCTAATTAAGCTGGTCAAAGTATCTTAGCTAGTTAGCTATGTCAAGGCTGAACAAGGATTACTGGCATACGGAGTTTCACATAGCAACTTAGCAAGAACCATTTCATGTATTATATAAGCTAAAACAGCCATGTTGTGCTTCCCACATCACCTCAATCATTCACGACGTCTAAGGATGCGATGAATCTAAAAGAAAGCATAATGAAATGGAAAAATTGTCAGTCTGGTGTCTCATAGTCTATTCGAATAATCCCAAAGTTCACAACATTTCCAAGGAATGAAATCAGGATAATATCCGGATTATTACTGAACGGATGATATCATGTGCAGATAGAAGTCTGACCATCCAACTAGCTACAGTTATAAAATCGTCTCATGTATAGTCTAACCATCTACAATTATTGAACCGGACTACTTGAAAACATCAAAGTTTTTGATAATTCAGTTGTCCGGGTTAGCTTATGCACACCTCGACTATTCATGGGAGACCAATCCTAGCAGTGACCCTAATTAAAACGAGAGCAAAGCTTTGTGTGGAATGGCCCCAGTGATAGCACCTGAGAGGTTTCACCTCTCAAACTTGAGACCCTATGAGAGAGCAAACCCCTAAGTCCTTGGCCTTGACCATCAAGCCAACCCCTCAATTTCCTTTTAGAATGCTTTCTAAAGCATACTATAAAGATTTTTCATATCCTGGGGCTGTTCTACTGCTAAAATCATACTGAAACGTTGATGGCTACCCAATTCACCAGAGTTAGCAATAAACAGTTTGAAAACAATTAGATGACACCCAATATTGAAATCAGCCAAAAACCACAAATTCATAGAAAAACAAACTACCTTTTCAGTACAAGGCACAAGGCCGCGAAGCGTATTGAGATGAGCGTTGATCCTTTCTCTTCTCCTCCTCTCCGCCTCACTGTGGCTCTTCAAAGCTGCCACAACCTTCTCCTCTGGCACCCCCACACTCTTCTTCCCAACACCAGTTGGAGCCTTCACCAGCTCACCCCTCTCCCCATCCAACACCAACGACTGCGCAACTGACACCGAATCCGACCCACCTCCCCAGTTCCCACCCAAATTCCCCGAAAACGGATCCAACATCTCCAAACAATTGGACCCGAAATTCGGAACATTAGAGTTCCAGGAGTACGAAGTCATGTTTCAATATTACACTAAACTTCTAATACTACCTCTACAAAGAGCCAACAGGCCTTTGGCCCAACGACATCAGGAGTGCACGGAGATAGCACGTCAGGGGTTCAACCCCTCTTCCAAAGGGTTAATCCAACTACTCTAACAATACAAACTTTCACCGATCAAGAAAAATATTAATGCTACGAAGAGCCAACCCGCCTTTGGCCCAACGGTATCAGGAGTGCACGGAGAAAGGTGATCAGGAGTTCAACTCTCTTTCAAGGCGTTCACCGAGACAAAAAAAGAAAGAAAGTATATTACTGCTACGAAGAGCCAAGAGAACTTTGGCCTAACGGCATCAGGAGTGCACGGAGACAGGAGGTGAGGAGTTCAACCCTCTTCCAAGGTGTTAATCCAACTATTCTAAAAATACAGACTTTCACCGATGAAGAAAAAATATTACTGCTACAAAGAGCAATTTGAGACTATCCCTTGTATCAATTGAAGAAAGAAACTTAATACTGTTCGGTATTGGTGATCTAAGGGTCATCGGAACCAGGAGGGCGAGTGGTGGGTGCAAACCAGAAAGAGAGGATTCTGAGCCGAAACTTGAGCTTAGAAGCAGTGAATTGAGCTATTGTCGTTGTGCGTGTGGTCATACCTGCCATCACGTGAAAGATGAAAACTTTTGGCTGGTTTGGAGACAAGATCACGTAAACATCCACATTTTCTTCTTGATGGTGAGCATTTCGATGTGTGGGGGTTTGAATACGTGAGACCCAGTTGAGGAAATTGATGAATCTACGATGGGATTGAATCAAAAACCCAAGAAAATATGTGTGAGAGTGTGCAGAGAAGGAGACAAAAGATTTGGGGTTTGAGAGAGATTTTGAAGATCTGATCAGAGTTTGGAGATAGCGCCGCCCAACAAACAAACAGCTATGCTGGTTTTGGGTCTTGTGAATTTTCAACTTATAGAGAGTGTGCTAGTTTGGTGGAATATTATTTTTCCTAGAGTAGTTATTTGGTGTTCCCGGAGTATCACGTGACCATTTATATTGGAGCAAATTATGCGGCAGGTACATTGGTTTTGTTTGGTTTTCATCTTTAGATATTTTAGTTTTGATCGTGGGTGGAGAAAAATAGGAAAATAATTGGAGAGACGAGTAATGAGTAAAGAAGGATAAAAAGAGAAATGAAAGTAATAATTAAAAAAATTAGGTAATGATTGAAGAGAAAAATTAGATAATGATTAAAAAATAAAAACAAAACAAAATTAAAATAGAAAACGATCAAAGCCACTAATATTCACTTTTCTTTGGTATTTGGGAGACAAGAAATGACTCACATTATATTGTGGCGATCTTTTGTTTGTATGGAATAACACGTGGCAATGCCTGGTGATACCATGTGGTACTCCGGAAGTATGGAATAATTGGCCATTTTTAAAAAATTTTTATTCGATTTTTAGAACTGGTTGGAGGGATTCTATTTTCCTCCCCGTTTTTTCTTTGTAAAGCTCACCTTCTTTGCCTTTTCTTTTCTGTCTTATTGTTGAGAAATTATTCTATACCCTCGGAGCAACACATTATTTTTGACAAGTGGTGTCTCACACCAATCATTGAATATCTTATGGAAAGATTGTCGGTCATCATTCCACGTCAAACATCGGTCTCAGAGCGAGTACATCAAATAACGTAAAATGCCTTTTTCTTTATTTTGAAGAGAAAAATCACAAAAACTTGTTTGCACCAGATTAGGTAAAAGAAGAGGTAAAACTCATTTGTGAACCATTTTTAGTCACTTTTACCTAAGTACTGTTCATACTCTTTTATTTTTTTTATTGTTTCTTCTTTCTCTCTCCTTCCACCTCTCTTTATTTTTAATATTAGAAAAAGAAAAAATAATATTTTAATAAATAATAGGTAAAATGGATTATATTAGTGTAGTTGCGAAAGAAAAAATTGATAATTAAAATAAAATTAAGAACTGTTCACAGGATAATTTACCATTATACCGGTAAACTTGCTCTCATTGCCCAAAACACATTTAACGGACCGTTTGAGGCAATAATAGTTACTGACAACACACACTCTTTTCAGTCTTCCTCTCTTAACTTCTCACTCTCTAAAATACAATAGGCGCGTAAGATTTGAATTTCCTTTTGTTTATTTTGGGTTTACATCTGAATATTTAAACACTCAACAAGTTTTCTGCATCAAAAAGTTAAAGTGATACTTATATTTTTTTGTTCTTATTCAAATTTTATTTGTATTTGTTTGTTTTGCATCAAAATTTTGTAACTAATTAATTCATCTTGATGAAAGGAATCGAAAAAGTAAAAAATTTTGATCGAAACTCATAATTTTTTAAATAAAGACAAAATAAGTCAATAAGATAGTTATTTTACCTTCTTTTTTTTGAAAAAAATTATGAGTTTCGATAAAAAAAATTTACTTTTTCGATTCCTCTTGTCAAGACGAATTAATAAGTCAAAAAGTTTGACGCAAAACTAACAAATGTGCAAAAAAAATTGAATAAAGACAAAAAAATTACTCCGTAAGTCAAAATGACTTTTGAAGCCAAACCGACTTAATAAATAGGGATGGCAAAGGGGAGGGTCGAGGGTGGATGCCACTATTCCCGTCCCCAAACCCAAATTCCTCTCCATCCTCGCCCCAATCCCCACCGGAGATTTATTTTTACCCTCCATCCCTGCCCCAAACGGGAAATGGGGATCCCTGCGGAAAATCGGGGATCCAAAGATTCCAAAACTTTTTTTTAAAAAGAAAAGTCACCTGCCATTGCAAAATACAAACCATGAAACCAAATTCAAAAAAAAAAAAAAAAAAATCTAGGCTACCATTACAAATCAAATTGAAATGGAAACAGTCACATATCTGCTGTCATAGTGTCATAACAAACCAATTAAAGCAGTCACATAGCTGTTGCCATAGTGCATTACAAAACAAATGAAATTAAGTTTAGTCGATTTATTCTCCAGAATAGCAAACCATTCGGATTCAGAGGGAACAACTTTAGTCTGAAGAAGATTAGTGAAGCCTGGAACAAGAACACAAGCAAGAATGAGATGTAGAGTCGTAGAGATGGTGGGGAATGGAGATCTTGTGTGCGTCAGTGTGTGTGGGTGGTGTAAAAAAATGAAATCCTAACTTCTTAATTTTTATGTATATATATAACGGGGATTCAAGGCAGGGTGGGCGCGAGGATGGGTTGGGGATTGGGGCGGGACAGTGACTAACTCATATCCACTATCTACCCGTTTCCCATATTTTTTAAAAAAATTATCCCCACACCTTGCTTAATTCCCAAATAATCCCCGAAATATCTACCCATTTGGGGTGGGGAACGGATCGGATTGGGTCTGATCGGCCGAAATTGCTATCCCAACTAATAAAGGACCAAAGAACGACAAGAATAAATACAGAGTACTACCCATTCTACCTAAATTTTGATATTTTTTATTTTTGTTTTATTATTCATTAATCAACTGTCACGAAGAGACAATTTACAAAAAAAAAAATTATGACCCAAAAAAAAAATCACAAAAGACGAAAAATATTAAATAATTGCTATTGTTAGTTTTATGTCAAACATTTATGTAATGTTGGTTCGTTTGGAGTTTGGACGAGAGGAATTGAAAAAATATGAAATTATATTTTTTACACAAATATTTTGAAAAATATCCAGGGAAAAATTTTGAGCTTTTACTTGGATATTTCCCAAAATACTTGTGAAAAAGTCAGTTGGTCAGGACTCTTACATCTCATCAGAAGGTCAGAAGTTCGAGTCTCCCCACCTGCGTGTGAGTGTTCTTCCCATAGAGGGTTTTTCCTTTCTTTCTATAGGACTTATTTTTTTTATTGATTAAATTGTTGGGTTTGGTTGCCCTGAGTTTGTACTCTGTATTGTATCTGATGTAAAATGATATCTTCTGTTGATTGAAAAAAAAACCCGTATATACTGTACATAGGATTGCAGAAATAGCGGCCAAAACTGGAGGGAAAAAATGTGAGCCAAAATTAAAGGAGGAGAGAGAATAGTAAGGTTCAAAATTGATAAGACCGGGGGGTGGGGGGGTGGGGCGGGGTAAGATGTTAACGCCGTGCCTAGCCGTTTGTTTTGGTTGGCTGGCCATTGAAAGCTATTGACGCGGCAAAAAAACGACAAGAAGTCAATAAGGCAGATTTTGATTAGTGTGAGGTACCACGTGTCAAAAATGACGTGTTGCTCCAAGGGCATAGAATAATTTCTCATTTAAGCCGAGTTTTGAGACCACCACATGGGGGAAAAATGATTTTTTTTCCCCTTAGTAACTAGATGTCCGGGCTAGTTTGAACACATCTTGACTAATTTTGTAACCCAGAAGTTAACAATCGGGCGAACCTCTAATGGTCCCAAAGTTTGAAATATTTTGCTTTTATAGAAATTGAACATGTGACCTCACAAGTCAAAATTTTGTGATTAAATATCCCATTACCAATACTCCAGGGGAAGTCGAAACAATTGCGATAGTACTTCGGGCAGTAAACAAGCCGAATCGAACCGAGCTTAAAATTGTTCAAGCTCATTTGATAGCTACTTTAATGAACTCGAGTTGAGCTTGAGCTCAAAAAAAAAATTTGACAAGCCAAGCTTCCCTATGTTTCACTCAAACTCGAACTTGTTTACGAATCTTAACAAATCAAAATATTAGATATTTATACTCTCGTATAGGTTTAAAACTGCAAATAAATTTTATTTTCTACATAATAGTTTATATAAATTAGAATATGTGCAAAAAATTTAAGTTTATATTCCCTCCGTCCCTTTTATTGTGTCCAGTATTTCATTTTGGGCTGTCCCTTAATAAATGTCCATTTTGTAAAGTTAGGGGGGTAAAATGTGGTGTATTGTCTATTTTGTCCTTAAAAGTAGATTTTATTTTGAAAAGTTAGCGAGTAAAAGTGTAATAATGATGGAAAAGTATGAAAAGTGGAGGAAAAAGTTGATATGAAAGGTGTAATGATGATGTCTTTTTAATAAGTTGGAGTTACGAAGCAGAACACTTAAAAAGGGATGGAAAGAGTAGTATTTTTGAAAGTTTACACATGTACAAGATATAAAAATTTCATTATGTACATTTTAAATTGATGCTCAAATTTGGTTCGTTTAGTACCCAAATCGAACTCAAACAAGTATTTGTCAAGTTAAGTTTTGAACAATTTATGAACAACTCGGTTTGCTTGTAGCCCTAAATTAGTACTTGTGAAAAGCCTGCTTTAAGGTTTTTTCAATTTCCAAGGGATTTATCCAAGTGAATATGAAAAAACAATAAGTGCTCCTTACAGATGCCAAACACTTCAAACTTTGGAGCCACTGGAGATTTGTCCGGTCTTTAAGTTCAAGGTTTCAAAATTAGTCAAGATGCACTCAAGCTGGTCAACATCCAGTTATAAAATAGAAAATTGATATTCACGCTTCCAAATTACTGATAGTGCTCCACTATAATGTCATGAACAAAGTGGAGCGCCATCAGTAATTTTCGGAGCGCGAATATCAATTTCCATAAAATATTCCTGGCATGTTGGCTTCAAACCACGGTTTAGATTTGGCTGCATCACTTCTTTGATGCAATCATTACATGTTAGCTGATGTGTAAGGTTTTGAATGGCTGGCCGTGTAATCCAAGCACACGGAGGGGCCTATATCGAACATTATAATGGGTCACGAGAGCAGAAAGTCATGCTGAAAGATTAATGTGACTTAGGTCATCTCCACCCAAACTAGCGCCACCACTAGGCCTCCCACCTACCTTATCCACTCACCACCTCTAACCTTAACCCAATGTCACAATGTTGGCGCTAATACTTCTTCCTCCTCCGGTCACCACTAACGCCAAATCCACCCACTGTTGTGCTGTCCTCACAGTACCTTTAGTTGCATAACAGGTTAAAAATCTTACGGAAATTCTAGGACTACAACCAAGTGCACACCCATACACACTGCACACTGTAGTGTGTGTGGGGCCCACACACTTGTATGTGTGGATGTGCACTTGGGTGTGGAGGTAGCACAACTCAAAATCTTAACTTTATCGTACCAAACAAAAGGAGTCTGTTCGAATTTGGACAAGCATTCTCGATTGGTAACGGTTGAACGAAAAATTTGCGCAGTACCATATAATTGGACAACTTATGTGACTAAGAACATTTCTAATGGTTTGAGCTATTTTTCTCAGACAAAACTATTTTTTGGCTTGCTACAGTAGTACTATTTGCCAAAAGTTGACAATGGTGTCCAATGGTGTCAAAGCCATTTTTTCCCTTTTAACTTGTGACGATTGTTGGATCACTGACATTGGTATTTTGACCCAAAAAAAAAATGTAGTAACACACCTATATTAATGTGGCACTAAATGGCTTTGCCATTTCTTGTGCCAAATTTGGCTTCATACATGGGAAAGCTATTTTTTTCGGCTTGAGAAATGGCCTATTATTGGAGCTCATTTATTGAGATCCTGTGATAGAAGAAAAAACCTATTAAGAAAGCCTAATTGTGTATAAGTAAGGTGGCAGGTACGGTTTGGATTTTGAAGGAAATTTTTGAGAGAAATAGACAATTTATTAGAGACCGTGCTCAGGGGTTTTGAAACTCCAAACCGAACAAGGCCCGGACTTTGGACTAATTGCTGCGACGTACAAAGACCATGCTAATTAACCGTGATTAAAGTATGTTCTGGTGTCAAAACAATCCAATCTGGTACCAAAGAATCCAAATTAAACTCCTAAAATTGGCATTTTGCCTAAGCTGCTGGGCATGAGCAAATAAGTGATTGTCCATCCAAACGAGGCAAAACATTCCAAATCTTAGGGCACTAGAAGGTTCGTTAACTTCAGAGCTCCGGAATCAATCGAGGTGTCCGCATAATGGCCCGGACATCTTGTTTTCCAAAAGAACAAAGGAAGAGAAAATCTTGTTTACGGAGGTGTTGTAAACAAGTGTTTACAACACTCAATCGTGACCGTCCAAACGTGTTTTGGATTGTCGGGATGTTAATGAAACTTTTCCGGAAAAAAGTTAAACATTTTTCCGAAAAAATTTCATTAAAATCTGGACCGTTTAGAACAGACTGTTTACAGCACATCCGTAAATAAGACAGTCTCAAAAAGGAATCCCAACTCTTGACTCGTCAGTTTAATCATGTACAAGACTAATAATTAGGTTCTGAGTCTACCAACACAATTATCATAAGTGGTAGATATGCCACTGGAGTTCTCATTAGGCTCCATTTGTGCAACTAATTAATTAGGTTTATTAGATGTCATCGATGATGTCTCACAGAAAGTTTAAATGTGAGTTTCTAGGTTCTTATTATTAGATGTCATCGATGATGTCTCACATAAAGTTTCAATGTGAGTTTCTAGGTTCTTATTATATATATATCAGTCGAAGGACGTCATGGCATTGCACTAAGATAATGTAGAAAAGAAAGCCGTAGCATTAAAATAAAACATGGTAATATGTGCCTTTTTCTGTTTAATCAAACTTTTTATTTTTTTATTTTTTATAACTCGCTTATGCAAGTTAGCTTATACGCAACTTAATTATTTTTGGGAAACCAATCCTAGCGGCCACTAGCAAAGAATCCAATCAAAGTCAGAAAAAAGTCCGGTACGGATTGGCCCATAGGAATTACTAGCACCCTGAGAGGTTTCGAATCTTAAGGAGATCGAGAGCAAATCCCTAACTCTCAATTCTTGACCACCAAACCAACCTCGGAGTTTTGTCATTCAATCTAATATGGAACTACGGGACGTGATTACTGATTAGATAGTTGGTTAATAATTTGGTGTGATAACAACTGTTAAAAATCTAAAAAAAGGGTCAATATATTGTAGGCGCAGTAAATCATGATAACCAATAATTTCATGATCCGAAAGATGAACGGAAAGGATAAGAAAAAGAAGAAGAGGAAAGATGAAAGAGAACTTTAGAGGGAAGTTAGTTGTTGCTACCCTCGGCATTTTAAGTTCGTAGGGAGGTTTTGCCAATACAGTATACATTAGCTCAGAGGGAAATTCTTGGGTTAGTACGTGGGGGAGGTCAGTGAGTTCAATTTTACCGAACACAAGTAATCTTGGCCTTTAATTTATTCAATGGCTTATTTATTTATTTATTATTTGCTTGGGTAAGTTGGATTGTTAAGTTTGATTTAATTATTGTGAACCCTTACAAAAGATATATATATAGTAGTCCATTATTGTGCTTCTTGTAGTAGTATATAGCAGCTTCTTACTTCATCAATGTCCAGTGAGGGATGCAAGGTGTGAAGATAATATTACCAAATGATATTTAGTCTACCTTATCACCAAATTGAGCTAATTGAGGCCAAATTTGGAACAAAATTTTTTAAGCAATAAATTTGTGTTTGAATCTGGTATTGTGTTGTTTGAGTGATGCCAGAGGCCAAGAGCACCTAGAAGTTAAATAAACCTCCCCCAATTGCAACTATACAAGAGGAAAAACAAAACTTTGCAACCACAAATGCCCAATTATTTACTACTACTAGTTGATCACTTGCTTTCAATTAATAGTGGACTTTAGAGGCTTGGCATTTTCACAACTGCCCATTATCAGGTCATGTCATTGAGGCCAATTATTGGGTACTCTGGGAGTACGGCCATGTGAAATTGCCACGTGGTATTCCTCGCAAACAAAAAACCGGTTTCACGCAATGTGGGTAACAAATTGTCTCCCGACCACCCAACATAGGTGAATGATAATGTCTTAGTCACGTGATTTGTCGCTACATAAATGGTTAAGAATATCACGTACGTAGGCAATGCCACATAGTGTTACATGGTCTTGGGTATAACTCAACTCCAAAAGCTAGTGTAGAAACGTGAGGACACCCTTACTTTACAAGCTAGCTTTTGGAGTTGAGTTTTACTTAAGACCGTGTAACATGGTATCAAAGATGGGTATGCTAAGGATGGGTAGGGTGCGTGTCCTTGACCTGCACGTGGCAGATGCTGCTAAGTGAGCACGCCGTGCGTGAGGGAAGGTGTGAAGCGAAGTCCCACATTGCTTGGGTACCAAAGTATCACTTAGGTACCAAAGTAATATGAATAATATAAGCGTGAAGGTACTCTCATTTCAATAGCTAGCTTTTGGAGTTGAGTTCTATCCAAGACTGTGTAACAGTACGTAGTACTCGGGAACACTGGATAATTATGTGTTGAATAATTTGCAGACACCCACAAGAAAATGGATCTGGTGTTGGGGTGCTTTGTGTATGCCAAGGATGGGTAGGGTGTGTGTCCTTGACCTGCACGTGGCAGGTGCTGCCGAGTGAGCAAGCCGTGCGTGAGGGAAGGTGTGAAGCGAAGTCCCACATCGCTTGGGCATCAAAGTAATATGAAGAATATAAGCGTGAAGACACTCTCACTTCAATAGCTAATTTTTGAAGTTGTGTTTTACCCAAGATTGTGTAATAGTAGTACTTGGGAACGCTGGATAATCATGTGTTGAATAATTTGCAGACACCCACAAGAAAATGAATCTGGTGTCGGGGTGCTTTGTCCAGATTCAACTTATCAATGTGATGATGTTGATTTCAAAAAAGGAGAGCTAATTCGTCCAAGTTAATTTGCTCATCGTATACATGAACCACCCCGTAACCAAAAGTCAGATGTTTTGGTTTCTGTAAGGTTTTTACTAAAAAGTCAGATCTATTTTAAAATCACCTCAGGAGTCCCACATGTTGGAATTAGATAGATTTGTAATTTAAGCTCTTTTAGTATTTCTCTCATTTTGCCGACATACTCCAAAATGAATGAATATTCTCAATTCAAAAAATTATTAAAAAAATTCAATAATTTTTTAGATTGAGAATATTCTCACTATGCTTTGGTGGCAGTGGAGGTGATGTGGTAGATCAGAAAATAAGGAACACTTTCAAATTTTTATGGTGTAGGTACAACAATGTGTTAAATGATGGTGGCGGCAGCGGTGGTGGAGATTCAGTGGTGAAGTGATGGTGTCAATTGTTCTATAAAGGGCTTTTATAGATTTGTCGAGATTGCTGAAGGCCACTTTTGCATTGTGTTCTTTCGATAGGTTAGGGTGTTTGAGCTATCTTAGGTGTACATCAACTAATTTCAAAGGAATTAATCCCATCTTTTACTAGCTGGGTCCAACTAAAGCCGAAACAAAATCGTGCATGAACTGGACTCATAAGAGTTGAGAACACCTTAAAGGTTTCGAACTTAAGACTTTGAGAAGGAACAAACTCTTAAGTTGACCATCAAGCTTATCCGTTGGGGTTGGACCACTACAATGTATGAACAAGTCTTTTTCACTGAGCGGACATTCAGCTTGGCAAAAGATAGTCAAATGTCTGCAATACGTTGCTCCAATTTTTTTTTTTGGCAAAGATGATGTTGTTTTGGGGTTGCTGAGCCTGGTGATGATGTGTGCTCTTGAGTAGAATGTCCGAAAAAAGGGTGGAAATGGGAGACCAGCATATTGTGATGCTAAAAATTAGAGTCAGGTCCCTATTTCAACATTTTGTGATTTTAGATCCCTCGAAGCATATTGTGTAGAGTCGAATCCTTACTCTTTACTTGTGATTTTAGATCCCTCGAAGCATATTGCGTAGAGTTGAATCCTTACTCTTTACTAAACCCATGAATATCCTCGTTCAAAAAGGTGTCTCAAACAAAGTTTGTTTGGTGCCGAGGAAAGATCATCTCCATCCGAAAAATTAGAAAAAGTCAAATATTTTTTTGGATTGAGAATATTCTCACTATGTTTTGGTGGCAGTGGAGGTGGTGCATGTGGTAGATCAGAAAATAAAGAAAAGTTTCAAATTTTTATGGTGTAGGTACAACAATGTGTTAAATGATGGTAGCTCTGGTGGTGGTGGAGATGCGGTGGTGAAGTGATGGTGTCAATTGTTCTATAAAGGGCTTTTATAGATTTGTCGAAATTTTAGTCAGTCGAAGGCCACTGTGCGCATTGTGTTTTTTCAATAAGTTAGGGTGTTTGAGCTAGCTTAAGTTGTGTACATCAACTAATTCCTGAGGGATCAATCTTATCTTTCACTAGCGGGAGTCCAACTAAAGCCGGAATGAAATCCTACATAAACTAGACTCATAAGAGTTGAGAACATCAACTGGAAAGTTTCGAACCTGAGACTTTGAGAAGGAACAAACTCTTAAGTTGACCACTAGACTTATCTGTTGGCGTTAGACCACTTCATTGTATGAACAAGTCTTTTTCACTGAGTGGACATTCAGCTTGGTAAAAGATAGTCAAATGTTCGCAATATGCAGCTCCATTTTTTTTTCCTGCAAAGATGATGTTTTGGGGTTGCTGAGCCTGGCGATGATGTGTGCTTTTGACTGATAAAAGTAAATAGAATGTCCGGAAAAAGGGTGGGAAGGGGCGACCAACATATTGTGATGCTGAAAATTAGAGTTAGGTCCATATTTTAACATTTTGTGATTTTAGATCCCTCATAGCATATTGTGTAGAGTGTGGTGACTTGAATCTTAAGTCTTTACGAAACCCATGCCGGATATTTGAGTATGAATATCCTCGTTCAAAAGGTGTCTCAAACAAAGTTTGTTTGGTGCCGAGAAAATCTCAAACAAAGTTTGTTCGGTGTCGGTGAAATCTCAAATTATGTCTCAGAAAGCACCAAATCTCCATAGATAAACCTTCAAAATGCATGTGTTGTTTAATTGTAGAAATACGTTGATTTGTACTCGTCTACTAGATAAATAGCCATCAGAGAAAGAGTTTTTGCAAATTCGAAGTGGTCAAATCTTACGTTCGGTCAACTGAGACAAAAAAAATATGAAATTGAACAGTTATTGTATCCATTGAAAGGAATATGTCTTTACGAGCTTAATAAATTTCTTCTCTAAAACTATGAGAAGAACCTTGTGTAAAGTGATAACCTCCACAATTCTTGCATTCAGTAGTTCTTTTGTTTTATCTTTTACTAATTTTTCTGTTTTTTCAAATTACTCTGTTATTAAATTTGCATATATAATACGTATAAGCTTCTTTTGGAAATAACGGACGGGACTTATTGGGGCGTTGTCCACTGAGGCAGAACCGGCCCGGAAGAAGCCCTCTATGTATAGTTGGTTCGATAGGGAAATTCGACTGAGGCCCTGATCAAGTGAAAACAGCTCATGAATTTATGCTTTGGAAGCCCACACTACCTTTGATTTTGTTGGCCCAATTGTGAAACCTCATGACACTGGTGTTAGGTTGTGTGGACCAAAAACTAGCGTGGTTTACGTAACCGGGCTGATCCTCGAGAGATTAACTCGCGCTCCGGGAACCATACTCCTCGCTCTCACAAAAGTATACGAGACCACACACTTGGCAGTGGAACCCACACACTTTTGTGAGAAGGAGGAGGATAAAATAAATTTTCCTGATCTTGACCTTTTTGTGGTCCCAAACAAACTTTTTAATTCTGGTGGGGACAATTTTTGTGCGCCTGGATTAATTCTTGGTTGACTGACTAATCCTAATATTTACAAGCGAGGAGCTAACTTAAAACTGGAGCAAAGCCCCGTATGAACTTAGTGTTTGAGAGGTTTTGAAATTGAATTCTTCAAAGGGAGTAGACACCAGCCCTAAACCTCAGGTCTTGAATACTAAGCTAACCATAAAAAATTGTCCCAAAAAACTTACTCGTACAAAATAGGAACCCTTTGTGTTTTCACCAAAATAAATAAATTAAGCTATACTATTATTATTCAATAAGCTATTAAAAAGCTATGCATCATTACAAACATTTAAAATTATCAATTAGAAGCCACTTTTGCATTTTTATATGCTTTAGCCCTCTTTTTTAACATACCCATTGTTACCGGGTTTAATTTTGTAGTCCTAAATTAATAATACTACACAAGTTTAGGAGGTCCTTGTTTTTGAAAAATATTTGGGCTCTAAGGGAAAAATCTTATTTGCCACTACAAGAAAAAACAAGCTTAAATGCACAAATGTTCTATGCCAAGGATCAAAACCAAACACGCTTACACACACAAATCGAGAGAAACGAAACTATTACTCAATCGTATTCAAATTGCAATAATGTTTGTTTAGTGTCACGTATAACGTTGTGTGTATGTGTTATTGTGTGATAAAATAACATATATATAATGTTATATGTTTCTTTTGTGTTACACACATATAACGTTGCTTGTTACTCCCTCCGTCCCAATTTGTTTGTCCAATTATCGAAATTCGTGTCTTTTAAAAATATTCTTATATCTTACATTTTATAAGGTAGACTTTTGGCGTTGAAACCTAGTGACGAAACCTACATTGTGGCTTTGCGATCTGCTATATGATCACGATTGGCTTAAAGTTCGCAATGGATTACCTCAATACGGAATTCCAATGGACTATATTATATGTCATGTAACCGAAGAAATATACAAGTCCAGTAAAAATAGATGACATATAGAAACTAATCTTATTTAAAATATAATGGCCAAAAGCTTTGAAAGCAAAATATTCCACAATATATATCATGGCTATAATTGTAAGAACACATATCATTATCACACTTCCACTAATCAGTCCTAATCCATTACTGGGTAAGAAGCATTCATAGCAATCCCACACAGGCCTTCCTTGGCAGCCACATCTCTCTTCATCTTTATATACCCATTGTCACCCCATCCAGTCCCCCACGAATTCTTAACCAACCAGTACTTAGTCCCATCACTAGTAGTCCCGTATCCAACCGCGGTCACACCATGGTCAAGCATCGTGCCGCACGTTCCGTTGTAGACACCGCTCGAGTAGAATTGGAAGTCGTCTCCACCGGCGTCAATGGCAACTGACACCGGTTGGTTAGCCACGGCTTGGAGCAAGGCCTTCTCGCTGTTCCTTGGCACGTCTTCGTATCCGGTTATCTTGGTAGCAGGCGTGCGTAGTTTCTTGCTTTTGCAGGTTCCGTCTTGTCCCACGTAAGGGTATTCGGCTTCTGTCGTGAGGCCTTTGTTCTGCTTGATGAATTCAAAGGCATTATTCATATACCCGCCGCTGCAACCCTCGTCTTCTCCTTTAACGTCACAGTCAACCAACTCTTGCTTGGATAGGGATAATAGATTACCGGTTTTGATTTTGTAAATACCTTCCATGGCTGCCACTGCCGAAAACGCCCAACAACTTCCTATATGTAGAAGATTGTAACAATAATATATTAATGTCAAAAAATTGACGACATGGGAATTTTGTGGGCCAGAAATTATTTAGTAGAGAGAGTGAATTGGTTTTCAAGCACGAACCAGAGGGAAGAAGACCATAGTGGGGTCACGTCACTTGACCCGATCGACTAGCATAAAATAGTTGTTGTTAAGAGCCCTCCATTGTTTTGCTGGCCCCTTGAATAACAAAGTTTTCTAAGCCTTTGGAGTTTATAGACAAATCATAAAAATTTATGCTGATCCTTCGAAGTACAAGAAGTATTTTTCCCCGGACCCCTTTGACAAGATTAAAACAGACATACAAGTTTATTTATTTATATTTTAAAAGGACCTAATTTATTTAGTATATTTTACTGATGTCAATATTGTATATCCTAAAGCTCACCACATGTGCCTTGGTCTTGGACGGGAGTAACCGCGCCTTTCTTCCGCCAATCAATAGCAGACAATGCAACGGTTACATTTGTGTACCGAAAAGGTTCTGAGCCAGAAATCACTTGACTAGGTGATTGCCTCTTGTAACCATTACGACGAGAAGCCCGGAACTCCTCGTTGGTCAGGTCAGCAAATTGGTTCACACTCAGCTTGTATCCTTTGTCCGCACCGGAATTGAACGCGTTGATACGGTCCACGTTGTCCTTGAATATCTTGAACCGGGCGCCCTCCTCTCATTCATCCTTGTAAACCCGTCCGTGGCGAGACATCCATTGCTGGTGCATTTCTAGCATGGAATTTTCCTCATTGATAAGGCGAGAGGAAGCTACTACTAATTGAGAGGCTAAAATTCCAAAGGCGAAGACCAAGAAGGACATGGTAGAAGCCATAGAACTAATAAAGCTATAGGAATATTGTGGTAGTTGATGATAGTGTTTGTGGGTCGTTGCATTGCATGGCTCAGGTTTTATAGGCAGAGAGAGAGAGAGAGAGAGAGAGAGAGAGAGAGAGAGAGAGAGAGAGAGAGAGAGAGAGAGAGAGAGCTCACGGAATGTTCTGATATTTTTGTTTTTGGGTGGAAGAAATGTTCTGATTTAGACCTCCACAAGTGCAATAAAATCCGTTTAGCCTCTCAGGCTCTCATGTTCCTTTCTGATCATGACACAAAGTTGAGGTTATATCATTTGAATTTCTTTTCCGTGAGTGGTTCTAAGCAAATTAAAGACGTGACAAAGTCTATGTAGCCCAATGAATTGGCCTAGTGCTTATTCTGAGACTTAGAAGTTTAATCATTCTTAGGATTTCATGTTCCACTCTTATTGTTAATAATATTTGCGGTCACCTCACTCCCATGCACGCATCAACGTGTGGAAGGGAGTGTAGAAATTAGTCTGAAGTGCACGTAAGTTAGCCCAAAACATCTTGCATTTATTAGATTATTAACCACCAACTCGTCAAAAAGTTTAAATTGTCAATGACAGCTACTTTAATTATTATTTGTATCTTCAATAAGCCCCCTCAATTTAAAAAGCTACGAATAGAAGTAGTTTATTTTTATCCAAAAATTGCAGGTATTTTCGTATGGGACTATTGAAATGGGACGAGAGAGTACTTTTTTCAAAAATTTCAATATACTTTTCAAACCTTTTTTTTTTCTACGTCACTTTTTAAACCTTAATGACAGACAATCTCATTGGGCTGTTTTTAGCATTTTTTTTATCATGTTATAGATGGCATTTTTTCTATTGACAAAAGTTTATAAGCACGAGTATATGATAGTAGTTTGCTTAAGGTGTTATTCTCCATAGCTTTTCGTGTTGGTTTTATTTTTGGTTTTGCCCTTATTCAATTTTAATTTTTTGCATTTGTTAATTTTACGTCAAACTTTTTTGGTTTCAAGTTTTTTGGATTTTTTCTTGGATATGTCCAAAAATATTGTATAAAGTCATAAGTAATTTTTTTTCCTTTTCCAATTCTTCTCATCGAGACGAATTACTTTTCACAAAAGTTTGACACAAGATTAACAAACGCATTTTTTTTGAACAAGGACAAAACAAAAAAAGGTTCGAAAAATTAGTGACGGAAGCTAAAAGATCCTTTCGTTTAAAGGTTTTGGATTTTGAATTATAATAATTATGATCCTATTTCTCTCTAATCATTAATCTCATTTTTCTCTCTATCTCTCTCCATTCATTATCCCTATTGTCAATCATTATTCTATTTCTCTTAACACTCATTACTTACGAATTCAAATCCAAAATTTCATAAAGAATGGGTCAAAGTGTCACCTGGAAAAATGGGTTGTTCGCTTAGAAGTGACCTGGGAAATGACCTCTATGTTGTTGCTATATGACGGGAGAGTGAATCATGATTATCAATCAATCATGATACCGTTTAGTAGTAGTGAGAGGTGCTATTGGTGTGTACAAATCTCTTTTTGGTTCCATTTTGAGTCTAAAAAAAAGATCGGAACCGCTCATTTTATTTAAAATACTTTATTTACGGCTCCTACAAAAGATAAGTTCAATCCGGTATCGGTTAGGGCGTCTGCAAAACGTCCAACTTTGTCCCAAAATTTAAGCTTGAATTCAATAGCAAAATTGGATATTTTGTAAATGCACTCGCCGATACTGGATTGAGCTTATTTTTTGCAAGGATCATAAGCAAAGTATTTTAAACAAAATGAGCGACTCCGATCAATTTTTTGAGACCCAAAATGGGCCCAAAATAGGGTTTGTACCCACTGGTGCAGATATAATTCTGTACCATTAGACTTTCTGTGAGTAGAATCCACGGAGGAATAGTGTGTGAACAAGTTAAGTTGTTGTCTAGACGCATTTTGCACGAACGACTGTTTTTATTTACTACTGTACCATTACCATTTCCATCGAGTACGCCCTCGATCTAGATGGCGTGGACTGCGAATGTGTGCAAAAAATTGTTGTCGGGAAAGTGGAATTGCATATTGGACCACACCCGCAGGGCCGCAGTGGCTGCAGAATTTTAACTCAATGGTGACAAAAACGTGCACAAATTTTTTTGCATACAAAACACTATATAAGATAATTATGTTTATTTTGCTTGAAGATTTATCGAGCCTAATTTATTTTACTTTGTTGAGCTATATGCATGGTATATCTATTTACTCACAAATTTAAGTAAAATTTCCCTTACTCTGCTCGATCTGCACGATTGATTTAGTGCCAACAATAAACAAGAAATATCAAATTACACGCAAAAATGTACAAATTTTTAATTTATTTTTTGAACCCTCAAACTCTGGTGGAGACGTCGCGCCTGGGCCACACCACGCTGCACGTTATTTTGAAAGTGGGATTACATATTGAGATGACTCCAGGTCATTTGACCACAATTTGCAGTACAAAGAAGACCAGAGAGGGTAGGGGGAAAAAGAGCCGATGACTCTGGCTAGTGGCTTGACTCGCACTATCTTTTGGGTCAAGGGTAAAGAATCAGTGGCCAATATCTCTTGGGGCATTAGTTTTCTCATAAGAAATGCCATAAGTTTATACTAGAAAGTTATTATGCACTACATTGTAATCAACATGAGCTATCATTAGTTTAGGATTAATGGACCACATCAAAACAATAATTGTTTTTTTTTTTTTGAGAACAACACATTATTGATTGAGGTTCTAATTGTTTCTGGTGCTGTACGATACTGTGCGCTGTCCACATTCGGGCTGTTCGTTCGATTATCCAATGGTCCAAATTTCACCTCGGCAATAAATGGCTTGAATGCTCAGATGATTGAGATGCCCGGCCGGATGTGCACAACATCTTATATGAAATCTGAATGTTCATATAAGATGGCAGTATTTATTTATTTATTTGTATATAATGAATTTCTCGGCTATTGGTCATAATTAGTTTTGGAAAAATTACGGTTCAGGATGTGTTTTGATAATTAATACCCGCCAAGGGCATGCTGAGAACATTTGTTAATGTTGAAAATATCTTTGGCGGATATTAATTATCAAACACGTCCTTAGCCGTCATTTTCCCATTTGTTTTACTTTTTAGACTCCTTTGTTGAGATGGATGATTAATCCAAAAAATAATAATTGAATTCAGCAATCCAAAACTAAAAAATACCAAAAATATAGCATGATTAACAATCCTCAACCTTGCTAACAATAAGGTCAATCAACAATCCTCATTACAGAAATTTTCATCATAATTGTAATTGGAGGAAATTTCAGTAATAATTTTTTTTTGTATGTCCCGTATAATTCAAAAGTAAACCTTGAGATTAATTTAAAAACAAAAACCTATTCATTATCACTTCAAAAGAAAATATATATTTTTTCTAAAATGAAAGAAAAAGGAAAAACACAGAAGAGACTTTGAACAAGAGTAGATTCGATACTATAATATTCGATCAGTTCTACTATGTCCGCCAAATGAAAGTAGTAGGAGAATTCCTCCTTTACCATTGCAGTTAATTGTCCTTAATTACTAGTCAAAATGGTGTTTACCAGCTTTTTAAGTCATATGATATGCTTAATTAAACTTGTGCTCGGGACAACCGTTAGCATTTGCCAAATCTATATTTTGGAAGCCTTTTGATCTTTGATTTCAAGATTTCACATTGGAAATGGGAAATGACTATGCTTTCCCATCATCTGCTTTTTGGCAAAAGATGGAAAAACCCAATTCCCAATGTGAAACCTTGAAAATTCGAAAAGGTGGATAAGTGTTTGAATACCTATGAATAATGCTTTCCCATCATCTGCTTTTTGGGATTCACGTTTAATTTGCTCTCCTTCTTATTCATAAATTTACGATCACAAATACTTATAAATACAAAATCTCTATATTAAGTTAGGTGTGACTTAATATAGAGATTAATAAAATTTTAAATTCGATGTATCCTTTTCGAGTTTAATAAAATTTTCTTTTGTCGAGCAAAAAAAAAAGTCAGGCGTGACTTAATGTGAGAGAAATTATATGTGTCTTGACGTAAAGTTAGAGAGATTATATGTGTAAGTGTCTATGATTGTATCAAATTTGCTCTCTTCATGCTCCCATTTGTGCCTTAGCAAGTCATCAATCAAGTCATGTAGTTTTTCTTTGTACTTTGTTCTGCTTTGTTAATTTTTTTTAAATTTTGTTTGGATGTTTTGATTGTACTTTTTTTTTTTTGGTATTAATATAACTGGAATGATCTTGTTCCTTAAAAAAAAAAATAAAGCAAGCACAGGGACAGCTTCTGATGATGTGCTTATGGATTATTAATTGAGCGTCTGCTGACAATTTTGAATTATCATGAACACGTACGTAACTAATTCAGAGTGGACACTAGTATGATTTATAAATTACAAAATTTATCATCAACAATGCACTTTACTACTACTAGCTAACTTCAGAATTTGATTTCAAAGTGCACTCCAACAGACTTTAATTTTAAATTTTAGTGTTCTTGTGTATTGTTATCTTCACTGAAGGGTGAGGAAAAAAATCCGAGGGGCACTACAAGAAATTTTAATTTTCCCGGCATTTCATAAATGCCCCTAAAAGTTCAAAAAATGCCGGTAAAGAGTATTACCGGCATTTGTCAAGTATTACAGGCATTTATAACAAATGCCGTCTAGGAGTATGTCGGTAAAGGTACAAATGCCGAGAAAGGTCTCTATAAATGCCGGGAATAGATAGACTCATTTGCGGCATTTGTACAAATGCCGGGAAAAATTGTACCCTATCAGACAAAATGCCACATGGGCGCCACGGTTCGAACTCGCGACCTTTGCCTCGCATGGGCGTGAAGCTACCAACTGGGCTAGCCACCATATTGGGTTATATTGCTCATTGAAAAATATTTATATTATACATAGATTTTTTTCGGCATTTTTTTCAACAAATGCCGGTAATAATTTGGCGGTACTTATTTTGGCGGAAAACTCAACTTTTGCCGGCATTTTTTTAAACAAACGCCGGTAATAATTTTTTTTTTTTGGCAGTTCTTGAAATGCTAGTAATAGTGGCTTTTCCAGCATTAATTAAAATGTCAAGAATAAAAATGCCGGGAATGATCATTTTTCTTGTAGTGGGGTGAGATATTTGAGGTACTTGTTGAAATATGTACGAGATACAAAAATCTGTAAATTTATGATGTTTACTGTTTGAGGGGTCTGCTGGAGATACTGTTTGAGGGGTCTGCTGGAGATGTTCTAATACATGCAATAAAAAGCAACAAAGTTAAATACAGGATGTACAACGAGGAATCTTTGAGCAAAATAAAACTTGAAGGGAATAAAAGGATTAAGCATATTACATGAATACATGCACAGTTATACTTGAGAATCACAAAAGTAGAGCAACGAGGAAAAAAAATTAACTCAAACAACTATACAAGAATTTAAACATGTCTACTAACACCCAAAATACATACACAAATGCACAAAGCTCATATAAATGCGTAAGACCACACATACTGGTAATGTAGTGTGCGTGAGCCATACACATTTTATGTGTGCGCTTTGTGTAAGTATGCGTGCATTCTGGCTGCGGTTATAGACTTTTTTGGAATCTAAAGTTGGAAAGAAAAAAGATTCAAAGTTAAATCGAAACTCTCACATCCAAAAACAATTATGTACACGGAGTGTGGAATAATATTATAGCTAAATCCGTGTATATATTTGCACCAACAAAAAGATGACAGTAGCCACAATTCGATAGTTGAGGATTTTGTCGATTAATTCACGACAAGCATAAGTACTAGGATGAATCAATATATCTTTCCTATACATCATACAGTAAACCAGTTGCTTTCACGTCGGGATTAGAAAATTCATAAGAAATTACTCTCTTGTGGCTTGTCTCCAAGAATCGAATACGATCGAACAGAAGGACTAGTTCTATGTCAAGAAGAACTTGGAGGGTATGACAAAAATAAATCTCTGTTATGTCTAGGAAGGTGTTTGATAGAAGCACGCAAATCCATCTCCTTTTTTTCGCACATTATTCTTCTCTGAATATGTACTCGAGAAGCAAATGTATCAGTACTTTGAAGGAAAACTACAAATATTTTAGCATCGATGGTGGGTGGAAAAAGCTTGGATAAATAATGTATAAATATGGTTCTCTGATTTATACATGTGCACAACAGCCAGCAGCTGGCTTAATTTGTCCCACTACTTATATGAAGGGATTACTACTTTGATGGACGCTAATTAAAGAGATAGACTTATTCACGGAGCCGCGTGGCTATAAATAGATTGTTCACGGAGACGCGCGATTTCGGCTGTCTGTTTTGGCTTTAGACAGTTCGAATTTAAATGAACTTTTTCCGGGAAAGAATTTGGTTTCATTAGAATCTAGACTGTTCAAAATATTTTGGACGCTTCAGATTCTCCTCCGTAAACAACTATATTCACGGAAAGCTCCGTGAAAATATTTTCCTCAATTAGTAATTAGTTCTTTGTTAGTTCTCGCCAGCCAATGGAGTTTCCTAAAAGCCTGAAAAATTTTGGGTCTCGATGTAGCTGCATCCTCGGTGTATGCTTAAAGCCGGCCCTACCACTTTGATAGATGAGTTAGAACAGCTCTTAGAGAAACTTTTAGGTATCCTGGGGATACCAGGCTCCGTAGTATTTCTTCCGATCCGTTTCTCATTTTTCGGCTATTTTTTGATCACATTTAGATGATCGATTTTGTTCATTTTGTAGAGTTCGGCGAAAACCTTAATCATGTCAAAAATTGTGCTTATCCGACTTTATTTGAAACATGATCGGCACATGTGAAAATTGAAGAAAATCAAAATTGAGTCCAAAAACACACTGAATCAAAACCCAATTTTGGATTTTTTGCAATTTGGTTGGTATACCTAAAAGTTTCTCCAGCTCTCAAAGACTTGACTCAAGCAAATGAGAAATTAAGCGTGTAATTAATTTTTTTAAGAACAACTAAAGACTCTCTTTGGTCACAAGATGTTCGATTGCCTTTCTCTCTTTGACCTTATCTCCAATTTATGAAAATCATTTATTGGTACTAAACTAATACAGTAGTAGCCTAAATTAAATGCCCCAAGGATGCTCGTCATTTCAGAAGAATAATGAAAATCAAGAGCCAGCCATACATGTTCAAATACCATCAGAAATATATACCTGGAAGATGAAACGATTTCATTTTCAAAGCCAACCCCATCCTCAACATATATATATACACACACAAAAATGGAGTGTTTGGATCGGCCACCTACACCGCCGTTGATTCTTGCGTAGGTCCACTCGATTTTTTTTTATAGAATTTTTGGACGGCTCAGATCAGCCGTTCAGTGGCCGGAGTGGAGCCCGTGCGCCATCGGAAATCCGATCAGGATCCCTCGTCGGGAACCTTAGATTATCTGTACTTTGGTTAGCGCTTCCAGTATTTCATAATCCATCACTCAACTAGACCCCCAAATTTGGACTACTCTTTTGCGGTTATAGTATGTTTGAGAAACACTTTCACCAATGAAAAACTCCCAATATTTTATGGCCCGCTCCTGGAGCACAATATAATTTTTTTTCTGAACCTATCGTTTTCTGGTCCCACTAGATCGACCTCATTACACGCTGTAGGGCAGTGGGTGCCCTTCTGGTGATCGAGACATTTTTCACTTATACCTCAAATAATTTTCCGTGAACTTATGCCACTGTCTACTAGTTGAGAGCTCATTTAAAGCCGGAACGAAATTCCGTATGAGCTAATCACCTCACATGAGTTGATAGCTTTTGAAAGGTTTCAAAAAGAAAATCATAGACCCATTTGCCTCCGGACCATTAAGCCAGCCCTTGGAATTGTGGTTCCAAAGAATTTTAAAAAATATATAGGAACCCTTTATGTGCTTTCACCACAAAAATTGATAAGATAAATCAACTCACAGAGCAAAAATATTTCTACTAGTATTCAGTGGGCTAAAATTTAAATATCTATTCATCATTACAAACATTTAAAATTACTATCAATTAGTAGAAGTCACTTTTGCATTTTTATGCGATTCAGCCCTCTTTTTTAGCAGACCTTTTTTCAACGGGTTTAATTTTGTAAACCTAATGAATAATACAATACTACACAAGTTTTGGAGGTCGTTGTTTTTGAAATACCATATGTGGCCGGGGCCCTAAGCAAAAAATCTTACTATTTGTTTGCTCGGGGTTGGTGTTCGATTTAGCTGATCTTTTTATTCTATTATGTTGTTGGCATTTTTTTTTGGGGTCTCACAGGTCATGAATGGCCAAATACAAGGTGAAGTTTTAACTTGCAACCACAAATTTCCGGTCAATTATTGGATACTCCCAGGGTCACAACAACGAAATAGACTTTTGGCGTTGAAACCAAATATGTAAGTCCAGAAAAAATAGATGACATATAGTCATATGGTAGCAACTAATCTTATTTAAAATATAATGGCCAGAGCTTTGAAACCAAAATATTCCACAATATATATCATGGCTATAATTGTAATAACATATATCATTATCACACTTCCACTGATCAGTTCTAATCCATTACTGGGTAAGAAGCCTCCATGGCAATCCCACACAGGCCTTCCTTGGCAGCCACATCTCTCTTCATCTTTATATACCCATTGTCACCCCATCCAGAGCCATACGAATTCTTAACCAACCAATACTTAGTCCCATCACTACTAGTCCCGTATCCAACCGCGGTCACACCATGGTCAAGCATCGTGCTGCACATTCCGTTGTAGACACCGCTCGAGTAGAATTGGAAGTCGGACGCACTGAAATCAATGGCAACGGATACCGGTTGGTTAGCCACGGCCTGAAGCAAGGCCTTCTCGTTGTTCTTTGGCACGTCTTCGTATCCTGTTATCTTGGCAGCAGCAGGCTTGTGTAATTTCTTGCTTTTGCAAGTTCTGTGATCTCGTCCCACGTAAGGGTAATTGGTTTCTGTCGTGAGACCTTTGTTGTGCTTGATGAATTTGAAGGCGGAATCCATTAACCCGCCGCCACACCCCTTGTCTCGTCCTTTAACGTCGCAGTCAACCAGCTCTTGCTCGGATAGGGATACTAGCTTACCGGTTTTGATTTGGTTAATACCTTCCATGGCTGCCACTGCTGAAAACGCCCAACAACTTCCTGTATAAAAGATTGTGACGATAATTAATGGAAAACTATTTTATGTCATGGGAATTCGGTCGGACATAAATCAGTATTATGTAGACAGAATCATGACGGGCGGAGGGAGAAGACCTAGTGGGGTTACAAACGTAGAGCCTTCAAACAGGAAGGATTTGTTCCTGGACCCTTCAACAAGATTAAAACAAACGTAAAAGTTTGATGCCTCGAAAAAAATTAAAGCTTAGACTAGTGTCTGATTTAATTTTTTCTTTGATAACTCAGGTTTGGCTATGGAGTTGTTTCGTATATACTAATGATGCCAATGTATATTTTGATGCTTACCACATGTATCGCCTTGGTTCTTGACGGGAGTAACCGCGCCTTTCTTCCGCCAATCGATAGTAGACAGCACAACAGTTACATTTGCGTACCGAAAAGGTGCTCGTTTTGAGCCAGAAATCACTTCACTTGGCGATTGCCTCTTGTAACCATTACGAGAAGCCCGGAACTCCTCGTTGGTTAGGTCACCAAACTGGTTCACGCTCAGCTTGTATCCTTTGTTTGGACTGGAATTGAACGCGTTGATTCGGTCCACGTTGTCCTTGAATATCTTAAACCGGGCGCCCTTCTCTTGTTCATCCTTGTAAACCCGCCCGTGGCGAGACATCCATTGCCGGTGCATTTCTAGCATGGAGTATTCCTCGTCGGTCATAGGGCGAGAGGAAGCTACTACTAATTGAGAGGCTAAAATTCCAAAGACAAAGACCAAGAAGGACGTGGTAGAAGCCATGGTACTACTAACTTGGACCTCAGCTACGAATATTGTGGAATTTGATGATAGTACTGTCAGTGGGTCGTTGCATGGCCGAGCTTTTATAGGCCAAGATTCCCGTCAACTATCGTCGTTATGTATCGTGCAGGTACACCGCTTGTTATGTATCATGCCACAGATATAACCATCGTATATTCATATTTAGGATTAAAAGTACAGAAGTTTGATGATATATAAAGAGAGCATTTTAGTTATCCCCATCTTAAAAAAAAAAGAAAAAAACAGATACATTTTATCCTCTGAAATCAAGAGATTCGATTGCCATGCATGAAAATGAAGTCAGTGAAGTTGGCACGGAAAGTACACTTGAAGAAAGGGGGACATTCATTCTATTTGAGTACGTAAATACGAATTTGGTGATTAAAGTATAACTGGACAAGGACTAGTGGCCATTATCAAGAAGAAATCGGAGGGTATAATTGTCAATGTCTGAAATAATCTCTGGCAAGTTTAGTAGGACTGGAAGGCGTTGGATAGAAGCACGCAAATCCATCTCCTTTTTATGGGAATACTAGTAAGGATGCACCTGCTTCGCACGTGAATAGTTTGCGATCGTCAACTTAATGTAAACAAATACAGCTTTCTCTGTGCTTGTTCAAATTCCTTGAATGTATAACCATCTTACATTTTCTGCAACTAAAAGCCAACAATTCAAAATTGATAAGTTCGGCATGCATATAGCTCATAAAAGTTAGCATGCTAATCCTAATAGTCTTCCAACTTCTAACGCCAAGGAGTTTGTTCAATTGGGTATGAGAAAGAAAATAAGTGTTGTCCTCCAGAAGATCGTGTGTTCGAATCCCATGCACGAAGGCCAAACATGCTAAACATTGGGGTCATTGCAAGGTTTACTAGGTTGTTAACTTCATGACAAATTGAATTAGTCGAGGTGAGCGAAAACTGGCCCGAACATCTGATCATCCAAAAAAAAATAGACGTCAAATTTCTAATATCTAAATCAGAAATTAAAGCAAGCCTCAACGAAGGCCTACATTGCCTATCATTTACTCCATACGGCGACTCCAATTCATTTAAGAAACAATATGACCTCTATTGCATCTTGGGCCATTATTTGGTTAAAACTGTCATAAGAATGACTGTGGCTCAATTCAACTCAGTCACTTTTATAATCTCTAAGTGTTTCAACCCACTTTGGGTTAATGAAAGTTTAAGATGGATGTATTTCTTGGGCTCACTGCAACCGGTAGGAACCATGTGTTTGGGTATCAAATGGCAAAATTTAATAATTGACATGAAGTCAAATAAATAATATGCTATGTGCGCGGGTGGACTCCCGCAACTGAAGGGTCATACTTGGTCACAGAACTTGAGAATTCAATTTAAAAAAATTGGCTTACTTCAGCCAGTGAAACAATGAACTTGGTATCACAATTTGGACAGGAAATTAGGTGTTGGAACAACAAATAGGAGTGTGGATGCCATGTTTGATTATCGTCAAATGAAGTAGGCAGCGTAGCGAGAATGTGGTTATGCAATGTCTTCTTCTCTGATTCTTGCTATAATGACAACCATTGGAGTCAATACTGTTTATGTTTCATTTTAGAATCGTACTCTTTCTAAAAATTAAAAAAATGCGAGAATTGCAAACCAAGGAACAAATCTCTGTTGTTGATGGGCCGTTAGGCTCATTAAAAAAACAACGCACTTGT
Source organism: Rhododendron ovatum (assembly GCA_019656835.1). Lineage (NCBI taxonomy): Eukaryota > Viridiplantae > Streptophyta > Magnoliopsida > Ericales > Ericaceae > Rhododendron > Rhododendron ovatum. The sequence goes on along the minus strand of CM033793.1, from coordinate 7,340,423 downwards.
TAATTTATTGTTTAGACATTTTGTCGAGCAATTGGAGTGCAACCTACGTACAACTAAACTCACTGTATTTTACTCAGGAATAAACCAACTAATGATAAAATTTAAATCAAAGGGAGAGCAATTAATCATGTTAAAAAAAATATGTACTGATGTGTATCTATTCAAAATTAAACCGAAGGGAAATAAATTGACACTAATACCCACGATCTTGTTCCTTTGGAGAAGTTGAAGTTTGTTGGTCAACCAGCCCGGCCACGTGACAAGCTTGAACAGGTACTTGTGACCGAAAAATGCACGGGAGGGTAGAAGATGAAACAATGTGACTGTAATGACCCGAATTTTCACGTCAATTTTTTTAAAAATAGTTTATTATAATTCTTTTACTAAAAATTCTTTTATTATTTATTAAAGTGATTGTATTATAATTTAACCTTATGAGCTAGCCATAAAAAACCCTTTGATATCATATGATTTTTATTCTTTTCATATCTTGAATCTTGATATCCTTATACCCAACTATTATAGAACCTTAGCCCTACTTCATAATCCTAAAAATCTAGGATAAGATTAGATTGGATTAGATAAGATAAGATTTGGTTGAGATTTTATTAGATTTGATAAGATTCAATTAGATTTTATTGGATATTATTAGATATTATATAGATTTTGTTGGATATTATCGGATTTTGTTTAGATATTATAAGATTTTGTAAGATTATGATCTTATCCTTCGGAATCTACCTTGATTTTATTCTAAGAATATTCTTGGCATAAAATCCTAGATTTTATTACTATAAGAATATTCTCGGTATCAAACCCTTAGAATTTATTATACAAGGAATATGCTTTGGCACAAAAGAATATCCTTGGAATTATTCCACTTGATATCAATTAAGAAAAGAATATGCTTGGTTTATACCCTAACCCAATTAGTATAAATAGGCTTCTTCCCTCCCCCTCCATTCCACACGCCACCAAGGAAATAAAGGAAGAGAGAGAGAGAGAGAGAGAGAGAGAGAGAGAGAGAGAGAGAGAGAGAGAGAGAGAGAGAGAGAGAGAGAGAGAGAAGGAAATTAGTTCAATTCCACCACCACGTTGCCGCCTTTCCTACACCACTCAAAATCACTCTTGATCCCGATTTTTTTAAAATTCCTAAAAATATTGTGTTTTCGGAAAAAGAAAACTACTTTCTTTTTATTCTTTGGTCAAGCCGAAACGACGTTACTCCGCCAGTGATTTCACCTAACGTATTTCGTAGCAGCTCTACCGCCAAGAAGAACGGTAGAAACCTCCTATCTGCTCACCTAAGTATAATGTTGATGTGCTATATAGTTAACTATTTATTTATGATATTTCGTGATTAAATTGTTGAGTTGAAAGGTTGATTTTATCGTTGTAGTGCTTAATTAATTGCATGATTGTTGATAAGTTGTGATATTATAATTTTCAATGTTGTCGGAAATAGAATTGCATGAAATTAGTGATTTATTATTATCGCATGATTTTTAGCAAGTTTTGAAAGAATAATGTGAACGCGAGAAAATGATGCATGTTTACGAGACACGAGAAACGAGAAATGTGGAAAAGATTAATGATTGTGTGAGCATGAGAACCCGGTAGGTCCATTAAAGATGGTCAGCAGAATCATGACTCAAGTGTGCATGCGTGAGCATGAGAGCCCGGTAGGTCCTGAAAGAATGATCGGCGGAATCATGGCTCGGGTGTGTGTGTGTGGCCTAGGAGCCTGGTAGGTCCTGAAAGGATGGGCAGTGGAACTAGTGCCGTGTATGTGTTATGGAATGATTAAAGACTGAGAGCCCGATAGGTCCTGAAAGAGACGGTTAGCGGAATCAGTGTTCTTGGGTGGCAAAATCTGAATTTAGCCTGGGAGCCCGATAGGTCCTGAAAGATGGTCAGCGGAACCAGTGCTCGAGGAACAAAATGGAAAGTGGAATCGATACTTGAAAAATGATGACACAGTTTATGATACGCTGCGATAACTCTGAAAGACACTGACACCTTTGGTTATTTTGTGATGCTAATTTTTTTTATAGAAATGATAAATTGTTATATGTTATTTTTGTTAGTGTATGGGACATAGGGGTAGGAGTTAGCTATTGGGCTTAATTGCTCACGGTGTTACTTTTGTGACCCTGACATCTTATGCCAGAGTTCAGAGACGAACAGGGAGGATTTTATAATTTGGAAGAGTTCAGTGCTGAGCAGAATGATGCAGAAGAAGACGGTTTAAGTTTATTTTGATGATATAATTTATTTATAGAGAAAATAGAGGCCTAGAAGCATTTGAAAATATAATGTATTTTGGAGTTTATTTATGAAAAATAGCGGGACGTTACAGTGACTCAGTGAAATGCGCTTAAATATTAATAGATTATTCAATCCTTACTATGTCAAATTGAGAGGAACGCCATGCTAACTGGGGAAGAGGCTTTACTATCAAACATGATGCATTCCAGAAGGGCTACGAGATGTGTTGGTCACTTGGTTGTAATCAAAACTGCAAAGGCCATTCGTTTTTTGTTTTAATATCATACGGAGAGATGACAGTTATTTTCCCTTTTTTCGAAGAGTTTTTTTTTTTGCTCGGCAAATGAAGCTATTATACCAACTCGAAAGGGTACATTGAGAGGGCTCAAACGTCGTAAGCTAAACAAACTTACTCATTCAAGCAGAAAACCAAAAAAAGAAGAAAAAAAAAAAAAACAGGCCCCTTACAATGCCTTAGAAAAAACAAGCACCTCAACCAACTCTTCACAGTTTCAACATTCTAATTCCATCCAAAAAAATCTTAAATTCCTTGACCATGTACACCTTAATATTGAACTTTGTCTTTATCTACATAACAACTCTAGCTTTAGTCTGCTCATCGTGTACACCTTTTTTCGAAGAGTTGCCATTGGTTAGGCAATGGTTAGCCAAATAGTTAATGTTTTAATTTGGTAAAAGACACATACTGGTTGGAAGGGGTGGCCGGGTGGGTAAGGGGCGTGGGATAGGATTGAAATTCATAGGAACTGGTGAGGGTATTTTTGAAAAGCAAACAGTAGAAAACATCTTCGTGGTTTTAAAAGTAGTATATACAGTAGAAGCAAATGTATCAGTGTGAAGGAAAACTACAAATATTTTAGCATCAATGAAAAAGCTTAGACAAATTTATAAATGGTTCTTTGATTTATGCATGTGTACAGCAGCCGGCAGACTTAATCTGTCGTCCCACTACTTATTTGAGGGATTACTACTTTTTTTTTTTCCATGCGTTAAACTTAATCTATCTTATCTTAGAAGATTTGAGAAGGAGATGAGTGCCTATGGCAATTGAACTCTGCCCATATGTATGAGAGTATAGGGAGGCACTGATTGCTCTCCACTCTACTTGCACGGGATTAGCATTTTTTTTTTGCCATTTGTTAAATCTTATCTATTCTATTGATCTTGGGGGACTTGGGGAAGAGGATGAGTACTTACAGGAATTGAACTTTGTCCATGTGCATGGGATTAGTACTTTGATGGACGCTAATTAGTTCTCTTTTTTTTTTTATCGGCAATAAAATTTTATTAAAACTCGACAAAGGATATATCGAGTGTCCAATACTCCCTCCGTCCGGATTTAATTGTCCCTAGTTCTATTCTAATCGGCTAAAAAATGTGTTATATCTTTAAATTCGTATTTAATTTCATATTAGGAATATGGATCTTGTTTGATAGATCTTGATTAATTCTATAATACAATATTTTTGAAATCACGTAAAACATTATAAATTGAAAGATATAATCGATTAAAAAATAACACGAACTCTAAAAAAGGACTATTAAATCCGGACGGAGGGAGTAAAAGATTGGACGGAATGCCAAAAAGGCAAAAATCCGAACGGAACAGACTATCATTGAAATGTGGATGTCAAGCTCATATGCGTATCAAATTACAAAAATCTTCTGACATTTTTCCACAAGAATGACATGTCACCATTTGTTGTTGATCACAACCACGAGTTATTATCCCCTTTAGAAACCCGATTCCTTCCATAAAATCATAGTATAAACGGAAGAGGATAAAAAGCGTATCCTTTTGCTCAAAAAAGGAGGCCTTTCTCAATTAGGCAAATTATGCGGGTCATTGAGCTTCAAAAACATGCCAACCATGGTAGTCTTCCAAGTTTTGTATAACAACTCTTCCAAGTTTTGTACGGTTGTTATACAACTGTAATTTTCTTCTTCTCTTTGAAACGTTAAAAATTGAAACTCCTAAATTTTTATTTAATTGTTTGTTTTATAGTATTATCCAATTGTTAATTTCCTTATTATAAGATATTCTAATGTTAGTTTTTTTTTTCACCATTGTTTTGATGTGGTTGACCTAACTGAGCATGTTTCTCATATCACCAACTCCAAAAGCATTTTCCTCCCCTTGTAGCCGACAGGAAAAAAAATAAATCCCTTTGTATCTAATCCTTTTATTTGTACTGAAAACCTTTCACCTAACTCATTTTTAAAAGGAAATGATCAGGTTAGTATTGTCACTAAAAAAAAGTATTACAAACATTTATGGGTAGTTTAGAAAATAGTGGTGAAAAGTAATACTTATTGAGTATCCATAAACACAACTCATGGATTTAAATGAATTTATTGCACCTAAAGCATTTAAAGAATCCTAAACATGTGCTCCAAACTTATGCCCAAGAGGCACCTATTAGCGAGACCATTTTTATAATTTAGTTCATTCTTCTACATTTAACTTATTTCTCATCCTTCCCAAAGAAGCCTCAAGGCATATGTAAAATGTCAAAAATACCCATTTGTTTAGAAGAATATGCATAGATTTAACTTAAATTCATTTAAAAATGAAAGGGCAATATTGTAATTGTGTATTAAGTTTAAGTTTAGAAGAATGGATGAATTTAACTTAAATTCATTAAAGTTCCAAAAGAGGAGAAAAAATAAATTAAGGTTAAGTTAAATTCAATAGAACGGGACCTAAATGCCCTAGGTGCGCCGGACCCTTAAAAATAGTCTACTTAAGAAAAATAGGATGCACGTCATTTCAGGAGAATAATGAAAATCAAGAGAGCCATACTGTTCGAATACCAAAAGAAATACTACTACGTACCTTGAATTTCATTTTCAAAGGCAACCCCATCATCAAAATATTACTCCTGACGGACGGATAGAAACTAATTGCTGTATACATCTCAAAATCAGTGGAGAAAACACATCTGTGAAACAAAACAAAATCCAAGAGATTCAACAAGATTGCCCTACCAAAGAGTGTGGAAACGTTTTTTTACCATCTCTCTTAAAATCAATCGGTGTTAAAGAAATGTTTCAATTAAATCTATCATTGCATTTGACGTCGCATTTGCGAGTCTATTTTTAGAGTAACCGTAGGGAATGACACTATGTACGTAACTAAATAGACTAAATCCATAGCTAGGCACCCCAGGCCTAAGAGAAATAGAAGAATCTTTTGCTCAGCAAATTTGGACGGAGCCTTGAGAAAATCCAAAAAAAAAAAATGCTTTCGCATGTACTTTCAGTATTTCATAATCCATCACTCAACCAGGTGATGGGCGCGTAAATGTTCATATACGCGCCCCCTAATTTACCATTGCTAAGTCTATTTATATTATTATTTAGAGTTTTAATGATTGATTTTTGTTTTGTAGGTATTTGGAGAGTTTGATACAAAAGATTGCAAAGTTGAAATATTAAATGGTGTTTGACGTTGGGCCGTTCGAATTCAATCAAGTGAAAGGTCTGGACTGCAATTGGAGTAATGGTTCGCAAGTTAAATTGGCGGAATTAATGTTCACTAGAAATAATGAATGGGCTTGAATTTATTTTACTATTAAGTGGACCAAATTGTTAAATGGTGGGCCAAGGCTTTTTACAAGGGAGGTCAGCTACAATACGTAGTACTTTATAAAAGGGAAAGAACGGCTGCCGCAGTAAAAGGGGGATTGATTATTATTATTTCCATTAGGTTTGATAGAAACGAGACTTCGGCAGTTTTGGGAAAAGGGGAAATTTCCTATGGACGGAAAAGAAGAACAGAGGCAGCAGCCCGTGAAAAAAAAAAAGGAAAAAAACTTCGGCAGCTTTTGAAGAGGATTTTTTCGGACAGAGGGTTTTGGACGAAACTGACGACGCTGCGGGCCGATCTGGTTCGAATGTTTTGTTTTTAGTTTCTTTCAAGTTTTTCTTTCCTTCAAGTAATTTCAAGTTTTGTTTAATTATTCGTACTCCGGTAATTAGTTTTAATTTCTGTTTTCAATAAAAGTTATTCGCTGGTATTCGTTTAGTTGATATTTTTCTGTTTATTTTTCATCTCGCGCAATAGAAGTATGTTTTAATTTAGGGTTTCTTTTGTTTATTGTTTAATGATGAGTGAGTAGTCGTATAGGTAGGGTCGTGGGGTGATTAGCACACCGTGACTAATTCGGGCACTGCTCCTTTATCAAACTATTAAATTAAATGATTTTCGATTGGAAAATACTTCTCGCGGACGAACCCGGGCATCGTCGGAGCCCATGTGAACGGGAGAATGGGGGTCCAAAACTTATTCTTCGCTGCGCATGGGTATATGGCGACCATAGGGTCTCGCATCTTGCGGGGTATTTTTTTCAATCTAAAATTAAATGTTTTGAAGAACTCCAAACAGAGCAGATTAATCCGGATTAATTACAAGTGCTATGAACCCTACGATTTTATCTCCTTTTAATTTTCTAAAAAAGTACATTCAATTTTCTTGTTTTAGTTAATCTCTCAATCAATCGTCAAAGGGTGGCTACCTAAGAGCCCATTTAAATTAGTAAAATCCGAGTTTTTAGTCAGCACACATCACCGTCCTTAGTGGATTCGACTCCGGTCTTACCGGATATTGTGCTACATCGTTCTCAGCCCTACGCTTGGGGCAACCCATTATTTTAGGTCTAGGAATCGGTCAAGCATTTTTGGCGCCGTTGCCGGGGACGGTAACGTGTGTTAAAGAATTCGGGTAGTTAATTTTATTTTTGTTTTTCTTTTTAGTTTTGTTTGAGCCATCATAGGTAGAGGTGCGCAATCCTCCATTGTAGGAAAGCAATCACCTCTGAAACCTAAGTACTATTGAGACAATGCCAGGCGTCTCGTAGCCATTGAGAGAGAGACGAGAGTAATCGTGGAGGGAGAGTCTTTTAGTGGTGATTCTTTTGATATCGGTGCCCTTTTCGTTGATTTAATAATTGAGCCACCAATAGCAGAACCACCGATGTCAATGCGTGCACACATGCATCTTGAGAGGACTACTCCTCTTGGTCCAATTGTTCTACCAACTGAGACGGTGGAAGCACGTAATGCTTTCACCATTAAACCTAGTACGCATAATGCCCTTCCCCTGTTTTGTGGGAAGGAGAATGAAGATCCGTATGAGCACGTCCGTCATTTCGAGAGCTTGGTGCGCACCCTGGCCACCACTACTCAATGGGAGAATGCTTGCCTTAAGCTTTTCCCAGCCTCGCTCAGGGACAATGCGGATAAGTGGCTACGGATGTAGAAGCCACAGTCTCTCAGCACGTGGGCTGCTGTCCGAGATTTATTTTACAAGAAATATTTCTCGGAAAGTAAATCAAAGTACCTGACTCGCCAAGTCCAATCGTATAAGCAGAAAGAGGGCGAGTCGTATTTAAAATGTTGGGAGCGGTTCAAGGACTTGTTGTTGTCCTTACCGCATCATGGTTTCGTGAAACACCAATTGGTGTCATTTTTCTATTTGGGCTTAAATGTTGCTACGGTCCAACAAATGGAGTACCTCTGTAAAGAGGAGGATTTTCTAGATAAGTCCCCGGACGATGCGTGGGACTTTCTCGAGGAGTTGGCCGAGAAACACCGAAGTTGGGAACCTTCCGACCTTGGTGATAGGGCCATGGCTGCACAGGGACCTAGTGGGTCTGGCATTTTTCCTTCTAGTGTGCGAGAGCACAATGTCCAGTCTCAGCTGGACCAGATGGCTAAACAATTAGAGGACTTGAAGCTTAAGCAAGTCCATCAGGCGAATGAGGTGAGAGTTGAAGAAGTGTGTGCGTTATGTGAGCGTCCGGGGCATCTTGTCACTGCTTGCCCCGCATTTCCCATTGTCAAAGACGCATACCATAGTAACCAAGCTGAGGTGAACGCGCTTAACCAGCGTTGGGATCCTTATTCAAATACCTACAATCCAGGGTGGGCCCAAAACCCACTTTTGAGTTGGAGGGATCAAAAAGCCCCAGTGCAACCCCAGGCACCACCTCAGCAGTCAGTCCAGCAATTTCGGCCTCCTCAAGGCCAAATGACCCAGTTTCGTTACCCACCTCAGCAGCAGCAGGGGTTTGGTCCTTCATCTTTTGGACCACCCCCTGGCATAAACCATCCCCCGCGGGATAAGCAGACTGATGAGATGATGAAGGCTCTCATGCAGTCTCAGTTAAGCTTCACTGAACAAACCAAACAGGCAATTGGTGACATTAGGACCCAATTGACCCAGTTGACGGCGGCAGTTGGACAAGTCCAGCAGGAGAAGGGAAAGTTTCCTTCTCAACCTCTAGTCAATGCCGCTGGTACTCATTATGTGGGCGATTCTTCTGGCCCGAGTAATCCGAATCTCAATCTGGAAGAAGCTAAGGCGATCACTCTCAGAAGTGGGAAGGTGATTAACAAAGATTTGCCCTCAAAGCAGAAATCAGTGCCACCCCCGGTGCCAGTAATCATTCCAGACTTGGGAAGTGTTCCTGAGGTAGAGAAAGAGGTGGAGTCTCCTGAAGTGGTGGTGCCTACAACTGCGGCCCCCACGACTCCAACGCCACCCGTTGCTCCATATCCAAATCGCTTGGTGGCGAAACCTAAGGTCAATGTGAACTTTCAAATGCTTGAACTATTCAAGAAAGTTCAGTTTCCTATCTCTTTGATGGAAGCCATTGACGCAATTCCTCAGTTTGCTAAGGTCTTAAAGGATCTGTGCACGTCGAAGCGGAGAACCAAGAGTCAGGACAAAGTGCTTCTGACGGAGCAAGTGAGCTCCATTCTCCAAACTGAGATCCCCACCAAGTGTAAGGACCCTGGTTATCCAACCATCCCTATAGCGATTGTAGGCCAAAAGTTCGATAAGGCTTTACTGGATTTAGGAGCGAGTGTCAACCTGCTCCCCTATTCAGTATACTTAAAGCTTGGCTTAGGCGATTTGAAAGCCACACCGGTCACGCTGCAGTTGGCTGACCGGAGTGTGAGAATTCCAAAGGGGGTGGTGGAGGATGTTTTAATTCAAGTGGGCGAATTTCTTTTTCCAGTCGACTTCATTGTCCTGGATACATGCCCAATACCAGAGGTCTTTGAAAAGACTCCTATCATTCTAGGCCGTCCATTTTTAGCCACCTCCAGTGCTGTCATGAATTGCAAAACTGGACAAGTCCAATTGTCGTTTGGGGACTTGAAAATGGAGGTGAATGTTTTCAATGTGGATAGCCGAGTTAAGGATGATGAGGAGATATATGAGGTGAGTTTGATCGACACGCTGGTACAAGAGCATGTCGATAGTGTGTTATACAAGGATCCTCTGGAGATAACCTTAACCGCCGAAGAAGCGTCATTTTTAGATTCTCCAGAGGTAGGAAGTTTGATGGAGATGCTTGCAGTGGAGGATGTGTGTGGCGCAGCTTGGAACCCAGTTCCTGAGCCGCTAGGCGCCCCATCTCCTAAAGTTCTCCCATCGTCAGTCCAGCCGCCTAAACTAGAGTTAAAGCCTCTGCCGGACACTCTTAAGTATGCCTTCCTTAAAGGTGATGATACTTTTCCGGTTGTGATCTCTTCATCCCTTGAGGTAGATCAAGAGGCTAAGTTGCTTACCGTGTTAAGAAAGCATGTGGGCGCGATAGGCTGGACGATAGCGGATTTACAGGGAATTAGTCCAACGGTGTGTACACACCGCATTTTTCTAGATGAGGATGTGAAGCCTTCTAGGCAACCTCAGCGTCGTCTGAACCCTAATATGAAAGAGGTGGTTCGAACTGAGGTGCTGAAGCTTTTAGATGCGGGTATTATTTACCCGATAGCCCATAGTGAGTGGGTAAGCCCAGTGCAGGTGGTGCCTAAGAAGGCAGGAGTGACCGTCGTGAGAAACGGCGAGGGCGAACTAGTGCCGACCCGTGTTCAAACCGGGTGGCGAGTTTGCATCGATTACCGGAAGCTCAATGTGAGCACGCGGAAAGACCATTTTCCTCTCCCATTCATTGATCAAATTCTAGAGAGGGTGGCTGGCCGAGCGTTTTATTGCTTCCTTGATGGGTACTCTGGCTAAAATCAGATTGAGGTAGCCATGGAGGATCAGGAGAAGACCACCTTCACGTGCCCTTATGGTACGTTTGCCTACCATCGCATGCCCTTTGGCTTGTGCAATGCTCCCGGAACCTTTTCAAGGTGCATGATGGGAATTTTTAGCGACATGGTAGAGAAGATCGTGGAGGTGTTTATGGATGATTTTTCAGTTTTCGGAGATTCATTTGACGAATGCCTTGAGAACTTAGGAAAGGTCTTACAACGGTGCGAGGAGAAGCAACTTGTGCTTAATTGGGAGAAGTGCCACTTCATGGTGACCCAAGGGATTGTGTTGGGACACATTGTCTCATCCAAGGGTATTGAGGTGCATAAGGCAAAGATTGATTTGATCGCGAATCTTCCCACTCCAAAGTCTGTAAAAGACATTCGGTCTTTCCTCGGTCACGCCGGTTTCTACCGGCGTTTCATTAAGGGATTTAGTGCTATCTCCCGGCCGTTGTGCCATTTACTATCAAAAGACACGGCCTTTGTATGGTCTGAGGCGTGTGAGGAGGCTTTTCAAATGTTAAAGCGGAGTCTCACTACTCCGCCGATCGTGCAGCCTCCGGATTGGAGTTTGCCCTTTGAGTTAATGTATGACGCCTCTGACTATGCAGTTGGAGCGGTTTTAGGGCAGAGGCGAGGGAAAGATCCCTGCGTCGTTTATTATGCGAGCAAGACATTGAACGAGGCACAGATGAACTACACCACTACCGAGAAGGAATTGCTCGCGGTGGTGTTTGCCTTAGACAAGTTCCGGTCCTACTTGGTGGGTTCGCAGATTGTGGTGTATACCGATCATGCGGCCTTGAAGTATCTGATGACCAAGCAGGATGCGAAGGCTCGCCTTATCCGGTGGATTCTTTTGCTGCAAGAATTCCACCTCGTGATTAAGGATAAGAAAGGGGTTGAGAATGTAGTGGCCGACCACCTATCTCGTCTGGAGTTTGAGGACCCCACCTCTTATCTCCCCATTGTGGATTCTTTCCCTGACGAGCAGTTGTTCGCTGCTAATGTGTGCCCATGGTTTGCAGATATCGCCAATTATTTGGTGACTGGGCAAATTCCACCCCATTGGTCTACAGCTGAGAAGCAGCGATTTTTGAGAGAGGTCCGGCAATATATCTATGATGATCCATATGTGTTCAAGTATTGCGCGGACCAGATAGTGCGCCGGTGTGTCCCCGAAACTGATCAAAGGGGAATTTTAGAGTTTTGTCATACCGAGGCGTGCGGAGGTCATTTCTCTGCAAAGAAGACCGCCGCCAAGGTCAGTGAGTGTGGTTTCTTTTGGCCGAGTCTTTTTAAGGATGCGTACATCTTTTGTAAGTCGTGTGATCGGTGTCAGAAATTAGGCAAGGTTGGCCCGCGGAATATGATGCCCCTACAGAATATTTTTGTGATAGAAGTCTTCGATTGTTGGGGTATTGATTTCATGGGTCCGTTTCCGGTGTCATACGGTTATGAGTACATCCTCTTGGCGGTGGATTATGTTTCCAAGTGGGTTGAGGCAGTCCCCACTAAGACCAGTGATTCCAAGATTGTACTAGAGTTCTTACGAACTAACATTTTGTCAAGGTTTGGCATGCCACGTGCCATTATCTCTGATCAGGGTACGCACTTTTGCAATAGGTCTTTTGGGGCATTAATGAGCAAGTATGGCATCTCTCACAAGGTGTCTACTGCCTATCACCCTCAAACCAACGGTCAGGCTGAGCTAGCAAATCGCGAGATTAAGGGGATTCTAGAGAAGACCGTGAACCCGAATAGGAAGGATTGGTCACTTCGGTTGACTGATGCCTTGTGGGCCTACCGCACTGCTTACAAGACCGTGTTGGGTGCTTCACCCTACCGGCTTGTTTATGGTAAGGCATGCCACTTGCCCGTTGAGATGGAGCATAAGGCCTATTGGGCCATTAAAACGCTAAACGCGCGTTTACCTGAGGCGGGTGCCCATAGGAAGCTCCAATTGTGTGAGCTTGAGGAGATTAGGAATGACGCGTATGAGAGCGCGAGTATTTATAAGGCTAAGGTTAAGGCATATCATGATAGGAATATTCAGCGCAAAACCTTTAAAGTTGGTCAGAAAGTTTTACTATATAACTCGCGCCTTCATTTGTTTCCTGGTAAGTTGAGGTCCCGTTGGGATGGCCCCTACGTTGTGCATAAGGTTTACCCGAATGGTTCTGTAGATATTTGTGACCCGAAAAATAATAATATTTCTAAGGTTAACGGGCAACGTCTAAAACCATTTTTGGAATATGTGGAAATAGGTGAACCTGATGAGGTTTTGGTCGATCCTGTTTATTCGGATGACCCTGTTGTGTAGCCGTTGGGCTATATCCTGATGGGTAGCTTTTGCGTACCACTCTCGTTACTAAGAAGTGGACCCGGCTCCTAGCGATAGGGGTACCCATCATTGACTTGGGTTTTGGGCACAATATCTGTATACTTTTTCTTTTATTTCTTGTTAAGCTTTTAAATCCAAAAAAAACAAAAAAATGGAAATTGGAAAAGGAAACAAAAAATAGTATAATGGTCTGGTATAGCCACCTGGTCAAAGCTATGTATGTAGTACTTAGGAGGTTGGGTCTGACGGCAGGCGCGTAGTTAGCAGCGAGAATTCTGTCTGAACCATCTGACTTTAATGTCCAAATGCTTGACGATTTCTTAGTCCTAAAATAATGGGTTGCCCCAAGCGTAGGGCTGAGACCGATGTAGCATAATATCCGGTAAGTCCGGAATCGAATCCACAGAGACAGTAATGTGTGCTATCTAAAAATTCAGGTTGTTATAATTTAAACGGGCTCTCAGGTAGCCACCCTTTGACGATTGATTGAGATTAACTAAAACCTAGAAATTTATTGAACTTTTCAAATAATTAAAAGAAGGTATGGTCGTAAGGTTCATAGCACTCGAAACCAGTCCGGATTAACCTGCTCTGTTTGGAGTTCTTAAAAACGTTTAATTTTAGGTCAAAAAAAGATACCCTGCAAGATGCGAGACCCTAAGGTCACCGTATACCCATGCGCAGCGAAGAATGAGTTTTGGACCCCCATCCCCCCATTCACATGGGCTCCGACAATGCCCAGGTTCGTCCGCAGGAAGTATTTTACCAATCTAAAATTATTCTTTTTACATTTTTTTATTTCTAAACAGGAGCAGTTCTCATCCGAACCGATCAGGGCGTGCTAATCACCCCGCGACCTTACCTATAACACTACTCACTATGCATTAAACAATAAATAAAAGAAACCCTAGATTGAAACATACTTCTATTATAAGAGATGAAAAATAAACAAAAGATAATACCTAATCGAATACCAATGACAAACTTTAATAAAGAACATAAATTAATACGAGTTACCGACGTACGAGTAATTGAATAAAGCGTCAAAAACTTAAAAGAGAAACAACTCATAAGAAAACTAAACAGTATTCAAAACAAAAGAAGTTTACTGATGGCAGCCGTTCTTCATCTTCTGCGTCCGAAACTGCTGTTCACCTTTTTTTTTAATCTTTTCCACGGCCCGACCCTTTTCCAAAGCTGCCGAAGTTTTTCTTTTCTTTTCCACACCAGGACCCGTACTTTCAGCAGTAGGTTAAAGTTAAACCATTTATATAGGGATTGAGAAATTAAATCACACAAAGGCCCTTTGGGCTTTATGAAATAACATATGAACCATTCAATTTTGAAGTATTCTGCATTGAACCCCAAACTTCTTTAAAATCTTCTTTTTATTCAAAATCTCGGACAACGGACTCGAGCAACCTATAAACATAAAAAACACATAATAAAAATCAGTTAACAAAAATAAAGGACTAATAAATGTAGATTGGAGGGCCAAAATATACATATTTTGGCACTTATCACGCCCCCCAACTTACAATTTGCTAGTCCCGAGCAAAGAAAACAAAAGCAACTAAAAAAAATAAAATAAAACCGATAGTTCTTTTAAACCCCCAGGCGGCCCCGGTAGGACGAGTGAAGTCTCGTGAGAATTTTCAGCAGTGATTATCCACAAAACACCGCGGATCCCTTTACTTGGAACCCAAAAACCTGTAATCCGACTCAGTGATACGCCAATGCCGAGAATATAACATATGCGAAAATAGTTCTAGAGGCTATCAAAACATAGAAATAAATCATGGCACCCAAACTTAGCGTGTGTGAGTAAAGACCTTGACCACAAGTAAACCACAACCAAGTACTCTCTCCGGACCGAGTCTCGACTTCAATTCTCACCGTGTCATGCACTCAACAAAAGAAAACGCTCGAAACATGGTGCATTTAATGAAACTCTCAATGTGTACGGGCGGAAGTTATGCAATATGAAACCACAATACCCCGTACACTTAGACACGAAAAGAAAGCTTTTTAAAGTAGACACACGATCTCATGAAAAGATTGTCAAGCATTGGAGACTATATCTATCCATTAATCCAAATCCATTGCCCCTAAGATCAAATAGGACTTTTATTCGGTTACATCGTTAGGTAAGGAAAAGTGTTTCAAGGTTAGGGTAAGACATAATCAAGTGTTCGAGAATAGGCCAAAACACAAAAGACAAATAATAATGTACGCCCTCTTTCAACTCTTTTCAACTCTGTCATATCCCTCATATTCTTCACCCTTCACACAATTTCACGATGAAACAACTTGTTTCTTTCTTGCAACAAGTATATTGGTGTCTTCCCTTTTCTTTATCTTTTTTTTTATTCAAGTTTCAACCTCTCTTTTTTTTTTTGCATGGGGAAGAACACCGCAACGCGAGTACAACATTCTCGAATACACTTATCCTATTTTCTTCAAAAATTAACCTTCACATGATTAGCTTGTCATTCTCAAGACACAATATAGTTGGTGAAGCTTAACAAGAAAAAGGCTCATGCAAGAGGCTCAATGTGGCTCGCAAGGATAGGTATTTGAGAAAAAAGGAACGAACCGGCTCAATTAGCAAAGATGGCCTATTATCCTCTCATAGGGGCAATACAACCAAGTAACGGTCCAATCCCAAAGAATATAATAACAGGCATATATTAAGTCTCAACACTTGACGACAAAAGATAATGAGATCAACAACGATTAAGCCTTCTTTTTTTTTACGACAAACGAAGAATTTATGTGACACCACTCCAAAGAAAGGTAAGGCACTAAAACTCACATGGGCAACAGTCTCCACTAATCTAGCCATTGAAAGCACTCAAGTCACAACTCACAAGCAGTCAAGGTCCAAGAAACGTGCAGTGCAAAAATGCTAAGAGTGTATGCCATGATAAATTCCTATCGCTAAATTAGCAAAAAGAACTACCATGCAATATAAATAGTCAATGAATGCCCACAAATTCTCAGCACAACCAACCAACAAGTAAAGTTTGCAATTTTCAAGTTCCAAGTAGAAATGATCCAACAAATATTTTTAAATTTTCAAAATTTTTTTTAACAAAATAAAGAACAAAGTGATTCCTCCCCCCAACTTGAACTATTCAATGTCCGCATTGAAAGCATGAAAAATAACGATAGGACATAAACGTATAAGAGAGAAGAGATATCACCTCGAAAAGGAGGGGCTAAGCAGAGTAAATGACGTTTAGGGGGAGACCCCCAACTTGGATTGAACAATCTGCAAAATGTTAGTCTCCAAAATAATAAGAAAAATAACTGAAAGAAATAAACAAGATAAGAAATAAAATAAAAGACAAAAAAATCATCCACTTTCTTCACGCGAAAGACACGAGTACTACTTTTCTTCCCATTTCTCAAGCAAGAAACGGGTGGCTATACCAGACCAAAAAAAATAAAAAATTATGTACAAGCAGCCAAACGTGGGTACCGAATATTTATCATGCCAATGAAAGCTAAGACAATGAACATAACGCTCCATTCTACACCTTTTATCAAGAATTGAATCCGACCATGCCATAAGATAAGATACTTCGAGTAGCACATTTGCCGAATTCGTTTTAGACATTTAAATTCCAACAAATGTATAGCCCAAACTAGATCAATTTTCAAAGCGTTGACAAAGTCCACAAGATATGGATGATAAACTAAATTAAATTCATCAACACCAAGAAAATCAATCAGCTCCACATTTAAAAACTCTTGCGAAAGTGTAGATTCAGTAGCAGGAGTGGCACAATCTAGAGCTGAGAGTACTTGATTATTCAGTGTAACTATTGGCAATGACTCCTCAAAAGGCGTATAACCTGGTGCAACTATAGGCAATGACTTCTCAAAAGGCATATAGTATTCATTAATGACAAGTAGCCCTATTTCCTCTTGTTCTCTCGCATCAAAATTCTTAGGAAGTTGCTTTTTTTTCCTCGCATCAGAATTAATATCCTCAGAAAGTGACTCTATTTCCTCTCTTTCTCTGGCATCAAAATTGGTATCCTCAGAACTTTTGGTCAACTCACTAAATTGGAGCTTTTGGGTTAATTCATCTAAGAAATCCCAAGCGTCTTCAGGGGTTTTATCCAGAAATTCGTCAGTGGACCTAAAATCCACCTCGCATGACTTAAAGTTTAAATCACGACAAAAGATAACCAGAAGACTGCCAAGCTCACAATTAAATGTCCAAGAGAATGCAACAAATTTAAATCGCTCCCAACACTGTGACAAAGACTCATCATCTTGTTGAGAAAAATCTGATAGTTCTTGTAAAAGCATGTGAGTCTCATATGAGGGATTGAAATGATTGAAAAATTGTATTACAATCTCACCCCATGTCAATCTTGGACTCAAACAATTAAACCAATCTAGAGCACTATCACGCAAAGATGCTGGGAATACATGTAAAAGAGCCACTTCATCATTAGCAAAAGCTTCCTCAAGTTTATGAACATGCGAAAAATGATTTTCTGATGCAAAACCATAAAATATAGGAAGCGACACTGAACAATCAAATTGTTTTGCATAACCTCCATACCTCCCCGCAAAATGGGCCATCTTTTTTTTTTTTTTTTTTTGCTTTTCAAAGATTAAAATAAAATAAAATAAAAATAAAATAAAAAATAACTACCCGAATTTTTAACACACTTTACCGTCCCCGGCAACGGCGCCAAAAATGCTTGACGATTTCCTAGTCCTAAAATAATGGGTTGCCCCAAGCGTAGGGCTGAGACCGATGTAGCACAATATCCGGTAAGTCCGGAATCGAATCCACAGAGACAGTAATGTGTGCTATCTAAAAATTCAGGTTGTTATAATTTAAACGGGCTCTCAGGTAGCCACCCTTTGACGATTGATTGAGATTAACTAAAACCTAGAAATTTATTGAACTTTTCAAATAATTAAAAGAAGGTATGGTCGTAAGGTTCATAGCACTCGAAACCAGTCCGGATTAACCTGCTCTGTTTGGAGTTCTTAAAAACGTTTAATTTTAGGTCAAAAAAAGATACCCTGCAAGATGCGAGACCCTAAGGTCACCGTATACCCATGCGCAGCGAAGAATGAGTTTTGGACCCCCATCCCCCCATTCACATGGGCTCCGACAATGCCCAGGTTCGTCCGCAGGAAGTATTTTACCAATCTAAAATTATTCTTTTTACATTTTTTTATTTCTAAACAGGAGCAGTTCTCATCCGAACCGATCAGGGCGTGCTAATCACCCCGCGACCTTACCTATAACACTACTCACTATGCATTAAACAATAAATAAAAGAAACCCTAGATTGAAACATACTTCTATTATAAGAGATGAAAAATAAACAAAAGATAATACCTAATTGAATACCAATGACAAACTTTAATAAAGAACATAAATTAATACGAGTTACCGACGTACGAGTAATTGAATAAAGCGTCAAAAACTTAAAAGAGAAACAACTCATAAGAAAACTAAACAGTATTCAAAACAAAAGAAGTTTACTGATGGCAGCCGTTCTTCATCTTCTGCGTCCGAAACTGCTGTTCACCTTTTTTTTTAATCTTTTCCACGGCCCGCCCCTTTTCCAAAGCTGCCGAAGTTTTTCTTTTCTTTTCCACACCAGGACCCGTACTTTCAGCAGTAGGTTAAAGTTAAACCATTTATATAGGGATTGAGAAATTAAATCACACAAAGGCCCTTTGGGCTTTATGAAATAACATATGAACCATTCAATTTTGAAGTATTCTGCATTGAACCCCAAACTTCTTTAAAATCTTCTTTTTATTCAAAATCTCGGACAACGGACTCGAGCAACCTATAAACATAAAAAACACATAATAAAAATCAGTTAACAAAAATAAAGGACTAATAAATGTAGATTGGAGGGTCAAAATATACATATTTTGGCACTTATCACCAAACTCTGTGGAGATTGCTTCACAAACGGAGTGGTGGGTAAGGAATCTGGAAGCCCCAGAGGGAGTGACAGCCTATTAGACGATGGCACTACTTCTCAAGATATCGTTGAATCCTATGCATACTGTCCTTCCAACAAATAGGGAAACACAGTCTTTGGCCAGGGAGAAAAGTAGTACCCGTGTCTTTCGCGTGAAGAAAGTGGATGGTTTAATTTTGTGTCTTTCATTTTATTTCTTGCATTGCTTATTTCTTTTAGTTATTTTTCTTGCTGTTTTGGAGGCTAACATTTTGCAGGTTGTTTGATCCAAGTTGGGGGGTTCCCCCCCTCTCTAGTTCACTCTGCTTAGCCCCTCTTTTTCGAGGTGATATCTATCCTCTCTTTATGTTTATGTCCTGTCTTTCTTTTTCATACCTTCAATGCGGACATTGAATAATTCAAGTTGGGGGGAAAGATCACTTTGTTTTTTATTTTGTTAAAAAAATGAAAATGAAAAAAAATGTGGAAATCTTTTTGCATGAGACTTGAAAGCGGTTGAGATTGGCTCTTCATTAATTGAGTTGGAGATGTGATAGTCATTGTTTGATTATATTGTGGTGGCATTGTAGTTCTTTTTGCTAGCTTGTCGCGAAGAATTAGTCATGGCATTTATTTTTAGTACATTTGCACTTCACGTCTGTTTGGGCTTTGGTTGCTTGTGAGCTGTAACTTGATTATTCTTGATGGCTAGTGTAGTGGAGACTTATGCCCCATGTGAGTTTAGAGCCTTATCCTTTCTTGGAGTGGTGTCAAATAAACTCTTGTTTGTCAAGAAAAAAGTAAATGCATTGTTGATCTCATTATTTTTGTCGTCAAGTGTTGGAAATGTTTTGAATTACCTACTTATCTCTTGGATTTGGAAAGTTGCATGGTTGTGTTGCCAATTGGAGAAGATTATAGGCCATCTTTGCTATTTAGAGCCGGTTCGTTTCTTCATTCACACATTTATTACTTATGAACCAATTTGAGCCTCATGCATACAGCTTTTTTCTTGTTGAGCTCCACCATCTATATTGTGTCTTGAGAATGGTTAGTTAATGATGTGAAGGTGAATTTTTGAGAAGGGGATGAGTAGAGTTGTGAATTGAGTTTTGATTGACTGGTGATCTTTTCCATTCAAAAAAAAAAAAAGAAAAAAAAGAGAGAGAAGAAAAAAAAAAGGGGAAGGCACCATATTATTGTGGAAATGGGAAATTCTTGTTCTATAGGTAGAAGAGAGAGAAAAGAAGGAAAA
Organism: Rhododendron ovatum; assembly: GCA_019656835.1. Lineage (NCBI taxonomy): Eukaryota > Viridiplantae > Streptophyta > Magnoliopsida > Ericales > Ericaceae > Rhododendron > Rhododendron ovatum. The sequence continues at coordinate 7,320,523 of CM033793.1, read as the reverse complement.
AAATTAAAGAAAAGGGGCACGCATTGTTTTATTTGCCCTATGTGAATTGTTGTAGGTCTACTCTCGGACACTTGAATTTTTACCTAACCTTGAAATACTTTCCCTTACGTAACGTTATAACCGAAATGAAAGTCCTATTTGATCCTAGGGGCAATGGGCTGTGAATTGGTGGATAAATAGAGTTTCCAATACTTGGCATTGCATTCATGAGATCGTGTGTCCACTTTGTAGAGCTTTCTTTTTGTGTCAACTTGTGCAGAGTATTTTGCTTTCAGTTACATAATTTCCGACTGCACATATTGAGAGTAATATGCACCTTGTTTCGAGTGATTTCATTTGTTGAGTGCATGACACGGTGAGATTTGAAGTCGAAACTCGGTCCGGAGAGAACTTTTAGTTATTTTTCACTTGTGACCGAAGCCCTTGTTCACACACGCTGAATATCGGTGCCATGACTTATTTTTCTGACTTGATAGTGTATAGAACTGTTTATGCCCGTTATCTCCTTACGATAGCTTCATGTTCTTTGTTTGGGTATCATTGAGCTATCTTACGTTTTTCGGATTTCATGTGGAGAGGATTCACAGTGTTTTGTGGGTAATCACTCTTGAAAACTCTCACGAGACTTCACTCGTCCTACCGGGGCCGTCTGGGGGTTTAAAAGAACTATCGGTTTTAATTTGTTTTCTTTAGTTGCATTTTTATTTTCTTTGCTTGGGACTAGCAAAGTGTAAGTTGGGGGGTGTGATGAGCGCGTAAATGTTCATATACGCGCCCCCTAATTTACCATTGCTAAGTCTATTTATATTATTATTTAGAGTTTTAATGATTGATTTTTGTTTTGTAGGTATTTGGAGAGTTTGATACAAAAGATTGCAAAGTTAAAATATTAAATGGTGTTTGACGTTGGGCCGTTCGAATTCAATCAAGTGAAAGGTCTGGACTGCAATTAGAGTAATGGTTCGCAAGTTAAATTGGCGGAATTAATGTTCACTGGAAATAATGAATTGGGCTTGAATTTATTTTACTATTAAGTGGACCAAATTGTTAAATGGTGGGCCAAGGCTTTTTACAAGGGAGGTCAGCTACAATACGTAGTACTTTATAAAAGGGAAAGAACGGCTGCCGCAGTAAAAGGGGGATTGATTATTATTATTTCCATTAGGTTTGATAGAAACGAGACTTCGGCAGTTTTGGGAAAAGGGGAAATTTCCTACGGACGGAAAAGAAGAACAGAGGCAGCAGCCCGTGAAAAAAAAAAAAGGAAAAAAACTTCGGCAGCTTTTGAAGAGGATTTTTTCGGACAGAGGGTTTTGGACGAAACTGACGACGCTGCGGGCCGATCTGGTTCGAATGTTTTGTTTTTAGTTTCTTTCAAGTTTTTCTTTCCTTCAAGTAATTTCAAGTTTTGTTTAATTATTCGTACTCCGGTAATTAGTTTTAATTTCTGTTTTCAATAAAAGTTATTCGCTGGTATTCGTTTAGTTGATATTTTTCTGTTTATTTTTCATCTCGCGCAATAGAAGTATGTTTTAATTTAGGGTTTCTTTTGTTTATTGTTTAATGATGAGTGAGTAGTCGTATAGGTAGGGTCGCGGGGTGATTAGCACACCGTGACTAATTCGAGCACTGCTCCTTTATTAAACTATTAAATTAAATGATTTTCGATTGGAAAATACTTCTCGCGGACGAACCCGGGCATCGTCGGAGCCCATGTGAACGGGAGAATGGGGGTCCAAAACTTATTCTTCGCTGCGCATGGGTATACGACGACCATAGGGTCTCGCATCTTGCGGGGTATCTTTTTCAATCTAAAATTAAATGTTTTGAAGAACTCCAAACAGAGCAGAATAATCCGGATTAATTACAAGTGCTATGAACCCTACGATTTTATCTCCTTTTAATTTTCTAAAAAAGTACATTCAATTTTCTTGTTTTAGTTAATCTCTCAATCAATCGTCAAAGGGTGGCTACCTAAGAGCCCATTTAAATTAGTAAAATCCGAGTTTTTAGTCAGCACACATCACCGTCCTTAGTGGATTCGACTCCGGTCTTACCGGATATTGTGCTACATCGTTCTCAGCCCTACGCTTGGGGCAACCCATTATTTTAGGTCTAGGAATCGGTCAAGCACCAGGCAATTTTAGAAACACTTTCAACTAATGGAGCACTTCCAATATTTTATGGCCCCACGCTTTCGTACAAGGGAGGACCACACACTTTTGTGAGAAGGAGCAGTATTATTGCTCCTGGAGTAAAATTTTCCTGATCTTGATCTTTTTGTGGTCTCAAACGATGGCCAGATCGACCGCATTACACGCTGTAGGGCGGTGGATGCCCTACAGGCTACAACATCCTCAAATCCCTTTTTAATATATGGTGATTGAGACAATATTCACGCATACCTCGATTAATTCTTGGTGGACCTATCCCATTGTCTACTAGTCAAGAGCTCATTTAAAGCCGGAGTGAAACCCCGTACGAGCTGACCTCACATGAGTTGATAGCTTTTGGAAAGTTTCAAAAAGGAAGTCTTAATTTGCAATCACAATTTTACGATCAATTATTGGATACTCCCAGAGTCGAGCCTAGTGACGAAACCTACAATGTGGCTTTGCCATCTGCTATCTAGGACATGGAGGAAATACACAATGATCAGATTTAACCTATTATGGGGTGGTTTGGCCTAATAAGCAGAATGAATTATATTTTTGTCTTTAAAATTTATTTTCTGAAAAAACATTTTACATCGTAAAACATTTTACATTGAGACAAATGGAGCCTTAATTTTGTTCGACGTAACATGTAATGAACTTAAGACGTGTTCACCAGGGGTTTAGTTCTAGAGTCCTTGCTTAGAAAGAGTATTTGTTTCGTTTTGGTATTTAATTTAATGATGATGTTTTCCTTGATGATGAAATGATTTCATTTTCAAAGGCAACCCCATCATCAATATATTACTCCTGATGGGCTGATAGAAACTAATTGCTGTATACATCTCAAAATCAGTGGAGTAAAACACATCTGTGAAACAAAACAAAATACAAGAGATTCAACAAGAATCCCCTGCCAAAGAGTGTCGGAACGCTTTTTACCATATCTCTTAAAATCAAACGGTGTTAAGAAATGTTTCAATTAAGTCTATCATTGCATTCGACGTCGCATTTGCTCAGCAAATTTGGACCGAGTCTTGAGAAGATCCAAATAAAATGCTTTGGCATGTACTTTAAGTATTTCATAATCCATCACTCAACCAGGCAATTTTGGACTACTTGTTTGCTGTCAGTATGTTCCAGAAACACTTTCTACTAAGGGAACTCTCCCAATATTTTATGGCCCCACGCTTTCGTATGAGGAAGGAGCACACACTTTTGTGAGAAGGAGCGGTATTGCTCTTGGAGCACAAAATTAATAAAACTTACCGAATCTTGATATTTTTGTGGTACCAAACGACGGCCAGATCAACCGCATTATACGCTATAGGGTGGTAGGTATCTGGTGATTGAGACACTAATCACGCATACCTCGATTAATTTTTGGTGGACCTATCTCACTGTCTACTAGCCAAGAGCTTATTTAAAGCCGGAGCGAAACTCCGTTCGAGCTGATCTCACATGAGATGATAGCTTTTGGAAGGTTTCAAAAAAGAAATCTTAAGAGGGACTAGAACCATTTGCCTATATCATGACCACTAAGCCGACACCTGGGATTATGGTTCCAAAGAATTTTGAAGTATATAGGAACCCTTTATGTGTTTTCACCAGAAACATTGAAAAGATAAATCTTCTCACAAAGCAAAATTATTTCTACTGGTATTCAATAGGCTAAAATTTTAAATAGCTATTCATCATAACAAACATTTAAAATTATCAATTAATGGATAATATTACACAAGTTTTTGGAGGACGTAATTCAGTTGTTTTTGAAATACTATATGTGGGGTCCTAAGCAAAAATTATCATTCGTTTGCTCGGGGCCGGTGTTCGATTTAGCTGATCTTTTTGTTCTATTTTGTTGTTGGCATTTTTTTTGGTCTCATAGGTCATGAAAACTTACTGGCCTAATACAAGGTGAAGTCTCAATTCGCAACCACAAATTTACGATCAATTATTGGATACTCCCAGAGTCAAACCTAGCGACGATAGCTACAATGCGGCTTTGCCATCTGCTATCTAGGATATGGAGGAAATACACGTGATCAGATTTACCCTATTACGGGGTGGTTTGGCCTAATAAGCCAAATGACTTATTTTCTTTATTAAAATAATTTGCATTTTTGTCAGTTTTTCATTTTTTTTTAGATTATTGTTTCGTCATGACAAGAGAAATCTAAAAAGTAAAAAAAATACGATTGAAATCTAATTTTTTTAAATTAAGATGAAAAAATTGGCTTACTGGCTTATTTTGTCTTTTTTCAAAAAATTTATGGTTATGATTGGCTTAAAGTTTGAAATGGATTACATCAGCAAGAAATTCCAATGAATTATATTATATGTCATGCAACCGAAGAAATATAATTCCAGTAAAAATAGATGACATAGCAACTAATCTTATTTAAAAATTATTGGGCGCCAGAGCTTTGAAAGCAAAATATTCCAGAATATCATGGCTATAATTGTAAGAACATATATCATTATCACACTTCAACTGATGAAAATACATTTTCTTGTCGACCCATATATAGGTAGAGACAGAGTTGTGCTTACACAAGCTAATTAATTTATTCACATACACTTCACTAAGATTACATACACAGTCGCACACTATATTTAAACTTGTCTTACACTTCTTCCGTCCCAAAATTTCACCCGGTACGCAAAACGATGAATTAAAAATAATTCATTTTTGTTCAAGAGAAAAACATAGCTTTTTTCATAAATTAAGAGAACTTATTGATATCTGATAAATTGTTGAAAGTTTTAAATTTGAATTTTTCTTGCAAAAACTGTATTATTTTTAAGTTCTCAATCATTTTGCAGACCGGATAAATATTATGAGACGGAGTGGTAGTGATCTTTAATATTCACATAATTGGGTAAGAAGCTTTCTTAGCAATCCCACATAGGCCTTCCTTGGCAGCCACATCTCTTCTCATCTTCATATACCCATTCTCACCCCATCCAGTGCCCCACGAATTCTTAACCAACCAATACTTAGTCCCATCACTACTAGTCCCATATCCAACCGCGGTGACACCATGGTCAAGCATCGTGCCGCACGCTCCGTTGAAGACACCACTCGAGTAGAACTGGAAGTCGTATCCACCGGCGTCAATGGCAACCGATACCGGTTGGTTAGCCACGGCTTGAAGCAAGGCCTTCTCGTTGTTCTTTGGCACGTCTTCGTATCCGGTTATCTTGGCAGCAACAGGCTTGTTTAATTTCTTGCTTTTGCAAGTTCCGTCTTGTCCTACGTAAGGGTAATTGGCTTCTGTCATGAGACCTTTGTTTTGCTTGATGAATTCGAAGGCGTTATCCATATACCCACCTCTGCAACCCTCGTCTTTTCCTTTAACGTCACAGTCAACTAGCTCTTGCTCGGATAGAGATACTAGCTTCCCGGTTTTGAGTTGGTTAACGCCTTCCACGGCTGCAACTGCTGAAAACGCCCAACAACTTCCTGTATAAAAGATTGTGACGATAATTAACGTAAAACAATTTTATGTCATGGGAATTTGGTGGGCCAGTTATTAGTACTTACTCCGTCCGTCTAAATTTGTTTGTCTAATTATCGAAATTTGTGTCTTTCAAAAATATACTTACTTATATCTTACATTTTTTAATATTTTTTATGATTTTGAAGATTTTTTATAGTAAAACTAATTGAGATCTATCAAATAAGATCTATATTGCATATTAAAAATATTACGAATTGAAAATTATAGACAATTTTTTTAAAAATTAAATGCTCTAAAAAAAATAAAAAATGAGACAAAATAAATTAGAACAGAGGGAGTATTATTTTGAAAAAATGACTTGGCTCTCAGGGATGATTACAAGGGCAGGTGGGAGAAGTCCATGGTGGGGTCACATCACTGGATCCGACTAACATAAAATAGTTACCACTTTTACTAGAATTTGACACCATATTTGACACCACATGTATCAAAAACATCTCAATAATTATGTTAGAAAACAACTTTTTGTCACTTATTATTGCAAAACTCGATCAAATTCTTGACATCTTTAGATATTTGACTCCACTACGAACAAATCATGGTTCCGCCCTTGAGAATGACTCAATGTTCTCGGGGTCCTTATACAATACCCATTACCAATTTATCTTATTCTAACTTCATCTTAATTTCTCTCGACGTATCATGTAACGAACTTAAGACGTGTGTAGCAGGTTTAATTTTATAGCCTTTAGTTAGAAAGAGTATTTGTTTCGTTTTGGTATTTTAATGATGAGGTTTTCCTTGATGGGTCTAATTTGGACAAGAATCATGTGTGGTATTCATCCTTAAACATAGGGGCCCATACACAAAGAAAGTACATACTCGTTGATGGAGTATTTATTTTGCTGGCCCTTTGAATAACAAAGTTTTCTAAGCCTTTGGAGTTTATGGACATAGATCATATAAATTTAGGCAGAGCCTTCAAAGAAGAAGGATTTCTTCCTGGACGTACCCTTCAACAAGATTAAAACAAAACGTAAAAGTTTGAGGTCTCGAAAAAAATTAAAGCTTAGACTAGTGTGTGATTTAATTTTCTTTTGATAACCCAGGTTCGACTATGGAGTTGTTTCATATATATATAGACACACACACACTGAATGATGCTAATCTATATTTGATGCTTACCACATATGCCTTGTTTCTTGACTGGAGTAACCGCGCCTTTCTCCTGCCAATCCATAGCAAACGACACAACAGTTATATTTGCATACCGAAAATGTGCTTGTTTTGAGCCAGACGTCACTTTACTAGGTGATTGCCTCTTGTAACCATTACGAGAAGCCCGGAACTCCTCGTTGGTCAGGTCAGCAAATTGGTTCACACTCAGCTTGTATCCTTTGTCCACACCGGAGTTAAACGTGTTGATACGGTCCACGTTGTCCTTGAATATCTTAAACCGGGCGCCCTTCTCTTGCTCATCCTCGTAAATCCGTCCGTGGTGAGACATCCATTGCTGGTGCCTTTCTAGCATGGAGTATTCCTCATTGATAAGGCGAGAGGAAGCTACTACTAATTGAGAGGCTAAAATTCCAAAGACAGAGACCAAGAAGGACATGGTAGAAGCCATGGTGCTAAAAAGTTGCACCTCAGCTGGGAATATTGTGGAAGTAGATGATATGTTAGTGGGTCGTTGCATGGCTGAGGTTTTATAGGCCAATATTCCCGTAAACATTCGTTATCTAAAATAGCTCAATTCTTGGGGTCACCTCACCTCCCGTGTAAGAATAGAAAAAGACTACGGGAAGGGCTGTAGGAATTATCCCGGAATGTGGACAAACTAGTCTAGGACACCCTGCGTTACCAAAACCTAGACATCTACATCATACGTGCCTTACAAAATGTTCTGATTTAGACCTACACAAGTGCAATAAAATCCGCCCGTCATTTATTTGGATTTCCATTGCATGAGTGGCTGTGGTTCTAAGCAGGAGTGGGAGACATAAACGGACGGGCCATTATTGTACTTGTATTGTAACTTCTTCTTTTTTCACATGGGTCCACGTACCACGGAAAATTATTGGGTGGTCTTGCGCACCACGGCACCGCCACGTGTATTCTCAACATCGTTCTCCTCCACAAATTCACGTAGGGCTCTAGGTTAAGTATATGAATCTCACATGAATTTGTGGTGGAGAGTAGTGTTGGGGCCCGTACCACTAAACAATTACTCGTGGACCACAAGTAGATAGTATGAATTTCAACCTTCATCTTTATGTATATCGTTCTATGAGGCATTTTTTTGCAGACAAAAGTTATTTTTGATAACTCAGGTTTTTGTTTGCATGTACCTCGACTAATCCTGTAGGTCCAATTTCAGCTTCCACTTGCGGGTGTCCCAAATAAAATTAGAGCAAAATTCTGTATGGACTGGCCCAACAGAGTTGATAATAAACACAAGCATAGAAATTAAGAAATATTTAGAGAATTGATTTTCACATTCCCTTTTTTTTATATCCATACTCATTTCTTTGTATTTTAGCAACAAAAAAAAAACACCTATACTTTGAACACTAAAAAGAAGAAGAAGTGTAGATATCAAAAAAGAGAGTGTTGATATCAATTCTCCATATTTATGATGGATTTCGTAATTTCAGAATAGAGATTTTATTATGCACTCCAGCAAAGACTTTAGTTTCAAATGTTAGTATTCTTATGCTTTGTTGTTTTCAATATTGAAGAGTGAGAAAAAAAGTTAGAGGGATGAAATATCTGAGGTACTTGTTGGAACATGTTAAAGGGTTATGAAAACCTGTTAAACTTGGGATATCTAATGTTCGACGGGTGTGTTGGAGATGCTCCAAGATACACCGCAAAGAGTGACAAAGCTACATGAAGGATCATATGTACAAGGAATCTTTGAGCTCCGTATATAAAACTTGAAAGGAATAAGTTGCTGAAATTTTAGCGAAACGATAAATTGGAAATATAAAAGGATTAAGAGCTTAATTTTAATTAGATGCGTGTGTGCACAATTATACTTGAGAATCGCAAAAACTATGCCATGAGGGGAAAATATTTTCTCATACAAGAATCTAAAACTGGTAAGAGAAAAGATTCAAAGTTACAGAAGTATATATATTCTTCTCTGAATACTGTAGAAGCAAGTCTATCAGTGCAAAGGAAAAGCACAAAAATATTTTAGGATCAATGGTGGGTGGAAAAGCTTACACAAAAATGTATAATTGGTTCTCTGCCTTATAAGTGTGGAGCAGGGCTTAATTTGTCCCACTATTTGTCTGAAAGGCGGACCTGGCTTAACGGTAAAGTTGCTCTATTGTGACCTGGAGGTCACGGGTTCAAATCGCAGAAACAACCTCTCTCTGTTTGCAGGGGTAAGATTATGTACATCAATCCTTTCTAAGACTCCGCAAAGGCGGAAGTCTCATGCACTAAATTTGCCCTTTTATCCGTAGGGATTAGTACTTCGATACACGCTTAGTTCATTGTTAGTAACAACAAGTCTACAACTACAATTAAACAAAAATACATACAAATACTTACACACACTCACTCACAAAGCAAGAGGGGCCCACACATACTACACATCACCTGTATGCGCGGGGTCCACATGTGTGTGAGAGTGTTTGTGTTTCTAAATTTTTTGTATTGCTTGTGCTCACCAGCCAATTGAGGCTAGCGCCCAAGGCCTCTAATTCTGAGAGATCTCACTTTCGTACATATGTGTATGTATGTAAGGTGCTAGTTTTGACTTTTCAAAAACGATTTCAATTGATAAAATATCCTCATTCAAGTAAAATACCTCCTAAGAAAATATCTTTTTGTCATGCTTGATTGTTCCATAAGATGCATCTCTCGTGTGTATGTAAAATACTTAGTTCCGCTTTCTCAAATAAGTATTTAAAAAATAAAGACTTATTTTCAAACTTAAAAAAATGAGCTTATGAAAATAATTTTTTTAATTTTTTTTTGTAGAGTTTGATAGATCTCATCGAAATTTATCAAACAAAATTCATATTGCATATTTTTTGATTTCAGTAAACCTATTATTTTTAAGCTTGAAAATTACAAATAAGTACTTACGTATTTTTTAAGGGAGAAATCTGGACCACACTTAGAACTATACAGGGTAGAGAGTATTTTTGGGTAATCCTGACTTACATCACAAAAAGGAAGAAGTAGGTTTTTCAAATGCAAAACAAAATATATACTGTATTAGACTAGAATGTTTGATAACATGCAATACTTGATCAATTTTTGAAGGCCTCACACTCATGTTCGCCTTAGGCCTCTAATGAGGTTGGGCCACCCCTTGTTAGAAAGGCAGTTCAATAGCTAAGTCAGGAATCAGAACACCTCTCAAAGACTTGGATGATCGAACTCAACTACTCAAGCAATTGAGAATCATAGAAGGGAAGTAAGAGACATTAATCATGTTCTACTTGCAATTCTTGAACGTACGCATTGGATCAGTCCATACAGCCTTGTTATGACATTAGTTGCTCCTTAGGCCTCGTTCCAGAATACCTTCTTAAAAAATAAGTATTTATTTCATATTTTCAAACTCAAAAATAATGTAAATAAAAAATAATTTTTAAATTTTTTTTGCACCATATAAAAGATCTCAATGAGATCTATCAAATAAGATCCATATTGATAGAAAAATTATTTGCGTAAGCAAATGATTTTAAGTTTGAAATTGCCTTCTTAGTCTCTTGAATTGGTCGGCATATTGGGTCAAATACCTAGTAGTTATAAAAAAATCACAGTTTACTATGATGAATTCGAAATGTAAAAGCAACCTATGAAAATCAAGAGCCATATATGATTTTCAAATACCAAAAGAATTCAAAGAAATACCTTGATGATGAAATGATTTCATTGTCAAAGGCCCACCCCATCATCATCAACAGATTAACTCCTGATGGAGTGATAGCTACTCATTGCCATATAATATCACAAAACAAGGGGAACAAAACGCATCTGTGAAACAAAACAAGAATAGGAGATTCAACAAGATTTCCCTACCAGGAGAAATGACAGAATCTTCTGCTCAGCAAATTTGGACTGAGGTCTTGAGAAGATCGACCCAATTGAGAATCCGTGCAAGCAAGCTAGCTAGCTAGCTTAGTTTAGGTGCTTTCGCTTCCACTAGTGATTCACTTCCAGTAGTACTTCATAAATCATCACTTTTAACCAAGCGAATTTCTCTACATAAACTAGCTAGCCAGTAGCCAATCAGAACCAATAGCTGAGCTTTCTAAAAGCAGAAAAGTAGTACAAACTTTGGGGGGTCTAGTTTATGAGTAATTATTCACCGGTAATCAATAGCTGAGCTTTCTCCTCCACACGTTTTCTGTGAGATTTACGGACTTAATTAATTGTGTGCTCCGCATAAATATGTGATAGATAAGGGTGCACGGCGGTACCCCAAGATTCCACTCATTTCCACCCAATAATTTTTCAGGGAGCCTTAAAGCAAAGATTAAAGACCCATGACTTCTTAGGTAATAGACACGGTCTCCATAGCAAGGGCGTCGCTATTCGCAGCCCGTTATTTTCTCCCATAGCCCACTGCATTTCGATAAATAGTTGTTGAAAATCATAAATAACATTTCGGTAAATTGCTGTTGAAAACAAGATTATATTTCGGTAACTACATGTCGAAAATATATTCAACTTTCGGTAAACAACTGCCGAACATGCTTTTTCGATAAACATCTGTTGAAAAAAATATTATATTTCGGTAATTGGATGCTAAAAATATATCTCAATTTCGGTAACTAACTGTCGAGTATAATTGAAAATTTTTAACGGACTATGGGAGTAAATAAAAGGCTGCGAATAGCAACGCCCCATAGCTATATTGCTCTTTATTAATAGCTACAGATCTATTACCACGCTATTTGTTGTCCCAACCATTTATGAATAGAGCTAGATATATACTGTAGTAACAAAGGCCGGCTCTGTATATTTGGAGCCCCAACTCGAACTGACAATATGGGGTCCTTTTTTTTTATATTTAAATTGAATTAAAAAAAGGCAATTAAGAATGAAATCAGCAAAAAAGGCAATTGGAGCCCCAGTGAGGGATCCCTTACCAGTCTACCGTGCGGACCTCCCCTTTTCCGATCGAATTGCGACGATCCGAGCAGCTCAATGTCTTCAGAACGTGATTTTAAGGATACCCGTTAGAAATCGGCAAAAAAAATGATCGGGAAGGGCTTGATCCGAGCAGTTTTTTTTACTGAACCGTTCAATAAAAAACTGCTCGGATCAAGCCCTTTCCGATCATTTTTTTTGCTGATTTCTCGCGAGGACCCTTAAAATCACGTCTTGATCACTTTGAGCGGCTCGGATCGTCCCAATTCGATCGGAAAATGGGAGTCCCGCATGGTAAGTCCGTGCGGGATCCCTCAATGGAACCGGACTATATATATATATATATATATATATATATATATATATATATATATATATATATATGACATCAGAGAAATGAAAGTAATACTAGCAATTTTTAACTAGAAAGTGTATGTACGTACGTGTAATATATATTTGTGAAAAAGTAGGAGCGTTACATGCAAAAGTTACTGTAGGGGCAAGTTTCGAATCCACAACCTATCACATAAAGGCCAAAGTTTCTACCGCTGGTACAACAAGGAGACCATACCAAATTGTGGGCGATTTGTATCTATAACTTAGTCCGACTTCGGGGTTGGCCCAAAAAATAGGGGCTCTAGGCGACAGCTTCTCGTTCCTTGTCCTAGGGTCGGGCCTGGCCTACCTTGCTAAGAAGATTGTAAAGAATTGTGGTTGTAGGCTCTCTGTTTGTTTCGATGTAAAAATTTTTACGATGTAAAATGATTTTGGAACAAATAATTTTCATGTAAAGTATTTTCTGTTGTTAGCTTCACAAATAAATATCCTACTATAACACATAACAGGAAAATATGATAATAAAGAATAAGGGAGAAAGGAAAATATAGCCAATGATCTCTGCCTATACATTTAACATGTATGTATTATATTTACAAAAGGAAAGATCATGGTCATGGATACAACCAGAAGCTCTAGATTGTAGATTAATTGCTCTCTCTCTCTCTCTCTCTCTCTCTCCAAAGAGTTTAATTTCAGGAGTGTCCGGGTGGAGAAAGCGAGAGAGAAGGCGTCTAAAGAGATAAAAATTACTTATGGGGTAATTTGAGAGAAAAACATTTTCAGTCATATAAGGTAAAATATTTTACACTATTTTTGTCCAACCAAACGACGGAAAACGAGTAAATTTTTTTACTAGAAATCATTTTACATCAAAACAAACGGAGCCGTAGTGTAGCAAACCTAACCAAGGCATAACAAATAAGTTATGCTTTGCTATGATTTTGGTTATGCCTTACTATGGTTCTGCTATGCTTGTAATGGGTTTTGGTTATATTCATAATAATTTTGTTATGCCAAAAGTTACGGTGTCCCCAAAATGACCGGGAACACCGAAGTCATTCCCTTAATGATAATATTACCCATTCACGCTAGTAATTAAGTCATACACCACAACTTTTATGTGATATGTCTTCGTCTTGACGAGAGGATCGAAAAAGTAAAAAGTTATGATTTTTACACAAGTAAAATATCTAAAGAAAAGCTTAATAAATTGGATATTTTTCAAAATACTTGTGTAAAAGTCATAATTTTTTACTTTTTTGATTCCTCTCATTGAGACGAACCGAAATCACACAAAAATTTGGCGTAAAATTAACAAATGAAAAAAAAATTAATTAGAGCCAGAATGCTGAGATGACAAGATCCAGAACCCATATCAACTCGCTCCCTCTCACACCTCTCTTGTTCCCTCTCTCACTGCCTCACTTCCCACACTCAGAATGCTGAGATGACAAGAGCATTTATAGACTCCATTAATTAGAGCTTTCTCGAGTATATATCCTTTTGTAAAGAAAAGATAGGTGGTTGTTGCGAGCTCACTATACTCGTGCTGGTTGGATGCTGGTCGTTGTGGATTTGAGCAAAAAAAAATCAAAAACAAAAATAGATGACATATATAGCAACTAATCTCTTATTTAAAAAAAACATGTGCTATAATTGTAAGAACACATATCATTATCACACTTCCACTATCAAATAGTAATACATTTTCTTGTCGAGCGATATCGATACATAGTGACAAAGCTTGTGCAAACTATATATGCACAAGCTAATTTATTATATTATTTTTAAGTTCTTGTTTTGCAGACGGAACAAACATTTTAGGACGGAGTAGTAGTAATATTTCACATAATTGGGTAAGAAGCTTTCATAGCAATCCCACAGAGGCCTTCCTCGGCAGCCACATCTCTTTCCATCTTCACATACCCATTCTCACCCCATCCAGAGCCCCACGAATTCTTAACCAACCAATACTTAGTCCCATCACTAGTAGTCCCATATCCAACCACGGTCACAGCATGGTCAAGCCTCGTGCCGCATGTCCCACTGAAGACACCGCTCGCGTAGAACTGGAAGTCGCCGCCACTGCTATCGATGGCAACGGATACCGGTTGATTAGCCACGGCTTGAAGCAAAGCTTGCTCGCTGTTCGTTGACACTTCTTCATATCCGGTTATCATTGCAGCAGGCTTGTCTGAATTCTCGCTTTTGCAAGTTCCTTCTTGTCCCTCGTAAGGGTAATTGGCTTCTGTCGAGAGACCTTGGTTTTGCTTGATGAATTCGAAGGCGTTAACCATATACCCGCCGCTACAACCGTTGTTTTGAAAATTGCAGTCAACCAGCTCTTGCTCGGATAGAGATACTAGATTACCGGTTTTGAGTTTGTTAATACCTTCCACAGCTGCCACAGCTGAAAACGCCCAGCAACATCCTAGGCAGAAGATTGTGACAACAATTAAGTAAAACAATTTTATGCGATGGGAATTTTGTGGGCCAGTATAATTACTACGTAAAACGAATGAATTCGCTCTCAATGACGACCAAGGGGGAGGGAAGAAGACCATATAGTTGGGTCAAGTTACTTGACCCGACTCATGACACAAAATAGTTATCATTTGTACTACATTTTGACATGATTGACCCCCACATGCTTCTGTTAAAAAAAATTATATATTATGTACCTTATTTTTGCCAAGCTCGATCAAAATCTAAATTAATTAATTAATCACTCCAAGTATTTGATCCAATTACGTACAAATTTTGGCTCTGCCCTTGAGGATGACTCAATATTTTGGGCGTCCTTATACAATATTCATTACCGGCCAGTTTATTATCCTAACTTCATCGTAATTTCGTACGTCGTACCAAGTAACTAATGTACTTGAAAAATATTCTAGACTCCTTAGATAGATAGTGTATTTATTTGTTGACGAGGCTTTGGACAAAAATGTGTGGTATCACTGGGCCCATGTACGAAGAACGTGGAGTCTTTATTTTGCAGGCCCTTTGAAGAAAAACAAAGGCTTATTCGTTTAGCATATTTATTTTGTTTTTTAATTATTATCTTATATTTTTTTTAATCATTATTTTATTTTTTAATTATTAATTTTATTTCTCTCTTTATCTCTTTCCACTCATTACCCCTCGCTCCAATCATTACCCTATTTCTCTCTCCACCCACTACCAAAACTAAAATACCCAAATGTGCTAAACCAACAAGGCCAAAGTTTTCTAAGCCTTTGGACTATATATATATATATATATATATATATATATATATATATATATATATATATATATATGTGTGTGTGTGTGTGTGTGTGTGTGTGTGTGTGTGTGTGTGTATAAAGTCCACACCCTTACGGTCCGCACCCGTCCGCACCGCCCCTTTTCCGATTGAATTTCGATGATCCGAGCTGCTCAATGTGTTCAGAACGTAATTTTAAGGGTACTCGCGGGAAATCAGTAAAAAAAATGACCGGGAAGGGCTTGATCTGAGTAATTTTTTCTGAACCATTCAGAAAAAAACTGCTCAGATCAAGCCCTTCCTAGTCATTTTTTTTGTTGATTTCACGCGAGTACCCTTAAAATCACGTTCTGATCACATTGAGCGGCTCAAATCATTGAAATTCAATCAAGAAATGTGAGAAATGGGGAGGTGCGGACCGGAGCTCCGGTCCACACCTCCTGACTTGATCCTGACTATATATATATATATATATATATATATATATATATATATATATATATGCAGATCCCTCAAACAAGAAGGATTTCTTGCCGCGCGGACCCTTCAACAAGATTAAAACAAACGTAAAAGTTTGAGGCCTTCAAACTAAATTAAAGCTTAGACTAGCGTATGATTTAATTTCATCTTTATAACTCAGGTTCGGCTATGGAGTTGTTTCATATATACTATTAATGATGTCAATTTATATCTTGATACATACCACATCTGCCTTGATTCTTGACGTCAGTAACTGCGCCTTTCTCTCGCCAATCCACATCAGACGATTCAACAGTTACATTTGCGTACCGAAAAGACAATTGTTCTGAACCAGAAATCACTTTACTAGGTGATTCCAGCCTCTTGTAACCAGTATGAGAAGCCTGAAACTCCTCGCTGGTCAGGTCAGCAAATTGGTTCACACCCAGCTTGTATCCTTTGTCCGGACCGGAATTGAACGCGTTAATACGGTCCACGTTGTCCTTGAATATCTTAAACCGGGCGCCCTTCTCTTGTTCATCCTTGTAGATCCGTCCGTGGCGAGACATCCATTGCTGGTGTCTTTCTACCATGGAAGATTCCTCGTTGTTAAGGCGAGAGGAAGCTAATTGAGAAGCTAAAAATATTCCAAAGACCAAGACCAAGACTAAGGACAGGGTAGAAGCCATGGTACGTACTAAGTTGTACCTCGGCTAGGAATATTGTGGAAGTTGATGATAGTGTGATTGGGTAATTGCATGCATGGCTGAGGTTTTATAGGCCAAGATTCCCATAAACTCTCCTTGTCACAGAGACAGAGAGATCAGCGCTACATACATCTTTTTGCCTTGCAAAATGGTCTGAGTGTTCACACCTAAGACCAACCCAAGGAACACGCAACCTAGAATATTATAATAAAGTTATTGGACAATTTGTAATTTTTCATCCTTAAAAAAAAACTGGAGCCAAGTAAATCTCAATCAATCATCCCATGGACCAACTGATAAAAATTTACCACAAACGATAACATGAATTCAATGTTTTTACAAAAATGTTACACAAAGTGCGGAAGTAATGATTAAAAAATACTACTACTATAATGCATTATCCTATGGATGTCAAATACAAAAAATTCCTAAGATGCTGTTAGTATGATTGGCATTTTCCGGATTTTGTCAAAACCATTGGAGTCTGTATTGTTCTTTTTTCATTTGGGTTTGGGAGAGAGTTTTTATTTTATCTTGTCTAGATACTCCGCCCGGTGAATGAAGAATTATTGAGAAGCTCTTGCCTAGAAGGATGCTCAGATTATGTTCGAAAGAGGTATATGCATTCATATGCATTTAGTGTAATATTTTCCATGCATCTCTTCTAAGTTTTATTCATAAACTTTAATACAGTAACCACGCCTTTTAATTCCATGGCATTAGTTTTCTTTGTTTGCATTGGTGGGTGATGGAGAAAATTTTCTAAGGCATGAGAAAAGCTTTGCTGGCCTTGCTTGAACGAAGAAAATTTTTCTAAGGCATTAAAGGGATCAGAACGCTGTGCTAGCGGAGCGCCTTAACAGCCCTCTGGTGGCGCCATTCAAAGTGTTCTTGATTTTTTGATTTAATTTTAAATGCCAGAGTTTGATTGGCGCTCGCGGAGCGCCCCAGCAGCGCGCTAGCGCCAGCTCGCGTCCTAAGAGCGCCCCAGCAGCGCGCTAGCGCCCGACGTGTTTGTTTCTCATTGGCTAGCTCTAGGTTTCGGTTCAGCTCATATATATTCCGAATTTTCACTCTTTTAGGGTAACCCACTCTTGCATCAGCCCACTTTAGAGAGAGAAAATCAATTTCACTCATATCCCTTGTGTGCTTATGCCTTTGAGATGATCTAAATTGAGTGTTTGATCATCCTTTGTCATCCTAGAGAAATACTCTAATATTCAATGTATTCTCTCTAGGTTGATTTGTTTTTCACAAAAACTTCATCTCCTTTTTAAATCCATACATTGTTGCCTATGACTCTACATGGCCGGATGATTCCGGAGCCGGCTTGACCCGGAGATCGAGGTGGTGAACTCGTGGTGACTATGGAATCAAGAAGGGGCTCGGAGAGCTATATCAAAGAGCGGAGTTAGGTGTCATAAGAGGCTTGTGGGTAATTCCTAATGTGTATTCTCTTTGTAAACCTTTTGATTTATAGCATTTTGGTAGATTAGGCCGTGGTTTTATGCTTAGGGTGAGTTTACCCTAAGTAGTTTCCACGTATATCCTCGCGTTCGAGTTCTTTAGTTTTATTGCTATTGTCTTTAGTTGTTGAATTGATAGAATAGCATGGAACTTGATTAATGGATTAAGATAGGAGGTTACATGAATTTTAATCGATCGTCCTATTCACCCCCCCTCTAGGACTCTTTTGGTGCTTAGTATAATTTCACTTGGTATCAGAGCGGGCTGCTCTTTGTTGGTATAATTGCCTGAGTAGATCTTGGTTTTGCACTATGGATAGAGATTCCCCGATGGAGGGTGCTTCTAATTTTCGACCACCTTATTTTGATGGAAGTGACTATGCTCTTTGGAAAACAAAAATGAAAAATCATTTAATATCTCAAGGGATTAGGGTTTGGAGGTCTGTTCTATATGGTTATGAAGAACCTACAATCGAGGATGTCACCACGAAGGTGATTAGAGCGAAAACGGAATCCGAGTGGAATTCCGGTGATAATACGAGTTGTGAGGCTAATGCCCGTGCTTTAGGTGCTATCTTTGGTGCTATGTCTAGAAATGAAATCACACGTATTTCCTCTTGTGTCACGGCCAAAGAGGCTTGGGAAATACTTCGTACATCTCATGAGGGAATAGAGACAGTTAGAGTATCTAAGCTTCAAATGTGCACCACGAAATTTGAACAACTTAAAATGCATGACGAGGAAACCTTTGATAGTTTCATCTCTAGGCTAACCGAAATTGTTAACACTTTTCATAGTCTAGGTGAACCTCTCTCTGATCTCAAAGTGTGTCGCAAAATCCTTAGGTCTCTTCCCGAGAGGTTTAGGGTTAAGGTCACCGCCATAGAAGAGCGTCCAGATGTTGACAATTTGACCTTTGCCGAGCTTGTAGGAAAACTTCAAATCTTTGAGATTAACCACCTCTCCGATTTCAAACCCTCTAAGTCTAGTACCGGTATAGCTTTTAAGTCCGTGCATGAGGACACCTCGGAGACTTGTGAAGATGATGATGATTTGAGTGATGAAGAGATTACTAAATTTGCTAAAAAATTTAAGAAGTTTTTTAAGAGAAGGAACGACCTAGGTAAGTCCCATAAACCTTCGTCTAATCTTATGAAAAACACTCTAGGAAATGATGATAAGAGGCCATCGTTTGACAAGTCTAGAAAGCCACAAGGAATCCAATGCCACGAATGTCATGGTTTTGGGCATATTCAATCCGAGTGTGCTAACACCCTCAAGAAAAAGATGAAAAAGGGTCTTAAAGTCACATGGGATGATGATAGTGGAGATGATGATAGTGAGAGTGGTTTTCAAATAGGAGGTGAATGGAATTCTAGTGCCTCCGTGCTAGTGGCTACCGTTGACTCACCCATTTCTCCTAAACTCTTGTCTGTTTCCTCCTCTTCTAGTCTTGAGAGCATTGAAATTGATAAGTCAAGTGCCGAAGTAAAGATAATTAGAAATGTTGAAAATGAAGGAGAGGAATATGAGATAGAATCCATTCATGAGGCCTATGACCTTATGTATGAAGACTTTATGAAACAAGGAAAGAGAAAGAAAGAGTTGGAAACTTGTCTTAAAATAGTGGAAAAGGAGAAAATGTCTCTTAGGGAAGATCTAACTAATACATCTCAAGAATTAGATGAGCTTAAGAAGTATAATGCCAAATTAGCCAATAAGTTTGCCATCATAGAGAAAGAGAGGTTAGAAGGATTAAGAGAACTTGATGAGGCTAAGTCTAGGATTTGTGAGCTTGAGAGAGACCTTAGTGAGGCAAGCGAAGCCATTAAAAGAAATGACTGTGGAGCTACTAGAATTGCTGAGATGACGCCTACATTTAGAGACAAGAGTGGTCTAGGTTTCCTAGATCCACCATCCCTTAAAACGGGGTCTAGTGAGCCTAAGAAGAAAATCACGTTTGTAAGCGCTAAAACTATAATGAATCCTTCCTCTTCTAGCAATGCAAAGTCTAGTGTAAACGAGACACTTGTGACTACTAAAGCCATAGCTAATTCTCTTTCATCTAGCAACTCAAAACCTATAGTACACGCGTTTCTTAAAAAGAGAGTCCTCACATGTCATCATTGCGGGAGTGAGGGTCACATTCGACCATATTGCTATCGTTTGAAAAGGGAGATTCGTAAGAAGGGTCAAACTCATAGACCTATGAATCTTTTTGTCCCTCGTAGTGTCTCTCTTGGTCAATCCAATGTGAAACGATCTCATAACGTCACTTGCTTTCCTCCTAAGACTCGAAATGATGATTTTCTTTCTCAATTGACTCATCTTACAACACAATCATCTTACATTGTTGAGGAAATTAATAAGTTGACTTTGCATGCTAAGAACATGAATGGTGCATCACGTGTTCATAAGAAACCTAATCATGTTTGGAAAGAAGTTGCTCATGGTTCATGTGCCTCACAACCTCTAGATACTCTTAGGGAGTTTAGGGGTTCTCCTCCTCGTGATTGAGTTGTTTTGGGTAGCATGACACTCTTGTGTGTTTTATTTTCATTATCATGTTTAGAGTGTGCATGTGTCTCATTGTTTTAGGTATTTTTCTTTTGCCTTGCCTTTCTTTTTGTTATTTTTTCTTTTGCATTTGTCTCACCTTTTATGCATTTGGGTGTGCTTGCTTGTCTGTATGATTGCATGCTTGCGTTGAATATTCTCCAAGTATCATGCTTAAGGATAAGTTCGGTATTATTTGATTGTTGAGCTTTGAGCCTTGAAGGCACCTCTTGTGACCATAGAATTGTGCATATTTGATTATATTGTGAGGTGTCTCATTGTCTCGCTTGAATCTCATGCTCTTTGCTATTTGTACACACTCTCATGGGGCGTGGTCCTTTTGGTGTCTAAGGATTCTTAATTCTATTCTCGGTTGAATTCTATTTGTCTTGATCTTAGATTGACCAAATGTTTGAGGTTTACCTTTAGATGCTTTCCCCCATTGATTCTACTCGAGGGACCGCCTAGGGATTAGTGTGAAAGCTTCCCTTTGTGCATAAAACAGTGAGATCTTTGCTTATTATCTTTCATTTTCCTCTCTCTATCTTGAAAAAGAAAAAAAAAATGAATATAAAAAAAAATCAAAAACAATAGAAAGAAGAAAAACAAAAATTATGAGTAATCCTTAGACTTGGGTTGTTGCTCTAGTGCACCCCCTTCTTGTGATTTATTAGTTTTAGAATTGAGGTTGTTGCTCTAGTGCACCCTCTTTTCGTGATCTCGCACCTAGGGCGAATGGCTACCTAATCATTGCACCATCCTAGGTGTGTGTGTCTCTTGAGTCCATAAGAATGCGAAATGGGGTTTGTGCGTGAAGTCTTTAGGTCCAAACGACTTATGGTTTGACTTCTTTCATCAAGCTTGTGTGAATTCTCCTCGGGAATCGTTTTGGATATTTCTTGGCTTCTATAAGGATCTCGCACCACCCTCACAGAGTTCACTTGTTCAGCTTGATAGCATAGAGCATGGAATTCTTTTGAAACATGGTTTATTTCATAACATGATTAAGTTATGCTTAGCTCTATGCAATCTTTGGTACCCTTATCACTTCAAACTCAACTCACATAATTCCTTACTTTGTGCTTGAGTATGATGCTTGGAGAATTTGAATCTATTTCATGCTTCAGCCTTTTGTGTGGAGGAATGCTTGAATGTTCATTTTAGGGGTTCATACAGTAAGGGGGAGTGTAGGCATTGAGGGGTACCCATCTTGGTTTTATTGCTCCAATCCAATTTGAAACGAGGGCATGATTAAGTATTTGTTCATAATATGCATTGTTCTTAACTGGTGTTTTGTGTCTTCAATGGGTCTAAGATTTCCAAGAGCTTTCCTTCATTATGCTTAGGTATGACGTTTGAAAGTGAATATTTGATATGCATATGTTTTTTGGATCATCTTTGTACTTGGATGCTCATTTGAGTTGGTATTAAGTAAGGGGGAGTATTTATTTGTTCTGCCTAAAAGGTGCTTCTAGCTTGTGTTTTTTATCTTGTTGCATGCTCACTTGCTGTATGTGGTTGAATGCTTGATTTATGAGCATTGCTTGGTGTGAGGGGCGCTTTTGGGTGTTTGTTCCACCCTTTTGCCTTTTTCGTGACAAAAAGGGGGAGAAGTTATTTGGTTTGAAAGCCTGGGAAAAGTTGCTCTAGCTTTATGGTTACTTAGCTTATGCCTCAATCTTGTAATTTTCTTTAGATACGCTCATCTTGTTGCTTATGCTTGTTCTTGAATGAGTTACCTTTGCAGGACCTTGGTATTTATCATGGAAGCTTCGTTGCCTAGTTGTTTGAGTTTTTAGAAGTTTCTCAGACTTCGTAGGATTTGTTTCCATGTATTGCTTTTGTTGTTTAAATGGTTTTGTCCCGGAAAAGCCAAAGGGGGAGATTGTTAGTATGATTGGCATTTTCCGGATTTTGTCAAAACCATTGGAGTCTGTATTGTTCTTTTTTCATTTGGGTTTGGGAGAGAGTTTTTATTTTATCTTGTCTAGATACTCCGCCCGGTGAATGAAGAATTATTGAGAAGCTCTTGCCTAGAAGGATGCTCAGATTATGTTCGAAAGAGGTATATGCATTCATATGCATTTAGTGTAATATTTTCCATGCATCTCTTCTAAGTTTTATTCATAAACTTTAATACAGTAACCACGCCTTTTAATTCCATGGCATTAGTTTTCTTTGTTTGCATTGGTGGGTGATGGAGAAAATTTTCTAAGGCATGAGAAAAGCTTTGCTGGCCTTGCTTGAACGAAGAAAATTTTTCTAAGGCATTAAAGGGATCAGAACGCTGTGCTAGCGGAGCGCCTTAACAGCGCGCTAGCTCTTGTATGCGCCCCAAGAGTGCTAGGGCCCTCTGGTGGCGCCATTCAAAGTATTCTTGATTTTTTGATTTAATTTTAAATGCCAGAGTTTGATTGGCGCTCGCGGAGCGCCCCAGCAGCGCGCTAGCGCCAGCTCGCGTCCTAAGAGCGCCCCAGCAGCGCGCTAGCGCCCGACGTGTTTGTTTCTCATTGGCTAGCTCTAGGTTTCGGTTCAGCTCATATATATTCCGAATTTTCACTCTTTTAGGGTAACCCACTCTTGCATCAGCCCACTTTAGAGAGAGAAAATCAATTTCACTCATATCCCTTGTGTGCTTATGCCTTTGAGATGATCTAAATTGAGTGTTTGATCATCCTTTGTCATCCTAGAGAAATACTCTAATATTCAATGTATTCTCTCTAGGTTGATTTGTTTTTCACAAAAACTTCATCTCCTTTTTAAATCCATACATTGTTGCCTATGACTCTACATGGCCGGATGATTCCGGAGCCGGCTTGACCCGGAGATCGAGGTGGTGAACTCGTGGTGACTATGGAATCAAGAAGGGGCTCGGAGAGCTATATCAAAGAGCGGAGTTAGGTGTCATAAGAGGCTTGTGGGTAATTCCTAATGTGTATTCTCTTTGTAAACCTTTTGATTTATAGCATTTTGGTAGATTAGGCCGTGGTTTTATGCTTAGGGTGAGTTTACCCTAAGTAGTTTCCACGTATATCCTCGCGTTCGAGTTCTTTAGTTTTATTGCTATTGTCTTTAGTTGTTGAATTGATAGAATAGCATGGAACTTGATTAATGGATTAAGATAGGAGGTTACATGAATTTTAATCGATCGTCCTATTCACCCCCCCTCTAGGACTCTTTTGGTGCTTAGTATAATTTCAGATGCCGCTAGAGTCATTGTCTAACTCCCTGACTAATGTGTGCGTATGGGGTTTGGAGGTTTAGGTCTTTGGATTGCCTATCCACCTGTTTGGATATTTCCTCCCTTATGAAGAATATGCCTCTTCCTATGCCCTCTATTGTAAGCTCTTCGTTATCAATGGAAATTTTTAACTTTTTGGCAAAAAAAAACACACGAGCATATAAATGTCGAATTTATTTTTATCGGCAACACGAGCATAAAAAGGCCATTTCTTATGATAATAAATGGCGATTATTTGCTCGTTAAGGATCTTTTAACTGATTCATAAGCGTTCGATGAATTAATGTAAGTTTTTTTCCTGCTCTTTACTTTGTAGAATGCAATATTGAGACAAAGAGAGCATTTTTATTATTATATAACTTAATTAGTATTTACGTTAATTGATGATAAAGAGAGCATTTTTATCCCCATTTTTTTTTTAAAAAGGAGCATTTTATCCTCTGAAAGTAAGTCATTGTTTCTATTAATATGAATAAACAATTCGGAATTATATCATTAATTAACTATATATAAAATATTTTAGCATTCAATGGTGGGCCGAAAACTTGGATGAATGTGTAGCAGGCTTAATTAATTTGTCCCTCTAATACTTATCAGAGGGCCACTTGGTTGTGCCTGCAAAACAAGCAAGTGCCCGTGTCCCATGGTGACGCCGTTTTTCTTTTTTCCCCTTCCGGTCCTTGAAATCTTTATACTAATTCATTTCGAAATAACTGTTAATATATTATATCTCTTTTTGCTTATACTCATTTCGAAATAACTGTTAATATAATATATTAAATAACTGTTAAAATTGTACTCCAAAAATAGGATGCATGTCATTGCAGGAGAATAAAGAAAACCGAGAGTAAGAAATACGTTGATGACGAATTAATGGAACAAGACAAGAACAAGAGACTCAACAAGATTCCCCTACCAGGAGTCAAGAGAAATGGAAGAATATTATTTGACTTGACTGAGGCCTTGAGAAGATCTAAATGATCACCAAAACTGACGCCATAAAGGATGGACTCCGGTCCCTGTAGCCCCTCAAACCCCTTCTAAGGGTACAACAAACTGTGCACAGACAATACGCATAGCGCGATTTTGGACCCATCTTAATTCATATGACTAGAGCCGCTTATTTTGTTAAAAATATTTTGTTTAGGATCCTTGATACACAGCACACTCGGGCTGTTCCACATGTAGTTTAGGGGGTTCGTTTAGGACTTGAAAAATGCACCAAAATTTTGCATTTTTTTAACACAAAATTTTATTTTATTTTTTCATATTGTCGACATTGAATTATTCATGAGTAGTCAAAAAAAAAAAAAAAGTTGGCGTGTAACCAAGGACGGAATCAAGATTTTACTCTAATAGTGGCGAAATGTATACTAAAAAGTCTAGTAATGGCGAGATTATATAAGTTGGGCATAATATTTTTTTTACATATAATAATTGCATTTTCTAAAATTCTTGTCGTGGCGGTCGCCGCCTCTAAACCCCCCTGGTTCCATCCTTGCGTGTAACATGAGTGGTTCTAAGCAGGAGTGAGTAATTATCTAACTTTGTCAGAGCACCACATGGCGTTCGGAACCGGAAACCCCGTAGTGCAGAGTGCACTATAGGGCATGTAGGGCGTATTAGTTGTATCACAGTTGTCCGTGAGTGTTTTCAATAATCCAGATTCAAATGAAATTTTTTTTCAGAAAAGTTTCATTTGAATCCGGAACATTGAAAACACTCACGTACGACTGAGATTTTGCCTTGCAAGGATCCGCCCCGCAGGATCCGGGTCCCGTGGCGTTGGCTACATGGTACTTCTACAACCATTTACGTAGAAGAAAAATTATCCGGTAGAGACATTATGATTTGGTTTTGTTGGGAGATAAAAAAAATGATTAATATTGTGTATTGACGATCTTTTCTTTGTGATGAATATAACATGCCAACGTCACATACTACTATGAGGACTACCTAATAATTGAAGCAATTAAAAAAAAAAAAAAAGGCTATGAAAGCAATTGAAACCAGACGGGGGCCCTTCTTTTTTTTTTTAACCTGAATCGTGACTTAAGAAATCTTCCATGGGTCAACTAAATAGTTCAAAACAAGCGTCCTACCTACCCGTGATATATGCACGGGTCGTTGCATGACTGAGGTTTTTTGTTTTTTTTGACAAGATTTGCATGACTGAGGTTTGATAATCCTAGATTGCCACAAACTCTCCACGATCAGCGCAACAAAATCTGTTTGTCATTTATTTGGATTTAATTTCCATTGCATGAGTGGTTCTATGCAGGAGTAATTATTCAACTTTGTCAGAGTACAAAATGGCTTCACCTACGTATTATTTCTAACTATTTACATAGCGACAAATTATTCGATGGAAACATATGATTCAGTTTTTTTGGGTGGTTGAAAGACAAAGAATGACTTATATTGTGCAATGGCGATATCTTGTTTGCGAAGTATACCACATGGCAATATCACGTAGTTCTCCGAGACTACCTAATAAGCCTTTAAGCAGCAGTGGAGACACAAAATATACTTCTTCCTTTTTTGACAAAAGTGAGAAGTTATATTGATGTAAGCCTAGCGATACTTCTAATACCGAATTCATTACAAATATTTTGAACAAAGTGTTTACACCATATTTCACCGCCTGTCGATGATCGACTGAAAGGTGGCAATTATGAGAATGCTTCCTATTTTATTATTATTAAGTATTCGTATTAATATTAGAACTAGTATTAGTATTTCTTTTATTATTGTTATTTGCATGCAGGACACTTGGCTTGCTCCTACACATGTAGAAGTTAAAAGGACACTTGTCATACTCCTACACATTTGAAGGGAAGTGGGAAGTTATTTTGACAAGTGGAAGTAAAAGATTGAATGAAGACTAGTGGAGAAGTTAGGAAGTTATTTCCTACGTTTGTTGTTTTCTATAAATAGTCTTTTAAGACTTCATTGTAATTCCTCTCCAACAAATCAAAGTCTATCTTTATTTGTCTTAATTTTTGGCACTACTAACCCATTCGGGTTATAATTAGGAGTAGGAGTAGAATTTCATATTCTAAGCTTAACTTAGGATCTTCGATGTGTCGCTCACGGCGATGGATCAATCGTTGAAGATTAATGGAAGTCTCTTCCATTTGTCTTCAATTTCGTTCTTAATCTCACATTTGACTCGACTACCATTTCTCTTCCGGTGAAGTCCTGAAATACGGCGTGGAACCTCAAATCCGTTTGTGGAGACAAGCCGCATTCGCCTTTATTTTTGTTGTTGGCTTTGTTTCCCGAAATCTCCGTCGATTTCGATCGAAGGAAAAATTGGTAAACACAAAGCCAAACTAATCCTCTAACACAAAACGAGAAAAGTACAAGGCAACTCATGTCTTTTACTCCAGCCCAGTTATCGCCTGACACATATTCTACTGAAATTGAGACGAAACGGACGGGCCTTTTCATAATTGAATTCTAACTTTAAAAGTCTTCCCATGGGTCAACCACTAGCAGATAGTGCAAAAAAAAGTTAGCGCGTGTCCTACCCCTGTTGTGCATGGAAGCAAGAAAAAAAATTCTATTACTATGTTATTTACCCTCGTTATAATTTACTGATTTAACAATTAAATGTAAAAGATAAAACGAGAGAATGCTTGAGCATGAAAGAAATTAAGTTAAATTTTCTTTTTTGATCAGAAAAAAAGCCTAATTTGAAAGCCTTTTTTAACTTCTTGTAGTATTTAACTATTGGTAGGTTGTAAAGCGTATATAGTATAGTGCAATATTGAGACCGGAAAACCTAATTGTAAGGAAGATTGAAGGGAATCATACAAGGAAAAACTCGTTTGGACCCATTTCGGATCTCACAAAAATTTAGAAAAATATCCGTAAATTTTTGAATATCATTTTTTGGGGCCCTGTAAAAAATCAGCTCCAAAGGACATCGGTAAGTATTACTTTTGGATTCGTAAGGGTGAACTGAAACTGCTTAGTTCATCCTCCTCAACCTCACTGACAAAAAATGAGGTCAATAGAAAAACTTTATTAAAAACTAATTCATTTTACAAACAGTTGCCCCCCTGTATTACCCAAAAGTCATTTATCCTGAAAAAATTACATAAACTTATTGTATTAATTTATCCGAAGACATAAGCATAAACCTTAATGTTACCTTGAATTTAAATTTTAAAGCCAAATTACTCCATTTGTCCCTAATAAATGTTTAGCACGCAAATCTTAGCTTTTAAAAAACGTATTTTTCATTAAAAAATTCAAAAAAAATTCACAACTTACAAGAACTCATTGGTATTTATTGATTTGTGAAAAAAATTGATTCTTTTTATGAAAAAATGCATCTTTTTAAAGTTCTAAGTTTGCGCACCGGACATTATTTATGGATGGAGAGTATATAAGTTGTAAAGAGCAACCAAAAAAAAAACCATGCCTTAACTTTACCTTGAATTTAAATTTTAAAGCCAAACTAGACAAGAAAAGTGAAAAAGAAAAAGAAACAAGGGAAATGAACCCTTTCAAAAAGGGAAGATGTGACGGTATAATTATTTGGTACTGCTTCAATTGATTCATGTAGTTGGAGAACTCCTCATTTACCAATGTAATTAATGACCTGCATAAATTAAGATGGTGTTGTCCAACTCTTTAAGCTCATTTAATATGATCTAACTTATACCCCAGGGGCATCAACTAGCATTTGCCATAAACATATAGTACTCCAAAAATAGGATGCACATCAAGAATAATGAAAACCGAGAGCCATACATTTTTGTGTGTGTGTGTGGAAGAGTAAGGAATGTGAGAGAGAAAAAAAATTTTACCGCGCTCAATCACGCCCATCTAAATATGTTTTTGACGGTCCAGATTTTGAAAAAACTATTCGATAGAAGAGTTTAACTCTTCACGCGAGTACAATTTTTTAAATTTGGACCATTGATTGCCGAAACGGAAGACTGAGATTGCGCAGAGTTATTCACGGCTCTGTGAATAAGTTTCTCACGTAAAGAATACGTTGATGATGAAATGATTTCATAGTCAAAGGCAAACCCATCATCAGCGGAGTACTAGTACTCTAGACCGAAAACCAGTGGAGTAAACATGGAGTATCTGCGAAACAAAACAAGAACAATAGATTCAATAAGATTGCTGTACCAAGAGAAATAGAAGATTTTTTATTTTTTTTCTCCAAATTTGACTGAGGCCTTGAGAAGATCCAAATCAAAACTGACCCCATAATGGACTCTGGTCCCCGTAGCTCCTCAAAATGGCTGAAATTTGCAACCCCTTTTAAGAGAGTTGCTACAGGTACAACAAACAAACTATGCACAGACATCACACATATATAGTGCGATTTGGCACGCATAACGCATGCAAACACTTACGCACACTCGCCTCCTGTATGTGAGGGATCTACATGCTTGGTAAGTTTGTGAGAGTGTTTGTATGATTTCAATTGTTTGTATTTCTAGAATTTTTGTCTTCCTTGTGCTCGCCAACCACTAGGCCATTGAGGCTAGCTAGCGTCCAAACTCTAACTTTGAGTGGCCTCACTTTCATACATGTGTCTGTAAGGTGCAAGTTTTGACTTTTCAAAAACTATTTCAAGTGATAAAAATTTTTCATTCAGGTAAAATCTATACCTCCTAAGAAAATATATTTTTGTCATGCTTGATCGTTCGGTAAGATTCATCTCTCCAATGTATGCAAAATAGTTAGAACTATATAGGGTAGAGAATATTTGTTGAGTAATATTAACTTTACCGCACATAAAGGAAGAAATAGGGTTTTCAAAGGCAAAACAAAATATAGCTACAGGTTAGAATGTTTGACACCAATATTTCAATTTTTAAAGGCCTCACACTCATGTTTGCCTTAGGCCTCTAATGAGATTGGGCCGGCCCTTGTGAGAAAGGCAGTTCAATAGCTAAGTCAGGAGCCACAACTCAACTACTCAAACGATTGAGAATCATAGAAGGGACGTAAGAGAAATTAATCATGTTTCACTTCATTAAATCCATAGGTTCAACTCCTAGCTAGTTTCATGCTATCAATTCTTGTATGTGTTGGATCCATCCATACAGCCTTTGTTCCGACATTAGTTGCTCCTTAGTAGATGGTGAAATTAATCTCTTAAATTAGTCGGCATATTGGGTCAGATACTTAATTAGTTATAAGAAAATCTCTTACATTTTTTCAGTCACGATATGCCCCTCCACTATGATGAATTCGAAATGTAAAAGCAACCTATGAAAATCAAAAGCCAAACATTTTCAACCAAATACCAAAAGAATCTATAGAAATACCTTGATGGTGAAATGATTTCATTGTCAAAGGCAACCCCGGCCATCCTGATCAACAGACTAACTCGATCCTGATGAAACAAAACAAGAACAAATTAAACGCATCTATGAAACAAAACAAGAACAGGAGATTCAACAAGATTCTCCTACCAGGAGAAATGAAAGAATCTTTTGCTCAGCAAATTTGGACTGAGGTCTTGAGAAGACCCATTAAGAATCTGTGCGAGCAAGCAAGCAAGCTAGCTTAGTTTGGGAGCTTTCGCTTCCACTAATGAAATTCAGTTGCAATACTTCATAATCCATCACTTTTAACCAAGGGAATTTCTCTACGTAAACCAGCCAGTAGCCAATCATAACCAATAGCTGAGCTTTCTAAAATATACTGACAGCAGAAAAGTAGTCCAAACTTTGGGGGGTCTAGTTTAAGAGTAATTATTCACCGATATTGAATAACTAAACTTTCTCCACCACATATTTTCGGCGAGGTTTACAGACCTAATTCTGTGCCCCGCAAAAATGTGATAGCTAGAGAAAGGTGCACGGCGGTACCCCAAGACTTTTTTAGGGAGCCTAAAACAAAGATTAAAGATAAGCATTTTTTTATGACACTATTCATCTCGAACCCATGGCTTGGAGATGCAATTTTTTTTGAAAACTTATGTGACATTTTTGCATCTCTGAATTTGACATTATCAACAAACCTTCATCTCCAATCTTGGTGTCAAAGTCTAAGTATTAACATCCAAAATACTTATTTTTTGAATTCTAAAATGTCAAAAACATATTTGGCATGAGGAGAGAAATTTGAAGCGAATGGTGTGGAGCCAAATTCACGTTGGATTTGACACTCCATTTGATATGAGAATTGGATGAAAGGGGATGTCAAAAATTATTGCTTCTAGACCGTGGAGAATTTGAAGCCATGGATACCAAAATAGCAAGACCGGAACCCTAAAATTTAACAATATTCGGACCCTAAAGCAGATGCAACTCGAGGTTTACCTCAGGCGTAATGAGTACAAAATGCAAAAAGTTCGAGTATTTGCTAAGCATTAGCACTAGATGATGTAAACTTCCTCGTTTGAGTTAAGTGACTTGAGCTGCTGGCATATTATTTTATCTCATAAATCACTAATGTTTTGGTGACAATGTCTGAGGAGTACCACATTTTGGGTACTACGTGAAGTGTAACCAGTGGATTGGTAGAATGTGTCTGTTTGTCATGTGGTGGATCGAGCACATTCCATCAATATTGCAATGATGATACCTAACATGTTATTCAAAATGTGGTAGTCAGACATGACCACCATAAACTTTTGTTGTTGCAAATATGAAGTTACTCTAAGTAAAGCTTTGTTTTTTTTGATAGGCAAAGAAGATATATTAGAAACTCGATAATGGGTACATCGAGAAGGATAGGGCGAGCATCATTGAATGAAAAAATCAATCCAATCATATGCTAGCCAACAATCCGAAAAGAGAACAAGAAAAGACCTACCAAGAGTTGGGAAAAAAACAAAAAAAAGAATTACAAGACTCAGATTTTATGCTTTCTAATGCCATCCAAATGGCTTCTGATGTCTTTAACAGAATAGATTGTAAGATGCTTCTCCCTTTAACCCAAAAAGCCACTCTTAATTTGATAAGGTCAACCACTTCCTCAATAGTAGGAATTGAATTGTTGAAGACAAGGCCGTTTCTTGCTTTCCAAATAGACCAAAGACTGGCATAAAGTATGGTGTTCCAACAAATTTCCTCGAAGTTATGAAAAAAATTGGAGAACCAAAAATCGATTAGACCAGTGATAGATGAAAGACAAATCCAAGAAATATTCCACCAAGAAAAGCTATCGCACCAGATATTAATTCCAAGTGAAGTTGCAAAGGAGAAGCAAGTGAGAAGGTGTCTCTAAGTAAAGCTACAACAAGATGCTGCTAAACTGTATAAAATCTGCAAGTTCTCAAGACTATCCACTGAGGTCTTCTACTGCTACTTTGATTAACTTTTGAGATGCAAGAACTAGTCTTTCAAACAGTTTCAAGACTATATGTTGTGGTGTTGACATTGGCTTTAGTTCAGTGCTGATATTGGTCTTAAGGGCTATTTGATAAAACTAAAACTGAAAGATGAAGAATTAAGTACTGAAAACTTAATGCTAAATTTTTTAAGCTAAAAGTTGTTTGATAAATATATTAAGCACTGAATTAAAAATTAAAATAATGAATTAATTTTAGTTTCAATTCTCTCTTAATTTACTTATAGTCACAACATACTTGTGGTAATGGTGGAGTGATGATTGTTGTGATGGTGGTGGGTTGGTGGTGATGGAGCGAGGGTGGTCGTGGAGTGGTGAGGGTGGGGATGGAGTGAACGTCGTGGTGGTGGTGGTGTCGGAGTGGTGGTGTAATTAGGGATGGCAAGTGTACCCGCCCCGCCCCGCCCCGCCCCGCCCCTCCCTGCCCCGAACGGGGCAGGTTTTTCACTCCATTTTCGGGGGTCGGGTCGGGGTCGGGGTAAAATTTCCAAAACCCGCCCGGGTTCGGGTAGGGTTCGGGGCGAAAGTACCCCGCCCCTAAACCCGCCCCGACCCCACCCCGAAATACCCGCCCCGAAATTACCTGACCCCGACCCGGCGTGTGTGTGTATATATATGTATATGTATTTATTTATATAAGTATATATACTTCTATATATACGTCCTTTAATTTTTTTAGCATTAATCCAAAAAATAATGTCTCTTTACTGTCAAGTAGTCTAATCAAATTTTAAAAAGAAATAAAAATTGATATTTATTGGTGTTTAGTGGATTTTCTAAAAAGTTTTCTTCAAAAATTTATAATAAATCCTACACATAAAGAAATGGAATGAAGTATCCAAAATATTGATTGCATTTAAAAGTTTAGATAAAACCGCGATACCAAAAGACACAAAAATAAGTTCAAAACTTTTATTTTTTAGATAATTTTTATTCTTATTTTGTATTTTTTTAAATTTTTACGGGGCGGGGCGGGGCGGGTAAACCCGTTCCCCGATCGGGGCGGGGACGGGGGTACCCCCAAAAAACCCGGTCGGGGTCGGGGCGGGTAATGATTTTCGGGTCGAGGTCGGGGTATGCAAAAACCCGCCCCGCCCCGCCCCGTTGCCATTCCTAGGTGTAATTGTGGGGTGGCAATGGTGGTGGTGTGGTGGCGGCGGCGGCGGTTGCGGCAATGTGGTGGTGGGTTGGAGTGGTTGTGTTGTAGTGGTGGAATATGTGATGGTGGTGAGTTGTGGCAGTGGAATGGTGGTGGCGGCGGTAGCAGCATATGGTAGTGGTGGTAGGATGGAGTGGTGGTGGTGGTGGAGGATTGATAGTGGTGGTGGTGTAGTGGTAATGGAAGTGGTGGAATGGTTATAGGAGTGGTGGTGGTGGGAGTGGTTGTAGTATGGTTGTTGAATGCAAGTACACAAAAATTCAACTACAATTAAGCAGCTCAAAACTACTTAATTTTTCTTAACTTTTTAACTTACATTTTAAGTTGCACTTAATTTGTTAAACAATGTAAAATGTGGTTGTCAAACCTATTGAATCACTTATTATTTAATTCAATTAATTGATTCAATTATAAATGTTGAATTTAAATTATCAAACAATCCCTTAATTTAATTTCAAATGGACAAAGCTACCTGGTCTGCTTTGGAATAAGGGTGAATGCAACACTTTGAGTGCTACTGCATTTCTGGATCACATGCTGCTATTGTTTGGATCACATGCTGCTATTGTTTGGTGCAGGTCTTTTTGTTTCGAACTCTGTATTAATACTACTGCTCAAGTTTGAGCTTTTTTTTTTCCTTTAGCTTGATTTCGGTTGGTATCTTGTCAACTTGTAATTGTTTTTGGGTCTCGAGTGGCAGATGATTGTCAAGGGTTGGGGTACCAATATGTTGTGCTGAAAACGAAATTGAGAATATAACAAATCAACAGGCGATAAACAAGAACACAATGATATACGTGATTCCGCTCAAGCATAAAGCAAGAATGTACTCCACCGAAAAAAGAGCAAGATGATTCACCATAAATAGGTAGAGAAACAAAGAATCGGCTATATCAACCCAACAGGGAGACACAAACCTTTAGTGGAATCCTAAGAGATGAAAAAAATCCTGCGCCCTTGAACAAAAAAACCATCACCGGAGCAACCTCCACTTACCCGGGCTATTTATAATAGAGGACCAAAAGTTGGACAAAACCTTAATTCGTGCACAAAAATAGTCCTGCTGGTCCGGACCACCGTGACCGTCGTCCGGACCGGAAATCCAGAATACTTTGTGCGTGCAATTGCAAAACTATCTTGCTGGTCCGACCATCGTGACTCTGGTCAGGACCAGAAAACCAGAATGCTCCAATTCTGGTTTTCTGCTGCTGTCGCGACAAATTCAAGGCAAAACTCCACACAATATAGTTGGGTATTATCCTCTTGTCCCATTTAATCATTGTATCCTTTTACATTTGATTAATAAACTTTTTTTGCTGTTCAATAAAAACAATATCGGGCCCTTTTTTTGTTTCACATTCAAAAAAAGGCAACTAAGAATGAAAAAACAAGAATATACACAATATATCTTTCTTGTTTATTTTATACAAAAAAGAAATTAGAGAAATGAAAGTAATGCTAGCAATTTCTAACTAGAACAATGTATACGTAATATACTCCATCTGTCCCAATTCTTTTTGGAGACCGTGCTACTTTTCAATTGATTATATTTTGTAATATCTAATGTTTTAGATGATTTTGAAAACAACGTTTAAAAGAGCTCATTGAGATCTATCAAATAAGATCCAAATTGCATATAATCAGTATTACCAATTAAAAGTTATAATAAGTTTTTTAGCCGGTTAGGATATGACAAGGGACAATAGAATTGAGACGGAGGGAGTATATATTTATGTAAAAGCTGGAGCTCTATATGCAAAAGTTACTGTAGGGTCAAGTTTCGAATCCACAGCCTCTCGCACAATTAAAGGCCAAAAGTTCCTACCACTGGTACAACTAGGAGGACATACCAAATTGTGCGTGATTTTGTATCTATAATAATATGGAGAAATTACGGGCCAGTCCAACTGGTTGGATGTTAATTGGTCGTTGTGGATTTGGGCAAAAAAATCAAAAATAAACATAGATGACATATAGCAACTAATCTTACTTAAAAAAAATATTGGCCAGAATTTTGAGAGCAAAATATTCCACAATATAATGCCTATAATTGTAAGAACGAACACACACACACATATATCACAATTCCATTATCAAATAGTAATACATTTTCTTGTTGAGCGATACATATAGTGACAGAGCTCTTTCTTCCACTTTTGGACTACCGATTAGGGCAGCGGTTATCTGCTGCGGGCAAGAGGGAGACGGAGAAGGGGAGAGAGAGGTGGAAACCAAAAGGCGAGGGTGGGAAGTGTAGACACCACATTTTGGACTGTCCAGATAACGTTATTTGTCGATCTTTTATTTCCCCAATGATGATTATAGTCTAAAACAGTTTGAGAACGAAGGTGTGTTTGAGTTTTGAGCGTCCCAAACCCCTTTCAAACCCATTTTAAACCCTTCAAACCAGAGCCAAACAGCCCCAGCAAAACCCAACTGGCCTACGCCAGTGTCTTGGAGGCGTACGCCAGTTAACTGCCACGTGTCAGTCATCGACCGTTGACCCAGTTATGAGTGGTGCACGCCAGTCTATGTGTGGCGCACGCCAGTCAAATCCAGTCAAATTAACTTTATTCAGCCACATGGACGAGACTTTTGTGCCACCCTGACGTCGGCCATAGTGTCCCTGATGATTACATTCGGCAGAGGCGTTCCCTCTCTCTCCTACACCCCCCATCAACTAGTCCCATGCATTTAATGCATGGGAGGCTCCATTTTCACACAAGACCAGCCAAACATGGCCTTGCCCAAACTGATCTCAGTCCCTCTCTCTTCTATAAATACCCCCCTTGCATTCATTTGCAAGGGGTTAGCCACATTAAAGAAGAAAGGAAGTTCCCTTCTCCTCTCTTTTTGCTCTTTTTCTCTCTTCTTCCATTGAAAGAGAAAGGAAAGCAGTCCACTCCCATATACCCACTGGCCCACTGATGTTCAGTCACCATACAACCTCCATCTTCAACCTCTAAAGCTCAATACCACCTCCAAACTTCAATACAAAAAGGTATACCACCTTTGCGTCCCTTTCTGTTTCCAGCTCCTGAGGGGGACCGATAAGGCTCAGGCTGGTAAGCAATACTAGTCTTGGCCTTAAACTGGTAAAATACAAAGATTGTGTGAGGTGCTACGTGGCGCACGCCAGTGTTGTTCAGCCGTACGCCAGTAATGGTGGTATGTGCACTACTGGCGTGGGGATCATCGGTCACCTGTTCTTGCTTTAATGTCTTTTTTTATCACCTACCAACATGCTAAGAATCAGTTTATTGCTTTCTGTATTTAGACTTAATTAGTTGTAACATCCATTACTTGCTCTCATTTTGTCTTGAAAGGCCTCTGGGATCCTTCTGGTCGTGTTCCAGAGCCCAGATGATTCAAAGTCAAGCACTGGACTGTGGTATTACATGCGTACGGCACTTGACACTGGCGTACGGTAGTAGGCCCACGATTCAGTGACTAGCCCTTGCATCTTAGTGTAATCTTGGCCTATTTCCTGTCCCCACACTGTTTTTGGGGTATTATGCTGCTTTTCTTGGCTTGAAGCTGCCTCCTATGTCTGTAACTGTATATATTAGGTTCTATTAAACTGCGTGGTTTGCCCTGGGTGTGCGCTGGTCCTTTTCCAGAGCCTAGAGGATTGCAAACAAAGATTGAGTGTGGGCATGGGCCCTGAAAATCGCAAGATCTCGGGCTCCCTTTTAAAAGATAGGGCGCGGCCCTTTTTGAAAAAGCGCGGCGAAACGCCTCGATTCAGAGTCGCCACTCGGGTTTTAGCGGTGAAGTACCCAAGGAACCGAACTCGAAAACGTTTGCCACGTTTGTTTGATTTTAAAAAGGCGCGGACCGGTCCGTCGTCACCTTCAATATCTGAGGTTCGGGAGCCAGGTTACGAGAGGGGAAGGATTTTATGGCACCCCCTCTCGCCCAATCCGGAGATCGGTCTCTACTCGGACATTTTGTAAAAATATTTGCATTTTTCTCTCATTTTATCATTTTTTAGCCAGTTAGGGGAACAATTAAGGGGGATGAAAGCTATAACAACTTGCAGTTTATATGACAAAATATGTATGGATGATTTGATTGCAATGCTAAATGTAGATTGAGAACAAGCATTGAGCAACCCGAACAAACTGCAGTACGCTGTCACAAAGCGACGTGAGCAGATTCTGCCAGCATTGACTGGCCGAGCCACTGCATGCTGGTTTAGACGTGCGCACGCCATTACACAACTGGTGTACTCCACTTGTTTACTTACTCAGTCTTTGTTTGCAACCCTCTGGGCTCTGGAAAAGGACCAGCGCACACCCAGGACAAACCACACAGTTCAATATAACAGAATAGACATAGTTACAAGTAGAGGAAATGGCTTTAAGCCATGAAAGAAAGCAAAATACCCCAAAACAGTGTGGGGACAAGGAAATAGGCCAAAACCAGACTAAGATGCAAGGGCCAGCCACTGAATCTAGGCACAAACTGCCGTACGCCATTGTTATACGGCCGTGCGCCACTTCGGCCTTGATTCAGTGCTTGGCTTTGCATCATCTGGGCTCTGGAACATGATCAGAAGAATCCCAGAGGCCTTTCTATAACAGATATGAACAAATATTGAATATTTCCATTAAGCAGCTCTAAATACAGAAAGCAGTAAGCTGGTTATTAGCATGCGAGGGTGATTTGACAGAAATGAAAGTAAGATAAAGGGACGATCCATGATCCCCACGCCAGTATTGCACGTATTACCATGACTGGCGTACGACATACCATGACTGGCGTGCGCCATGTACCATCTCATACAATCGTTGTATTTTATCAGTTTAAGGTCAGGACTAGCATTGCTTACTAGCCTGGGCCTTACTGACCCCCCTCAGGAGCTGAAAACAGAAAAGAACGTAAATGTAGTATACCTTTTGTATTGAAGTTTGGAGGTGGTTTTAAGCTTTAGAGGTTGGAGATGGAGGCTGAGGTGATGACTGGATGGCAGTAGGGTGTATGGAAGTGGGTTGCTCTCCTTTCTCTTTCAATGGAAGAAGAGATATAGAGAGCTTGAAGAAAGGAGAGGGAGAGAGATTACACTTCTTTATGTGGCTAACCCCTTGCAAATGAATGCAAGGGGGGTATTTATAGAGGAGAGAGACTGAGATCAGTTAGGGATCAAGGCCTTGTTTGGCTGGCCTTAGGTGAAAAATGGAGCCTTCCATGCATTAAATGCATGGGACTAGTTGATGGGGGGTGTAGGAGAGAAGGGGGGCGTCCCTGCAGAATGCAATCATCAGGGAGACTGTAGCCAACGTCAGGGTGGCACAAAAGTCTCACCCATGTGGCTGAATAAAGTTGATTTGACTGGGTTTGACTGGCGTGCGCCAAACATGGAATGGCGTGCGCCAGTAGAAGGTGGGCCAACTGGCGTACGTCACCAATGTACTGGCGTATGCCAGTTGGGTTTTGTTGGGGCCGTTTGGCTCTGGTTTGAAGGGTTTGAAAGGGGTTTGGGACGCTTAAAGCTCAAACACACCTTTGTCCTCGAACTGTTTTCGACTATAATCATCATTGGGGAAGTAAAAGATCGACAGATAACGTTATCTGGATAGGCTAGAATGGGG
Source organism: Rhododendron ovatum (assembly GCA_019656835.1). NCBI lineage: Eukaryota > Viridiplantae > Streptophyta > Magnoliopsida > Ericales > Ericaceae > Rhododendron > Rhododendron ovatum. Next base: position 7,281,684 of record CM033793.1, on the reverse strand, counting down.
TGTCTACAGAAGCCCCCCTTTAACGGCACTTGATGCACCATTGACTGGAGACAAGTAACGTCAAAGGTTTTCCAGACATCCCTTTCAAGGCTATCCAGAATGCATGAATTTTGAAGAACCTGTTTGATTTGGATGTGGACAGATAGATCGTCGTTGATTTGAAAGTGGACGAGCGGATCGTCGTTGATTTGAAATTGGACGGATAGATCGTCGTTGATTTGAATTTAGATGAGTGAATCGTCGTTGATTTGAATTTGGACGGATAGATCGTCGTTGAATTGAATTTGGACGGATAGATCGTCGTTGATTTGAATTTGGATGAGTGGATCGTCGTTGATTTGAAATTGGACGGCTGGATCGTCGTTGATTTGAATTTGGACGAGTGGATCGTCGTTGATTTGAATTTGGACGAGTGGATCGTCGTTAATTTGAAATTGGACGGACCTCTACTTGGGGATGAGTCCACATGAGTTTATGTGAAGCTGGGCCGCCTTTGGGCCTTGGTTTGGAGATAAGTCCAACATTAACACAAGAGTTGGGCCCGAGGCCCAAATCAAAATGGCGTACGGCATTGACATACTGGTGCACGCCAGACTTTATGGTTGAACCGGCCCAGACCCGGCCCAACACGCCCCTACGTCGTACAAACTTCTGTATCAGACGGGAAACCGCCATTCTTCAGTTTTCAAACTCTAAACTCCCAAAAACTTTCTCAAAACTCTTCAATCTCCTACTCAATCTCTTATCTTCTCCATCATCCACTCGGCCCACTCCATCCAAGGCTGAATTCGGTGATGGTGGCGGCAATGGTGATGCCGGAGAAGAAAGGAACCAACCAGGGGGTGAAATCGAGGCCCCGGGGCCACGAATCGATGATCAAACGACGGTAGGGGCTTCGTCGAGCATCAGTGCAAACAGTACAGGCGGCAACGATGGCAGTGGTGGCCATGCAGCAAAGGTTGGCGGTGGCGATGGGTGGCGTACGCCAGGGGAGGAGGGGCGTACGCCAGCCATTATTGGTACAGTGGGTCCTCAGGTTCGGCGATTGGACCCACGGAGCGGTGTAGAGGGTGTGGTGATCACGGGCTTGGTTTCGTCCGGGGTCGGCGGCAGCGGCAGTGGCAGTGGTGTCGGCCGTGGTGGTGGTGATGACGATGATGATGGTGGCCAGCCGGAGACACCGGTGAGAGATCTGGCGAGGGGCAAAGGTCCTGTGGTCGAGGAGGGTTCATCCGGAGAGGTACCCATGGAAGAGGTGGAGTTTCGGCCTGCTGTAGGGTACTCGGCTCACGTAACCATCACTCGGGGGGACTTTGCCGAGTTTGTGTCCGAGGAGGAACTCGGTCGCCTACTCCGGGAGAACCTGGGGTTGGTGGCTGCAGTGTTGGCTGCGTGGGAGGACAGAGCCCGACAAGTTGAGAGGGCGCAGGAGGAGGAGCGCTTAAGAGAGGAGGCCGAGAGGGCCAGGGCTGAGGAGGAGGCCTTTGCGAGCGAGACTGAGGCAGCCGAGGAGGCTCAGGGGGAGGTGTGGTCTTTTGAGCGGGCGGTGACGCTCGCAGAGTCCATACGGCTGGCACCCCGTGCTAGGTTTGACGCGGCCACATACGTTCTGCCCGAGCCACACGTGTTTATCCCGTCTGGGGTTGAGAGCCTTGCACCTCTGAGGGAGAGCTACGATGCAGAGCTTGTTCTGAGAGACCCACAGAGACACCTGTCCGTGGATTGGGCGCAGGTATTCCTTCGAACTCACTTGATATGCATGCCTTGTCATTTGTAACAGTATGTAGCTCTGAACTGTAGTAGCTTAGCTCGCAATGCATGTAGACTAGAACTTTGAAATGTAACCTGACTGAGACCGTAGAATTTGCGTAGCACGCCTCGACTTTGAAACTTGACTTGAATGATAGAACACTTATTGTAGTTGAATCGACTTGTAGAATGCCCATGACTTTGACAAAACCGTTAGTGCCACACTCGAATCAAACATAAACTGCCTCGACTAGTGATATACTCCTTTGAATTTGAATTCGGCTGGGTAGATTGCTATGTCATGTTGAACGCCCGGATGGCATGCCCAATAGCTTGAATCGACCACATTGATAAGCAGAACACTTGTAAAATCGACCGAGAGGTGTGCCTCGAGAGAAATAAAGTCCTGTGGCTCGGGACTTGACTGAGAAATACCTTTGAATTGGTTTGACTGATAGCAGAGCTGGATAGAATAATACAAGCGCCTGGCGACTCTGTTCGACCCTTATGATGCCCGTTTCGACTGTAGAGTTACGTTTTGAAATTTTGGATTCGGCTAACTATTTGGATTGCGATTACTGATGAAACTCTTTCTGTTGCCTGTCTTTGTTGTGCAGAGGGGAGCAGCCAGCACTTGGGGCCATGGAGGTCCGGCGAGTTCGCTTGAGTTATACCGCAGCTTGCCTGAGCGAGTTAGGGCTCTAGTTGACGCTGCAGGGTTCCGGCCATTTATCCTCACGCTGACGCCCGTGAAGAGTGATCACGCTCTGTTGACAGCGCTGGCCGAAAGGTGGTGGGATTCTTCGAACACCTTTCACTTGCCGATTGGAGAGATGACTGTGACTCCGTCGGACTTTGCAGCGCTCACTGGCCTGAGGATAGGAGGAGAGCCTATCCCGTTCGACTCAGAGATTCACAGGGATCCCGAGGCTCTGGCGTGGTTTTTGGGGCAGGCGTCGGCGGGTGAGGCGGAGACCGTCCACTATGACCAGTTCAAGCGGTATTTGCATGCGAGGGAGCCGGAGTCAGACTTGGAGGCGGAGCAGATGGCGAGGGCCTACTTGCTGTACTTGTTCGGGGCTACATTGTACTCGAACAAGCGATCCACCGTGCACCTGTCCTACTTGCCGGCCCTCTATGACTTGAGCACAGCTTCGAGGTTCGACTGGGGAGGAGTAGCTCTGGGCACCTACTATGGCTTCATGGGGGCGTTCTCGCACGGTAAGAAGGAGACGGCCGGCTACTGGAGGGTGTGGGAGGTAAGAAACAAGGCTTGTCATTTACTTCCCGCTTTTCCATTTCTTGCGCTTGTATTTAATTTGCATATGAACTGTATTCTGATGCTTTGATTGTCTGACCATTTGCAGCTGTGGGCCTACGAGGTGCTGAAGATGTACCCGTCGGAGAATAAGTGCCCGAACCTACGGATGCTCCCTCGTGCTATGATCTGGGGTCCAATGTACAGCGGCAAGAAGAAGTCAAGAGGGAGCCTCCTAGCCTTTCGGACCTACCTCGACGAGCTGTCTGGCACTCAGGTATGTAACACGTCAAATTGATTATCCTGCCCTTAGAATTGCTTTAATGCTGTCGCTGATGCCTTACAATCTGTGCTATTGTCTTGCAGGTGGAGTGGAACCCATGGAGCAGTGCCGAGCCTGAGCCTGAGTACCTAGCACAGAGCAGGGTGGTGACAGCGAGCCGGGTGCTGTTGGAGTCGACCTTCGGGTGGCGGTGGTACTTGGGCGACCGGGTGACATGGCAGTCATTAGGCGCTCTTGACTTTCAGGTCCCAGGGCCACTTCTTCCTCACGCTTCTCACACGGATAGATACACTCTGGCCGAGCTGAGGCACTTCACTGTTCCAGCCGGGCTCGCTGCTTTTCTGAGGCTCGAGCGTTATTATGCTGTCTACTGGAGGCAGCACTTGGCGAGGCCGCTTGGAGTGTTGGAGCATGTCGCCATGCAGAGCGAGGCGCTTGAGGCTGGCGAGGAGAGGCAGAGCCGGGAGAGCAGGGCAGCTCGCCCGAGAGAGAGGAGCGATTATGCCACAGCGACCGGGCTGCCTCGGCTTTCTTGGACCCTAGCTGTGCGGGACGCCAAAGGAGAGGAGGCCGTAGTTCAGTTCGAGCCTGCCAGGACAGACCCAGCAGAGATCACAGGCCCGGTAAGACATTCCCTATCCCTTTGTAGTTTCTGTACTTTACTTTCAACATATATACTTGGCTTGAATTCTGACTTTGCCCAAAATCGTCCCACAGGCTCCGATGGAATGGGTGCGGGAGGCGGCTCTACTGATAAAGGCCATGGAGAAGGAGTTCCATAAGATAGCTGGCGGCGCTTCTTTGCAGTTGCAATACCCACCACCAGCTCCAGCTCCTACTGTACAGCCTCAGGAATAACTTCCCGTTCTGCTTTTGAATAAGATTGCTTTTGAAACTTCCTGTACTTTTGCATTTCAATATATTCAATATGCACAATGTATGTTAAATGACTTTGAATGATCATGCAGGGACATGCTAGGGCGGCTCCTAGGAGGAAAAGCGTGCGGCCTCCTCCAGCAAAGAAGGCGGCTTCGAGCTCCTCTCAGCCAGCAGCGAGGGTGGAACGGGGAGTGCAGATCACTCCGGCCAGCGAGGAGCTCCAGTTCCGCCGAGAGCTGAGGAAGAGGCCTGCAGAGAAGAAGCTTGCTGAGGGACCCTCACAGAAGAAAAGGAGAGAGGAGGAAGAAGTAGAAGAAGAAGAGGAAGAGGAGGAGACGTCCTTCAGCAGCGGCTCTGACTCAGCGAGCGACCCCAGGTTCCGCATAGACCTTCGAGTGGTGGAGGACAGCGAAGAGGACAACGACAAGGAGGATCTTTTTGACGACTGAGGGCTATCACCAAGCCTTAGTTATTTCGCTGCTATAGACACTTTGATACTTTTGGTACAGACACTTTGATACTTGGTATTTTGGATGGGGCCTGCGTGCCTCTTTGACCTTTGGGCGAGTGTGCCCTGATACTTTTAGTTCTGCCTGGGCCGTTGTGCCGTTTGATGCTTGATATATTTCCACCGTTATACTTTGGACACAGTAGTATATAACACATGCATTTTCGGTTTATTGTTTTTCCCTTACTTTGTCAAGATTTGGTAAAGGAATTTGAATAAACCCTCCACTAATATCTAACATGCATTGATGAATGCCCTGAATCGACAAAAGACACTTATACACGTACATGATTGACTTAGCTCGAAGGAAAAATGGACAGGAAAGCCCTAGGATACGACACGTACCCCAGACACGTGGGGGATATGGAGGATTTGGACGTTAGCAAGCCAAACTCTGAGATTCTCCCAGGGGAAAGAAACTGACCCTTTTGAAAGGTGACATATGTGTGTAATGACTTGCACGAACTTCAAAAATTGGTAGAATTGCCCCGGTGTAAGGAAAATACCAACAAAAAGCTAAAATGCCACAAAAACGGGCATAAGACGCCAAAGATGACTCGATATGGTCCTGGACTGAAACCGACACCCCCACACAGTCACATAAGACCTATGTAACTCGTATGGTATGACAAAACTTGGCAAAAGCCCATGAAACGAGATTTGACCTCCCGTACCTTTGATTTTAGCTTGAAACGGGCCACCGAGGGTCCGAAATCTTCATCGGGCATGGCTTTTGGGATCCGACGCCTTGCCATAATCTTAAATGACATTTGTGACTTGTAGGAACCAACAAACGGCCAAAGCCATCCCCGGAATTGAAAACGAACATGCGAAGGCAGTAGCCACTGCAGACTGGTTTCTGGTGAACCCTACTGGTGTACGCCAGAAGTTGAGGGCAGTACGCCAGTGGGTGGGGGACACGGACACGCCAGTTATAAACTAGCGTACGTCAGGTTCTTGAGTGCCAGATCCACTTGACTGACCAACTATCCTTTTTCGGGGGCCACTTTATTTTTACCCCCACACGGTTTTCACACGATTTCTGAGCTCCCAGGAGGCAGTGTCCTTTGCAGAGGTGGGGTTTGGAAGCTAGCATGATACTTTGATGGTTTATTGGTGATGGAATGGAAAGGCCAAGGCCTATAAAACAGAGGCATAACCATGGTGGTCTTCACGGCTGCTCTGCTCCCTCTCTTCATCAGTATATTGCAACATCCTTTATGGATAACCCCCTCCCAACTCTACTTAGGCCCTGATTAGCGCAATTTCTAAGCGTTGACTGGCTCAATTTCCAATACCACGGCCTTGCTTCGTTCCACTTTCTTCGACATGTGCCGCTCCGCCCGGCACTCCTGCGGGCCGCACTCAGATTCTGGGATCCTGACGTCCACGTCTTTCGTTTCGGTGATGACGAGCTGTGCCCGACTGTCGAGGAATTCTAAGCGTACCTCCGAACCTACTCGTCCTCTACACTCGTTGTTCTGCCTTATCAAGCAAGCATGCCCAAACTGCTGGCCAGCTCACTCGACATCTCCCGGGGTTTGGCAAGTGCTATCCTCGACGGCGGCCAAATGAACATCATGCGCTTGATTGAAATGTACAGTCCGGATGGCGACTTGGGCAGCGATGAAGTCCAAGCGCGGCGCCGCTTTGCCTTGGTAATCTGCCTGCTTGCCACCTATCTGCTCGTGCCGGCCCACGGGCAGGCCAGCCCCTCACTTGTGAGCATTGCTGCCCAGATGGGGACACGAAGGAATGTGATCCCCCTGGTCCTGGCGGAAACGCTCTTGGGTTTGGATTTGGTATATACGGGCCAGTCAGCCGTCTTCAGCGGGAGTCCGCTTTTGCTTCAGGTAATCTCACTCAGCTCACCTTTTTCGATTTTTCACACGTTCTCTTTTTACCTCGACACTCGGCTAAGGCTGCTTCCTAGCTCCTTACTTGTCTTTTCGCTCAGACTTTATCTGACTTCTTACTTGTCTTTTCGCTCATGCAGTTGTGGTTTTCGGACAAGCTGAATCTGCTGCACTCTCCAGTGGCGGGCTGGAATCTCTTTCCAAACAGAATCCATCACAGGGAGATGCGGTATCCTGACATGGACATAAAAGGCTGGTATGAGTTCATGCAACAAATGCAGCTTGATGAGATCGCCTGGAGGTGCCCCTGGCTGGACCTCCCGGATATGGCTGCTCATTCTGATGGTTTTGACAGGATGGTGATTGCGGGACTGTCGAGCTTCACTTTCTATATCCCCGGCCGTGTCCTTTGACAGCTGGACGCCTCTCAAGAGAATCATCGTATTAGCATTGGGGATTTTCGTGTCCCGAATTTCAACGCTCAAACACTCAGCGGTTACCAGAGGCGTTGGGGCCTTAGAGCCCTTCGGGCTGAGACGCCGGATTTTACCACAGGGCTAAGGGGTCGCTACAGACAGTGGCTGAGAGCGGATGTGAATGCAAGAGAAAATATTAACTGACTTCGGGCCACTTTGCTATGCTTAGAATAAACTGCGAGCCTTTGTTCTGTTTTTCATGCTTTAACTGTTTTCAAGGCTTTTATGCTCAGCTTATGTATTAGAAGTAGTAATTTGCAATAAAGTTGAAAGACAACGAATTTCCCTTTCTGATTCTCCTCAATGCAACCTTGACTTGTGCTCGATCTTTCAAAACTGTGATGCGTACTCAGAACGTCTAACCTGGATCGAACTTTTGATAGAATGTGACCGAATCTCGAGGCGGGATTGCCTACGTATCCCTTTTCAAGGAATCAGGTCAGAACATAGTTCAGGCTAAGGTTCACTCATGTACTTTACCTCTCCTTTTACGCTCTAACTTTTGCCTAGAACCGCCTTTTCAGGTTTTCGGCCTAGCGAGCTTTCGACTTGTGCCTATTTATTTTTTCCTAGAACCGCCTCCTTAGGTTTTTGGTCTAGCAGGCTGCTCTAACTTTTGCTTGGAATCGCCCACCCTTGTGGTTTTCGACCCAACGAGCATCTGTTAGGGATAGTAACGCTTGAGTTGATCCAGGTTGACCAGGGTGCTGAATTCGTTGCCGTCGAGGTCAATGAGCTTAGCAGCGCCCCCGGATAAGACAGTCTTGATGATGTAAGGCCCGAATCGCTTCGGCCTGAATTTCCCGCGAGGATCAAACAATGGAGCCCGGATCTCCTTTGTAACCATGTCTCTTTCGACTAAGCCCTTGGACTTCACCTTTTTGTTGAACGCCCGAGCAATTCGATGCTGGTATCCCTGAATGTGATACAAGGCCCGGAGCCGTCTTTCATCAAACAACATTAGTTCGACAAACCTCCCATTCAACCACTCAGATTCTTCGAGACCGCTTTCGACCATGACTCTCAGCGATGGCACCTCAAGCTCGATGGGAAGTACTGCCTCCATCCCATAGACCAGGGAGAAAGGAGTTGCACCAGTTGAAGTGCGGATAGACGTTCGGTACCCCCAAAGGGCGAGAGGCAGCTGCTCATGCCAATCCCTTACAGACTCGGCAGTTTTCTTGATGATCATCTCGACATTTTTGTTTGCAGCTTTGACCGCTCCATTTGTTTGTGTACGGTAGGTCATTGAATGATGGATCTCAATACTGAATTCCTCGAAGAGCTCCAGAACCCTTCCCTTGAAATGACTTTCGTTATCTGACACGAAAGCCTGAGGAACTCCGTACCGATAGATGATGTTCTTTCGAATGAACTGAGCAACCTGAATCGTTGTCAGCTTCTTGTAAGATTCAGCCTCGACCCATTTGGTGAAGCAGTCTATTGCCACTAGTATGAACTTATGGCCATTCGAAGCAGACGGCTTGATCATTCCAATAACATCAATGCCCCAGACAGAGAAAGGCCATGGTGAGGTCATGCCGTATAGTTTAGATGGAGGGACATGTTGCAGGTTCGCATAGATTTGACACTTGTAGCAGCGCCGTACGTACTCGATGCATTGAGATTCCATCGTAGACCAGAAGTAACCCTGCCTGAGGATCTTTCTAGCAAGCATGACGCCGCTCATGTGAGGCCCGCAGACGCCCTCGTGAATTTCTTCCATTATCCATGTTGCTTCGGCGCCACTGACACAGAGCTTGTGCATCCCGCAGTGAGACCTTCGATACAGTTTCCCCCCACAGATGATGTACTGAGAAGCTAGCCTTTGGAAAGCCACCCGATCCTTCTTTGTGGCCTCGGCAGGAAACTCTCCGCACTGCACAAAGTTCCAAATGTCGTGGTACCATGGTAGGCCATCATCGACATCATCAATGGCGTTGATATACTCATAAGCAGGCAAGTCCCTCTGTTTAATCGCAATCGGCCACAGCTTAACACCTATTGGAAGTTCGATCATTGAAGCCAAAGTCGCCAAAGCATCGGCGAACTGATTCTTCAAGCGTGGGACATGGGTGAAAGTCACATTTTTGAAGCGAGGAATCAGTTCTTCCAAATCTTGGTGATAAGGCTTCAACTTTTCCTCACGAACCTTCCAATCTCCATTGGCTTGGGAAACCGCCAAGTTCGAATCCCCAATTACTTCTAGCTTGATTGTTAGTAACATCGAAATTCAACTTGAAAGCGAGCGGAATGTGAGCGCCGGTGGGCGTGATTAGTAACACTCCGATCCCAAACCCTTTCTGATTAGCAACCCCATCAAAATAGAGTGTCAAAATTTCCTCGACCACTGTTAGAACCTCTTCGTCGGGGAACGTGAAATCTACGTCTTCCGGACCGTCGATCGGGTGATCGGCTAAGAATTCGGCCACGGCTCGCCCCTTTACAGACTTCCTTATGACGTGTTGGAGTTTGAACTCAGCTAGCAGAAGTAACCAACGTGCTAGTTTATGGGTGAGCGCTGGCTTCTCGAACAGGTACTTGATAGGATCCATTCGAGAAATCAGTCTCACCGAATAGGTTAGCATGTAGTGTCTAAGCTTTCTGGTAGCCCAAACTAGCGCCCAACATGTCTTTTCCAGAGCGGTATAATGCTCCTCGGACCCCACCATCTTCTTGCTCAGATAGTAAACGGCTTTCTCGACCCCATTGCTTCCTTCCTGTGCTAGCAGACATCCCATGGCTGTTGAAGAAACGGACAGATAGAGAATCAAAGGTCGACCCGGTGTAGGCGGCATTAGTACCGGAGGGTTCTGCAAATACCTCTGAATAGACTCGAAGGCGGCCTGGCATTTCTCTGTCCATTCGAACGGAACCCCCTTTTTGAGCAAACGGAATAACGGCTCGCAGGTTAGAGTTAGCTTGGAGATAAACCGGCTGATGAATTGGACCTTCCCTAGAAAACTTCGCACGCCTTTCTCAGACTTAGGTGGCTCCATCTCGAGGATTGCCTTGATTTTGGAAGGATCCACTTCGATTCCCCTTGCGGTGATTAGAAATCCCAACATCTTGCTTGACGTGACCCCGAACGTGCACTTCTGCGGATTTAGGCGCACGTTGTACTTGCGAAGCCTTTCAAGAAACTGCCTGAGCGAGGGGAGATAGTCATTTTCCTCCTTTGCCTTTACAATCATGTCATTGACGTAGATCTCAACGGTTTTGTGGATAAAATCATGAAACAGGGTCGTTTGAGCCCGTTGGAAAGTGCACCCGGGGTTCTTCAACCCGAATGGCATCTTCACATAGCAGTAAATGCCCCATTCCATGACAAACGTCATCTTCTCTTGGTCCTCGGGCGTCACAGATATCTGGTTGTATCCGGAGAAACCGTCGACAAAAGAGAGCAAGGCATGCCCCGCCGTGTTATCCACAAGCACGTCAATGTGTGGCAAGGGAAAACTGTCTTTGAGGCTTGCCTTGTTTAAGTCCCTAAAGTCGACGCATACTCGGATCTTTCCATCCTTCTTGGGAACAGGCACAATGTTGGCAACCCATTTGGGGTACTCTGCGACCCTTATGAATCCCGCATCAATCTGCTTTGTAACCTCTTCCTTGATCTTTTGAACCCAATCTGGCCTCATCCTGCGGAGTTTCTGTTTGACGGGGACAGCCCCGGGCTCCAACGGGATTCGATGCTGCACTATTTCAGGATCAATGCCAGGCATATCCTTGTGGGACCATGCAAAAACCTTGGAAAATTCTTTGAGAAGCTCAATCGTTCCGGCGTGATTTTCCGGAGACAGATTTGCACCAATTTGCATCATACGGGGGTCATCCTCGTCTTTCAAATTTACGAAAATTACTTCTTCTTTTAGAGGCTGAGCACGCCTTTCGTCTTCCTTTTCGATGAGGGAATGCAACTCAGCGGGGATGTCCCCGTCGAAGTCTGTTCCTTCATCGTCAGGGTCGACACAGTTTATATAGAAGCTAGCAAAGTAGTCAGAAGTAGGATCATGCATTTCATAAAACCCAACAGGGATGCCAAGTACAACAGACTCGAACTCAAAGTAAAAGCTACGACGCGGAGGGCCAAGAGGCACAAACTCCGACTCTGAGCTAGACTTAGACTTGACAGACTCTGTGTCAGATTCAGACTCATCGTCAATGCATGTTAGACACGGAGTGAAAATGCAATTATTGATACTTCCCTGTGCCTTGACGATGAGAGAGGTGGGATCCTCGGGAGCACTTGATGAGTCGGACCCAAGCATCAGCACTTCAGCTTCCTCGCCCTTGCCAACCAAACCTACTTGGGAGAACAGCATCTCCAAACCCCCTTAATCAAAAGTCTTCAGCCAGTCAAACTCTCCCTTGGTCCGACCCAGCTGTTTCTCGAATCCCCTTTGAGCAAGCTTCTCTTCAGCTGCCTCCTCTTCACCGTCGGACCAGGTGTCCGCAACAAAGATCTCGAATCCTGGCAGCCAAGTGGATGTCTCCGGATCCCAAAATGGCTCTACCTGTCTCGAATAAGCAGAGCCTCCTCCTTCTCGCACAAAGTAGCTATCGGAGTTACTAAAAAGGGTTCGAGGTTTTTCTGTGTCTTTCCTCTTTTTGGCGTCTTTGGCCGGGGGAGTGTAACCTAAGCCAAAGCGGCCTTCGGCAGAAGGAAAGATAGGGAACTCAGCGATCCCTTGTTGGTTGATCTCGAGTCCTAGGCCAGGCATGAATGACATTTTCCTCATCATTTCGAGGACGGTTGAGCTTATTGGGAAATCGTCATCCATGGCAATGGCGAGGACTAAGCCAGATGTGTCGAAAGAGAATCCTCCGAAGTCTGAGTCTTCTTCCCCGTGCATAATACCCAAGACAGGAGTTCCATCATCCGTGAGCGGGCGGATCCCCGAATCACCGCAGATTGTTAAAGTCCCAGTAGGAAGCCCCAGCATGACCTTCTGATGCAGAGTTGAAGGCACAGCCATGATGTTGGCCCTATGAAGCCACGGCCTGCCCAGCAGCAAGTTGAAAGTAGCAGGGACATCGACTACGTGAAATTCAACGTCCATTTCGAAACCCTCAGCGTCAAGTTTCAGCATCAGAGTTCCTTCCACTGCACGGCGGGTGCTGTCGTATGCCTTAACGGCCAGATTAGAAGGCGTCAAGTCATTCTTGGTGAACCCCAAGCGGTAGGCAACCCTCATCGGGCAAACATTGATGGCAGAGCCATTGTCGATTAGCACGGTCGACACCCAATGACCCCGACACTTAACGGTGATGTGTAGTGGGCGGTTATGAGCGGTTCCTTCGATAGGGAGATCCTTCTCGGTGAATGTGACAGAGTGCTTTGAGAGGAGTGGTAGTACCAGAGCGATCATGGCCTCGGGGGTGATGTCAATTGGTACAGTGAGCCGAGCCAAAGCAGAGGATAGCTTCTCTCGATGCTCCTTTGACGACGATATCAAACCCCAGATAGACACGGCAGCCGGGATTCGTTCGAGCTGTTTCAAAATGGCGTCTTCTTCGGGAACCCCATTCGGAAAGAGTGGATCGTTCCTTTGAGCAGCGTGAGTGGTGATTTTCTGAGCGGGCGGATTGGACGAGCTTCCAACCTGAAGATTGGTCGGCTGAAACACTCGGCCGCTCCTAGTGACGTTGGCCACATCCCACCAAGACGATGAGTCAATGGAATCCCACAGGTCGGCGGGCACTTTTTCCAGCTTGCGCTTCCCTTTGTCCGTTGCTGCCACCGTTGCAGACGAGTCTGTCCCCAGAGCTGAGTCCCATTCCAAGTCCTCCATTACTTGTCCTTCCCAGAAAGTCAGATCCTGTGCAGCTTCTTCTTCAAAGGGTGCCCCCGGATTAGTGATAAACGGAACATCCCAGAATCCTCCATCGACAAGAGCAGTGTTGACGGTCCATACTTCATTCCCCATGTCCAGATCGACGATGTTATCCACATTCCAAATATCCGCGGGCGGCGGAGTCTTAGCGGTTTCTTCTGCGTCCCATAGGTCGGCGGGAGGTGCATCCAAGACCATGATAGAGCAATCATCTCCAGGTGCTGAAACAAAAGGGCGAGGCTGTTTCGCAGAAACGATGTCCCGCGTAGGGTCAAACTCATGGGCACAGCGGCCGATCACGCCGTCAATTGAATTCACCAATGGCTGCATGGCGCCGAGCGGGCGGCAGACATTGGGTACGAGCTCCCCTCCTTGAAATTGGTTCCAGTACTCCTCACTGACGTCTCCCTGGTCCAAATCAGCCTTGAGACCTTGGCCCATTTGCCATCCATCGGGTTGCGGATCCCACACATACTCCTCGGCTTCTTGCTCGAGCTGGTTCGGCTCGAGCTGGTAAAAGAGTGCAAACAAAGAGAGCCTGTCCAGAGGGTCAGCCAGTGCTGCATTCCACTCTCCTTCCCATTGCTCCAGCCGCATCTGATTAACTTGGGGGTGAGCAGGAAACCCCATGTTATATTGTTCGATCCAATCGTTGCAAAGTTCCTCCCATTCTTTGGCTTTGTCTTCCATAGCCCAGCCGGCTGCCATCATGTTAATGATTGGTTCAGAAGGGAAAGGTACGATCGGCTTAGGGCTGTCGGTTGAGGCAATATGGTCGGTGGGGTTGAATATGGTGGAGCTGAGGTTTATCTGGTTCACTTGAGGGTTAGGGTCATGTTTAGGCAAGGAATTGGAGATGACATTAGGCTTGGTAGGTGGAGTTGGAAGGGTGCCATTGTCCACCAAATCTTGTATCGCATGACGGAGGCGATAGCAAGAGTCAGTGTAGTTTTGAGGAAGTGGAGTTGGGGCTAAAGGCCTGAGATGTCCGATTTTGACTAACTTCTCCAATACCGAGGAAAGTGCCTCGAAATTGGCGAAGTTACGGGGTTGGTTGCGGTTCCGGGGTCTTTTAGGGGTTTGAACTTGGTTTATGTCGGTGAAGTGGTTAGAGCTTTGGGCAGAGGGATTGTTAGCAGAGTTTGCGTTGGCGTAGCTGTTGCCACCGAACAAAGCAGTGCTGTTTTCAGTGTATGCACGAGGCTTGGATTTTGAGGCTGAGGCAGAGGAGGAACTGTCACTCCTGGGCAGAACACTAGTTTGGAAGGCTTCTTCGATAGCCAGACCAGAGTCGTAGAACGTTTCAAAGTTTGCCCCTTGAACCAAGACGAGGTTTTTGGCAAAGTCCGGCTGCAGGTTACGGGAGATGATGCAGATCTGATCCTTCTCGCTCGGGCGATCGGGCATGAGAGCGGCTTTGGTTCTCCATCTTTGGATAAAGTCTGCAAAAGACTCCTTTGCAGTCATCTTGGTGGATTCCAACTCCCGAGTGGTCATTTTGAGCTGGGCATTGTAGCTGTATTGAGCATTGAAGGCCGTGCCGATGTCCTCCCATGTTCGTCTCTTGGAGATGTCGAGTGATAGGAACAACTGGAAGGCGGGACCGGCAAGAGTTTGTGGAAACAGCTGAGCCATGGCATCCTCTCCAACACCATGCAGTTTCATTGCACCATGATAGGCCAACAAGTGTGTTTTCGGATCTCCAGTACCGTCGAACTTTGCGAAGTCAAGCATTTTGAACCGATCGGGAAGCCTGGCATTCGGGAATGAGTAGAGGCGGTCCATGTCTAGTACTCCCAACCCTTTTCTTTCGGATTTAGCCACCGTCTCTTCTAGCTTGGCCATTTTGGCGACCAAGGCTGCCATTTCTGGGTTTGGAGTGGGATTCTCCACTAGCGGTTCTTCTTTGGAACCGGCTCCTTGTTCACGCCTTCCACTGCCTTCCCCTTCTGCTACAATGGGAAGTCGCTCCTCGATGAGGGTTCGAAGATTAGCCATAGAGGCGTCGGCCTGGTCGGCCCTTTGCTGCATGATGGCTAGGTTGTGCTGCAGATCAGTCAACAGGGTTGCAAGATTCGGAGGTGGGACATCCGCAATGGTTAGAACTTCTATCTTGACACACTTTGGAGATGCTAGAGGGGATAGAGTTGACGGAGGGGACTTGTGTGGAGTGGTTGGCGGCGAATCCTCCCATGACACAGTGTAGGCCAGAACTTCCGTTGCGGTTGACCGAGAGACGAACCCCAAATCAAACCCTCAAACGGACTCGACGGACGGCCCTAAGTAGGTTTGGCTCTTGATTTCGAAATTCTGCTTTGACATCGACATGACTAGACAGCAAGGTACAAGAGCTCAGTGATAGCTTGCAATCATTTTATTTGAAAGAATCGACAAGAATGGAAAAATGATCATGCCAACGTCGTCGGTGTCCTCATAGACTCTAGAACTAGAGGGAGTCTGCCTCACGACACTCGGACAATTGCCATAGAATCCTCGGATTTTTTTCGACGGTGTATCCTTGATTGAATCGAATGTTACTAAGGGATGCCAAAACAGCCTAAGCCTTTGATCTTCACTCTTCTCAAAATTTCAAAGTTTGAGTTCGGAACAATTCGGCGTAGATGGCGTGATACCATAACCGAAGTGGTGTAAGCAGCACTGTGCCGGAGCCTGAGCGGTGTAAGTGATTAGCACTTTTAACCTGAGTGGTGTAAGCATCACGACATCTTTTCCGTTGTTCCTAACGGTTCAGTTTGAAACATCGATCGGGCGTTTAGACAAAGACCTGGAAAGTGTTGATTTCCCGAAGTCTCATTTGATTAAGGACTTGAAAATTTTGGTAACGTGCAACATCGAGATGCACGACTCGTCATCGGTCCAAGGCAATGCCGAATGGGCGCGCGACAGACTCGAAGATAGACACCCTAAAAGCCGCCCTAGCATGCTCCTACACAAAATGGTCATGAATGTATGTACAAGCATGCGATATGGAAAGCGGTAACACATAGACAGGATATGGGGTTAGAAGCAAGTAACCCTACCATGCGGGTTCCTGTCTTAGATTGGAAGGTTCTAGTGCTTTGTAAGCACTGTAGAGGCCGGTTTTGGCTTAAAGGGGTTCCTCTGACTAGAGCCGCGATATACCTCCCACTGCAATGCGTGGAGCAAAGCAATGGTTGAACGGTAGTACGACTCATCATCGTCCAAGGTTGTTGGGCATTCGAGGACCCTGGGCTCCAATAAATTGTGCTGGTTACCCAAAACACCTCAACAGGGCTGACCAACCATCAAATATGAACGGAGAATTGCCGAAGAATGATTCGACGAGAGAGAAATGCAACGGTTTTGAAACAAAATGCCCTTTGGAATTTGGCCCACTTTTGTTAATCAATACTTAGAGAAAACTACACAAGTGAACAATAGCAAAAGCCCCAGTTCGGATTGGTCGGACGCTGAGATCCTGTTATGTTACCATTCCGTTCTTCAGCAGCGCGAAGCGTACTGTTTTCACAAGCTTTTGAAATTTGTTCAATTATGTATTAATCACTAAATATCAATCAACGCAATGACTCCCCAGCAGAGTCGCCACTGTGGGCACGCGCCCCGAAAATCACAAGATCTCGGGCTCCCTTTTAAAAGATAGGACGCGGCCCTTTTTGAAAAAGCGCGGCGAAACGCCTCGATTCAGAGTCACCATTCGGGTTTTAGCGGTGAAGTACCCAAGAAACCGAACTCGAAAACGTTTGCCACGTTTGTTTGATTTGAAAAGGCGCGGACCGGTCCGTCGTCACCTTCGATATCTGAGGTTTGGGAGCCAAGTTAAGAGAGGGGAAGGGTTTTATGGCACCCTCTCTCGCCCAATCCGGAGATCGGTCTCTACTCGGACATTTTGTAAAAATATTTGCATTTTTCTCTCATTTTATCATTTTTTAGCCAGTTAGGGCGGGGGAACAATTAAGGGGGATGAAAGCTGTAACAACTTGCAGTTTATATGACAAATTATGTATGGATGATTTGATTGCAATGCTAAATGTAGATTGAGAACAAGCACTGAGCAATCCGAACAAACTACAGTACGCTGTCACAAAGCGACGTGAGCAGATCCTCACTGGCCGAGCCACTGCATGCTGGTTTAGACGTGCGCACACCACTACACAACTGGCGTACTCCACTTGTTTACTTACTCAGTCTTTGTTTGCAACCCTCTGGGCTTTAGAAAAGGACCAGCGCACACCCATGACAAACCACACAGTTCAATATAACAGAATAGACATAGTTACAAGCAGAGGAAATGGCTTTAAGCCATGAAAGAAAGCAGAATACCCCAAAACAGTGTGGGGACAAGGAAATAGGCCAAAATCAGACTAAGATGCAAGGGCCAGCCACTGAATCTAGGCACAAACTGCCGTACGCCAGTGTTATACGGCCGTGCGCCACTTCGGCCTTGATTCAGTGCTTGGCTTTGCATCATCTGGGCTCTGGAACATGACCAGAAGAATCCCAGAGGCCTTTCTATAACAGATATGAACAAATATTGAATATTCCCACTAAGCAGCTCTAAATACAGAAAGCAGTAAGCTGGTTATTAGCATGCGAGGGTGATTTGACAGAAATGAAAGTAAGATAAAGGGACGATCCATGATCCCCACGCCAGTATTGCACGTACTACCATGACTGGCGTATGGCATACCATGACTGGCGTGCGCCATGTACCGTCTCATACAATCGTTGTTTTTTATCAGTTTAAGGTCAGGACTAGCATTGCTTACTAGCCTGGGCCTTACTGACCCCCCTCAGGAGCTGAAAACAGAAAAAAACATAAAGGTGGTATACCTTTTGTATTGAAGTTTGGAGGTAGTTTTGAGCTTTAGAGGTTGGAGATAGAGGCTGAGGTGATGACTGGATGGCAGTAGGGTGTATGGAAGTGGGTTGCTCTCCTTTCTCTTTCAATGGAAGAAGAGAGATAGAGAGCTTGAAGAAAGGAGAGGGAGAGAGATTACACTTCTTTATGTGGCTAACCCCTTGCAAATGAATGCAAGGGGGGTATTTATAGAGGAGAGAGACTGAGATCAGTTAGGGATCAAGGCCTTGTTTGGCTGGCCTTAGGTGAAAAATGGAGCCTTCCATGCATTAAATGCATTGGACTAGTTGATGGGGGGTGTAGGAGAGAAGGGGGGCGTCCCTGCAGAATGCAATCATCAGGGAGACTGTAGCCGACGTCAGGGTGGCACAAAAGTCTCGCCCATGTGGCTGAATAAAGTTGATTTGACTGGGTTTGACTGGCGTGCGCCACACATGGAGTGGCGTGCGCCAGTAGAAGGTGGGCCAATGGTCGATGACTGACACGTGGCAGCTAACTGGCGTACGTCACCAATGTACTGGCGTATGCCAGTTGGGTTTTGCTGGGGCCGTTTGGCTTCGGTTTGAAGGGTTTGAAATGGGTTTGAAAGGGGTTTGGGACGCTCAAAACTCAAACACACATTTGTCCTCGAACTGTTTTCGACTATAATCATCATTGGGGAAGTAAAAGATCAACAGATAACGTTATCTGGACAGGCCAGAATTGGGTGTCTACACTGAGAAACCAAACAAGTGGAGTACGCCAGTTATGGGGTGGCGTGCGCATGTTTGATCAGCATGCAGTGGCTCGGCCAGTGCATGCTGGCAGAATCTGCTCACGTTGCTTTGCGGCAGCGTACTCCAGTTTGTTCGGGCTGCTCAGTGCTTGTTCTCAATCTATATTTAGCATTGCAAGCAAATCATTCATAAATATTTTGTCACATAAATGAAATTTGTTACAGTTTTTTAATCCCCATTAACTGTTCCCCCGCCCTAACTGGCTAGAAAAATGGTCAAATGAGAGAAAAATGCAAGTGTTTTACAAAATAAAATGCCTGAGTAGAGACCGATCTCCGGATTGGGCGAGAGGGGTGCCATAAAACCCTTCCCCTCTCGTAACCTGGCTCCTGAACCTCAGATATCGAAGGTGACGACGAACCGGTGTATGCCTTTTTCAAAATCAAACAAACGTGGTAAACGTTTTCGAGTTTGGTTCCTTGGGTGCTCTCACCGCTAAAACCCGAGTGGCGACTCTGAATCGAAGCGTTTCGCCGCGCTTTTTCAAAAGAGGGCCGCACACCGATTTTCTTTAAAACCAAAATCGAAGCATTTTTCGGGGCGCGTGCCCACAGGAAGGAGAGAGGCCATCCTTTGGATTTTGGGTGTGTGTGCGTGTGTGAGAGAGAGAGAGAAAGAGAGAGAGAGAGAGAGAGAAGATGCGAGAAGACCAACGTAGGTTTCGTTAGTAAAAAAAAAAAAAACGTAGGCTCCGTTTCACATTATCTGACGGTTCAAATTTTGAAAATCAAATCTAAATTGTACCTAAATGCCATTTGACCAAACTCTACAAAATTGCCCTAAATCAGTTTGAGATTTAATGAATTGCCATCTTTGTTTCAGCCCTTAGATTTATGTGGGGATAAATTTGGACCCTTGATTTATGTATATAAGTTCAAATAATGAGCTTCCTTATTATATTTATATTATATCTATATATATATTTGGCTCGAAAAATTGTGGCCTAGGCAGTCTCTCAAGCCCAATGGCGGACCCAGGAATTTCATATACTTGGGGCATCTATTATTCACAAATTTAAAAAATATTTCTTTGTATGTATAACTAAATTATCGCTCAACCATTAAATATTAATCACTCATTCTATTCCACAACCCATTTTTGACAATCTTCATGGCTAAAAATACTCTTTCAACTGTCGCGGCGGTAACCATAAGATTACCAATTAGTCAAGAGAAAGTAAACTAAAGAATATAGTAATTTAGGAAATTTGATTTTCATAATATTTTGGATTGGAAGGAAAACACAAAGAGATAGGATAAAAATGGAGAAATAAAAGAAAGGTAGAATAAAAATGGAGAAATAAAGAAAAGAGGTAGAACAAAAATAGAAAAAAACAAAAAAACAAAACCAGTGTATGGGGCCTCTGGGTTTCGAACCTAGGCGCCTGCCGCGTCTGAAACTTATGTCAGGGTCTAAGGCACAACAACACGGTAATGTATTGTACAAGTGTAGGAAACTGTTATATAGTTATATCAAAAACAAATTTTTTTTACTTTTTTTTTTAAAAAGGCGTGGGGGGCACGTGACTCTACATGCCCAACATGGCTCCCCCCCTGCTCAAGCTTTGCGGCCCTTGCCTTGGGGTCGGGTGTGCTAATAAGGTGGTAAAATATTGTGGCAAATTTTGGTTATTCAATTTTGAATGTATCATTGTGGACCTCTATATCATTAACCTTAGTATCCCCTTAAATAGATAACCAAAAGGCGATGTGGCAATCCCTTGAATGAATAGCCAAAACTTGTAACATCATCTTTTCAACTTATAAAAATCCAAAAAATGTGACATAGAAAACGATTTTTTAAAAATAGTTTTTATGATAATAAACTGTTTTTTAAGAACTTTGATTTAAAAAAAAAAACCTTTTTCGAAAACAGTTATTGAAAAAAAAGTTTTTAATTAATAAAAAGAACAGTTTTTGAAACAAAAAGTTATGATAAAAAATAGTTTTTGCAAAAAAATAAAAATTATTTTTATAAGTATTTTTCTTAGAAATACTATATGTTGAAAATGGAAAAGCGAGAAATTTTTTGTGAAATGATGGTGTACTTGATCGAGGAAATGTGGTTATTGACAAAATGTTTCTAGTTTTGATTATCTAATGATCAAAATTTGATGAGTTGCTAAGAGCATCTACAATGTAATAATCAAAATTAGATAATCAAGAGTTGCTACATCACCTTTTGGTTATCCATTTAAGATATTGCTAAAGTTAGCAATGTAGAGGTCCACAATGTAATAATCAAAATTGGATAATCAAAACTTACCACATCATCTTTTCAAACGACAAATTCTAAAAAATAAAAACACTGATAATAATTTGAATAGTTTTTCTAAAAAATAATAATTAAAAAAAATAGATTAGTGAAAACATTGTTTTTTTTAAAATACTATTTTTTCAAAAAGAAAACAATTTTTTTAAAAAACAATTTTTTTAAAGTTATTTTTGAAAATATTTTTGAGAGAGAGAGAGAGAGAGAGAGAAGGTTTTGTTCAATGATAGGTGTATTTGATTAAGAAAATGTGAGGACCATTAGATTTGATTATTGACAAAAAATTGTTAGTTTTGATTATTCACAAGCCAAAATTTGATGAGTTGTTAAGAGGTTTGCTAAGTTTGATTATTACAATGTAAACACTTTTTTGAGCAAACAATGTTAACTTTAACAACCCTTTGGTTGTGATTATTACATTGCGGATGCTAAGTTTGGTTATTCCAATGTGCGCTAGTATTTTTTAAGCAAATGTTGCTAATTTTAGCAACCTTTTGATTTTGACAAAATCACCGTGGATTGTAAGAACAGATATCATTATCACACTTCAACTGATGAAAATACATTTTCTTGTCGACCCATATATAGGTAGAGATAGAGTTGTGTTTACACAAGCTAATTAATTTATTCACATACACTTCACTACGATTACATACACAGTCGCGCTTTAAACTTGTCTTACACTTTTTCCGTCCCAAAATTTTCGTCTGGTACGCAAAACGATGACTTAAAAATAATTCATTTTTGCTCAGGAAAAAAAAATAGCTTTTTTCATAAATTAAGTGAACTTATTGATATTTGGTAAATTGTTGAAAGTTTTAAATTTGAATTTTTCTTGCGAAAACTGTATTATTTTTAAGTTCTCAATCGTTTTGCAGACCGGATAAATATTATGGGACGGAGTGATAGTGATCTTTAATATTCACATAATTGGGTAAGAAGCTTTCTTAGCAATCCCACACAGGCCTTCCTTGGCAGCCACATCTCTTCTCATCTTCATATACCCATTCTCACCCCATCCAGTGCCCCACGATTTCTTAACCAACCAATACTTAGTCCCATCACTACTAGTCCCATATCCAACCGCGGTGACACCATGGTCCAGCATCGTGGCGCACGCTCCGTTGAAGACACCACTCGAGTAGAACTGGAAGTCGTATCCACCGGCGTCAATGGCAACCGATACCGGTTGGTTAGCCACGGCTTGAAGCAAGGCCTTCTCGTTGTTCTTTGGCACGTCTTCGTATCCGGTTATCTTGGCAGCAACAGGCTTGTTTAATTTCTTGCTTTTGCAAGTTCCGTCTTGTCCTACGTAAGGGTAATTGGCTTCTGTCATGAGACCTTTGTTTTGCTTGATGAATTCGAAGGCGTTATCCATATACCCACCTCTGCAACCTTCGTCTTTTCCTTTAACGTCACAGTCAACTAGCTCTTGCTCGGATAGAGATACTAGCTTACCGGTTTTGAGTTGGTTAACGCCTTCCACGGCTGTGTTTGTCTATTTTCTCGCTTGTAGTCGACGAATCGACTAAGAGTTGTTGCTTGTGTGTGTGTTGGGATGTGGGTGTTTGTGGTAGTGGAGTTTGGTTCCTTGCCGTATTTCATGATTTCTCTGGAAGCAAACTTAATGAAGTGAATGGAGATGAAAGAAGAATAACAAAATGGACTTTATTATTCTTCGAGGTAGAAGTCGATCGACGATGAGAACATAATCGAACAGACAGTTATGTTACAAGCTACTCCTAGAGCAAGAAATGTAATGTACAGATAAAAGTAGAAGTTTTTGGGCGATTGATTGGGGGTCTTACAATGAGGCCTAAAAAGGCTATTTATAGGAAAACAAAGATGTGTAGAAAATAACTTCTTAACTTCTCACTACTCTTCATTCTTCTAATTTACTTTCAAGTGTCCAAATAACTTCCCTTCAGTTTCAACTTCAAAGTGTGTAGGATGATGACAAGTGTCCTTTTAACTTCTAAATGTGTAGGAGTATGCCAAGTGTCCTGCACTCCATCAAAATACAAACAAAGAAACGAATAAAAACAAGTTATATTATTAATACGAATTAATAAAATAGGAAACATTCTCATTATTGCCACCTTTTGGTCGATCATTGACAGGCGGTAAAATATGGTGTAAACAATGCCCCCCTATTTACCTGAGTTAAGGATTAACTTTGATAAATATTTCTCTTAGTTTTAAATCACATTTCTATCAATATCGACCAGTGATAACTTTTTACGATGTAAACATTTATGCCCTCAATTCTCGAAGAGCTTTAGATAAATTTTACACCAATTTTTTCACTTTTCGACTGGTACAATAAAGCCCTTAAGGCTTAAAAACCACTGTCGAAAGCCATGTGCTGGCTTATTAGATGCAATATTCCCTCTGACGAATTATGGGATAGTATTGCCTCAATTGAAAATTCTTTGTTGATTTGTTTCCTTCAACTATAGGCCAGTATAAGCCATGATTGATTGTTAATTTCACCAATTGATTGCCATTAATGGATGGTCGATCTATTACGGATGACAAAACCACCTGTTCAATCATGCATGCAAACACTGTCATGCCCAAAATATGGATTTGCCATAATTAGCCATTTCTATTAGTCCTCGACCGAAAGTCTTCTGCTAGCCAAAGATCAGTGGTGGGACAAGTGGCATAAAACCAATACTTGGTGTTTTTGACTAAAGCCAATATGAATGGCTTCGGAGAATCCATATCCCTCTTAACACATTGTTACTGTCGATCAACAATTCACAACCACAATTGGCTTGAACTCATACTCCATGGGCAAGTTTTCGATCACTATTCTTAACTCGTATAGATGGAGTGGAGGGATCATTTTCTATGTCGACCATTCATGGTCTAAATTAAAAACTCTAGTCGAATACTTTCACGACTCGATTTGCTTTGAGTTTCAAACTTTTGAGCCACTTCATTTTATAGTTGGCTCTTCTAAAAATGAATTTTTGCCCCCCAAGTTCATTGGCGACAAGAAAAAGAAATCTAAACAGGTGCCAACTTGCGATTACTGAATTGTTCAAACCAAGGGCAGTATTGAATCGAAATAGGCATCGATTGACTTGTCGAATTTTTCTATCGATCATGTACAATATATAGTTATATACTGACCCAGTTGGCAATAGGCATACTATTAGGCGTCAATGGGCATATAATAATAATATACTTGTTTGAATCAGGTCTTTTCAAGTCAGTAGTGATTGGCAGTTACCTTATCAACATAGGCACCCAACTGCCACATAAAAAATTTCTATGGCCTCATCAAAATATTCTGTCGAGGTTGATCTGGGTGATAATAAGGCCATGATAACGTAGCAGTGGTTGGTCTTTAACAATGCAATTTTGTCGATGACCAACTAGAATTGTTCAGAATATTAGCCAACGAATGGCTTTCTTTGCCCGAATAAATTATCAAACCCGGCAAGGCTTTTCTGTCGAATCATACTTGACTCCCTTCGAGGTTCAACACCAAAGCCATTTACTTTACATAATTTGGCTTTCTAAAGATGAGTTTGCCCCCCATGCAAACTCGATATCAATTGAGGCTATCTCTCATTTATGATTGGGCCAATAACTTCTTTTCATCCTTAGTGAAATCTGGATGAAAGCTTCTCGTGTATAGATCCACAAATTATAAATGGCCTCTGTTCATTTCAAGGGCTTCCAGTTATACTTGATCTTTATCTCCCATCGAGATAGAACCCTATTTTTACCGCCTATGGAAAGGCGAAATCCAAATATGACTGGGTTTTGTTTAATGCCACCTTTCAAAAGGCAAGGTGTTCTTCGACGGGTTTCAACAAATAGACTTTTGTCTAACAAAACCATTACCAATGGCCAAAAAATGGCAAGCAATAAATCGTTCAAACCTTCCATTTAAGGCTAAAATTTTCCATTAAACTGGCTTCCATTCTGTCGATTGTTTTTTTTTTAGAATGATCTAAGAATTGCTCAAGCCTTGCAAGGCTTTTGTGAACCATTTCTGTCAAAATCCAAAAGTTGGCCAATGAGTGGCCGTTATTCCATTTTCGTAAATTGTACATTCAAGCCTTACGTGCAAGGCTTTCATTTCCACATTTGATTTTTGCCATCACTTCCAATTTAGTGATGGTGCGGACAAAACTATGGCCAATTTGGCCACTTATATTTGCCCAAAATTGTAGAAAAACAATGAACACTATCTACATATCTTAACCATAACTGGGCATATTTCAACCAAAACCAATACGGATACCAATATAGATGGCTTTTGAAAATTAAATCTATACCTCTTACGAACACTTTTGATCAACAATTGAACAAATGGTTTTGGGGCCTTTGTGGTTGATGTGTAGTGTACCATGGGAGGCACATATTGACTTTGATTAGTACCAAATCCAGGCGGTGCTTTGAAACCAATGGGAATAGTTCCATTTTGGCCATTACCATATTGACTTCCAATTCCATTACTTCCACTAGTATTTGGAACTAGTTGATAAAAATCCGTTGGCCTTGTTGGGTTAGGCCAAGGTTGACTGGACCTTAATGGAATTCGATTCGCTCCATCCAAAGGTTCAAAAGTAGGATTAGTATATACCTGTTGAGGATGCCCCCCAGGCATATCTAAAGTTTCTGGAGTTCTCCTGTCGTTAGGCAAACCATTGGAAGAAGGAATTTCTCCTTTTCCTGGTGCAATCAACCTTCGTAATAGAGTCGAAAATTCTTGGGCTAAATCATCTTGTGGATTTGCCACAACGTAAGTCAAAACTTGAATCAATTTCCTAACCTTGTGTGCGATTACTTCCAAATTAGTAAGAGCCCTCCTTCTTGTGCCAAAATTGTTTGTCTATTTTCTCGCTTGCAGTCGACGAATCGACTAAGAGTTGTTCCTTGTGTGTGTGCTGGGATGTGGGTGTTTGTGGTGGTGGAGTTTGGTTTCTTGCCGTATTTCAGGACTTCTCTGGAAGCAAACTTAATGAAGTGAACGGAGATGAAAGAAGAATAACAAAATGGACTTTATTATTCTTCGAGGTAGAAGTCGATCGACGATAAGAACACAATCGAACAGACAGTTACGTTACAAGCTACTCCTAAAGCAAGAAATGTAAAGTACAGATAAAAGTAGAAGCATTTGGGCAATTGATTGGGGGTCTTACAATGAGGCCTACAAATGCTATTTATAGGAAAAAAAGATGTGTAGGAAATAACTTCTTAACTTCTCACTACTCTTCATTCTTCTAATTTACTTCCAAGCGTCCAAATAACTTCCCTTCAACTTCAAAGTGTGTAGGACGAGGACAAATGTCCTTTTAACTTCTAAATGTGTAGAAGCATGCCAAGTGTCCTACACTCTATCAAAATACAAACAAAGAAATGAATAAAAACTAGTTATATTACTAATACGAAATAATAAAATAGGAAACATTCTCATTATTACCACCTTTTTGTCGATCATCGACAGGCGGTAAAATATGGTGTAAACAGGCTGCTACTGCTGAAAACGCCCAACAAATTCCTGTATAAAATATTGTAACGATAATTAATGTAAAACAATTTTATGTTATGGGAATTCGGTGGGCCAGTAATTAGTATTATGTAGAGAGAATGACTTGGCTCTCATGGGTAAACATGGAAAAATTATACCCCAAGGGCATAGCTACGTGGTGCCCTGGGGCTTTCTGCACCACATATTTCAGTGTCCGCCCATGTTTACGAGAGATTATTCTATGCTCCCGGGGTATAGCCACGTGGTGCCCCGGGGCTTTCTGCACCACATATTTCAGTGTCCCCGCACTGAAATGTGTGGTGCAGAAAGCCCCGGGGCACCACGTGGCTATACCCCGGGAGCATAGAATAATCTCTCGTAAACATGGGCGGAGGGAAGAGGACCATATTGGGGTCACATCACTTGACCTGACTAACATAAATAGTTACCATTTTTGCTAGAATTTGACACCACATGTATCAAAAAACATCTCAATAATTATGTTAGAAAACAATTTTTTGTCCCTTATTATTGCCAAACTCGATCAAATTCTTGACATCTCTACGTATTTGACCCCACTAGGTACAAACCATGGTTCCGCCCTTGAGGATGACTCAATGTTCTCGAGGTCCTTATACAATACAATTACTGTAGAAATTTTATGTCCATCTTAAAACCAATTGACAATGAGTAGAGATGTCCCAGATGTTATTAAGTGATCACCCATTCCACCCTCAAGCAATGTGGGATTCATTTTCTTAACAATTACCAGTTTATCTTATTCTAACTTAATTAATCTTAATTTCGCTCAACGCATCATGTAACGAACTTAAGACGTGTTTAGCAGCTTTAATTTTATGGTCCTTAGTCAGAACCGGTATTTGTTTCGTTTTGGTATTTTAATGATGATGTTTTCCTTGATGGGTCAGCCTTAAACATTGGGGCCCATACCCAAAGAAAGTACATATTTATTTTGCTGGCCCTTTGAATAACAAAGTTTTCTAAGCCTTTGGAGTTTATGGACATATATCATATAAAATTATGCAGAGCCTTCAAAGAAGAAGGATTTCTTCCCGGATGTACCCTTCAACAAGATTAAAACAAAACGTAAAAGTTTGAGGTCTCGAAAAAAATTAAAGCTTAGACGACACAACAGTTATATTTGCGTACCGAAAATGTGCTTGTTCTGAGCCAGACTTCACTTTACTAGGTGATTGCCTCTTGTAACCATTACGAGAAGTCCGGAACTCCTCGTTGGTCAGGTCAGCAAATTGGTTCACACTCAGCTTGTATCCTTTGTCCACACCGGAGTTAAACGCGTCAATACGTCCACGTTGTCATTGAATATCTTAAACCGGATGCCCTTCTCTTGCTCATCCTCGTAAATCCGTCCGTGGTGAGACATCCATTGCTGGTGCCTTTCTAGCATGGAGTATTCCTCATTGATAAGGCGAGAGGAAGCTACTACTAATTGAGAGGCTAAAATTCCAAAGACAAAGACCAAGAAGGACATGGTAGAAGCCAAGGTGCTAATAAGTTGCACCTCAGCTGGGAATATTGTGGAAGTTGATATGTTAGTGGGTCGTTGCATGGCTGAGGTTTTATAGGCCAAGATTCCCGTAAACATTCGTTATCTAAAATAGATCAATTTTTGGGGTCACCTCACCTCCTGTGTAAGAATAGAAAAAGACTATGAGAAGGACTGTAGGAATTATCCCGGGGTGTGGACAAATTAGTCTAGGACACCCTGCGTTACCAAAACCTAGACATCTACATCATACGTGCCTTGCAAAATGTTCTGATTTAGACCTACACAAGTGCAATAAAATCCGTCCATCATTTATTTGGATTTCCATTGCATGAGTGGCTGTGGTTCTAAGCAGGAGTGGGAGACACAAACGGACGGGCCATTACTGTACTTGTATTGTAACTTCTTTTTTCACATGGGTCCGCCACGGAAAATTATTGGGTGGTCTTGCGCACCACGGCACCGGCACGTGTATTCCCAACACCAATCTCCTCCACATATTCACGTAGGGTTCTAGATTAAGTATATGAATCCCTCATGAATTTGTGGTGGAGAGTAGTGTTGGGGTCCGTCCCTCTGAACAATTACTCGTCGACCACAGGTAGATAGTACGAATTTCAACCTTCATCATTATGTATATTGTTCTCCGAGGCATTTTTTTGCTGACAAAAGTTATTTTTGATAACCCAGGTTTTTGCTTGCGTGTAACTCGACTAATCCTGTAGGACTAATTTCAGCTCCCACTTGCGGGTGTCCCAAGTAAAGTCAAGAGCAAAATTCTGTATGGACTAGCCCCAACGGAGTTGATAATAAACACAAGCATAGAAATTAAGATATATTTAGGAAATTGATTTTCACATTCCCCTTTTTTATATCCATACTCTTTTCTTTGTATTTTAGAAAGAAAAAAAAAAACCTTTACTTTCAACACTAAAAAAATAAAAAAAGGAGTGTGAATATCAAAAAGAGTATCAATTCCCCATATTTATGATGGATTTCGTAATTTCAGAATTGAGATTTTATTGTGCACTCCAGCAAAGACCTTAGTTTCAAATGTATGCTTTGCTGTTTTCAATATTGAAGAGTGAGAAAAAAAGTTAAGAGGGATGAAATATCTGAGGTACTTGTTGGAACATGTAAAAGGTACATGAAGACCTGTTAAACTTGTGACGATATCTAATGTTGGACGGGTGTGTTGGAGATGCTCTAAGATACACCGCAAAGAGTGACAAAGCTACAGGCAGGATCATACGTACAAGAAATCTTTGAGCTCCGTATATAAAACTTAAAAGGAATAAGTTGCTGAAATTTTAGCGAAACGATAAATTGGAAATATATAAGGATTAAGAGCTTAATTTTAATTAGATGCGTATGTGCACAATTATACTTGAGCTAGAATCGCAAAAACTATATATGCCATGAGGGGAAAATAGTTTCTCGTACAAGAATCTA
Source organism: Rhododendron ovatum (assembly GCA_019656835.1). Taxonomy (NCBI): domain Eukaryota; kingdom Viridiplantae; phylum Streptophyta; class Magnoliopsida; order Ericales; family Ericaceae; genus Rhododendron; species Rhododendron ovatum. Next base: position 7,252,456 of record CM033793.1, on the reverse strand, counting down.
AAACTGGTAAGAGAAAAGATTCGAGGTTACAGAAGATATCGGAGGGTATGGTACGTCAATATAATTGTCAATGTCAAGGATAGAAGCACGCAAGTCCATCTCTGCCTTTTAAGTGTGGAGCAGGGCTTAATTTGTCCCACTACTTCTCTGAAGGGCGGACCCGGCGTAACGGTAAAATTGCTCAATTGTAACTTGAAGGTCACGGGTCGGTTTAAGTTGCAGAAACAACTTCTCTGTTTGCAGGGGTAAGGCTGCGTATATCAACCCTTTCTAAAACCCCGCAAAGGCAGGAGTCTCGTGCACTAGATTTGCCCTTTTATCTGTAGGATTAGTACATTGATACACGCTTAGTTCATTGTTAGTAACAACAAGTCTACAACCACAAACAAAAATTCATGCAAACACTTACACACACTCACTCACAAAGCACGAGGGGCCCACACACACACTACACATCTCCCGTATGCGTGGGGTCCACATGTGTGTGAGAGTGTTTGTGTTTCGAGATTTTTTGTATTCCTTGTGCTCGCTAGCCAATTGAGGCTAGCGCCTAAAGGCCTCTAATTTTGTGAGGCCTCACTTTCGTACATATATGCATGTAAGGTGCTAGTTCTGACTTTTCAAAAACTATTTCAATTGATAAAATATCATCATTCAGGTAAAATACCTCCTAAGAAAATATCTTTTTGTCATGCTTGATTGTTCCATAAGATCCATCTCTCGCGTGTATGTAAGAAATAGGGTTTTCAAATGCAAAACAAAATATATTAGACTAGAATGTTTGATAACATGCAATACTTCAATTTCTGAAGGCCTCACACTCATGTTCGCCTTAGGCCTCTAATGAGGTTGGGCCACCCCTTGTCAGAAAGGTACGTAGTTCAATAGCTAAGTCAGGAATCAGAAGACCTCTCAAAGATTTGGATGATAGAACTCAACTACTCAAGGAATTGAGAATGGAAGTAAGAGAAATCATGTTTCACTTCACTAAACCCATAGGTTCAACTCCTAGTTTCATTCTACCAATTAACTCTTGAACGTACGCGTTGGATAAGTCCATACAGCCTTGTTCCGACATTAGTTGTTCCTTAATTAGTAGATGGTGAAATTAATCTTTTGAATTGATCAGTATATTGGGTCAGATACCTAGTTATAAAAAAATCATAGTTTACATTTTTCCAGTCACAATATGCCCCTCCACTATGATGAATTCGAAATGTAAAACCAACCTATGAAAATCAAGAGCCATATATAATTTTCAAATACGAAAAGAATCTAAAGAAATACCTTGATGATGAAATGATTTCATTGTCAAAGGCCCAACCCATCATCATCAACAGATTAAACTCCTGAATCCTGATGGAGTGATAGTTACTAATTGCCATAGTATAATATTATTAGATATGAAACAAAACAATAGCAAGAGATTCAACAAGATTCCCCTAACAGGAGGTATGATAGAATCTTCTGCTCAGCAAATTTGGACTGAGGTTTTGAGAAGATCCCATTAAGAATCCGTGCGAGCAAGCAAGCAAGCTAGCTTAGTTTAGGTGCTTTCGCTTCCAATATACTTCATAATCCATCACTTTTAATCAAGCTAATTTCTCTACGTAAACTAGATAGCTTAGTTTAGGTGCTTTCGCTTTCACTAGTGAAATTCACTTCCAGTACTTCAAAATCCATCACTTTCAACCAAGCGAATTTCTCTGCGTAAACTAGCTAGCCAGTAGCCAATCAGAATCAATAGCTGAGCTTTCTAAAACATACTGACAGCAGAAAAAGTAAAGGAAAAGAAAAGAAAGGAAAATTAAAAAAATTTTGGTTGAGCTTTCTCCATCACACGTTTTCTGTGAGATTTTGGCTATGTTTGGAACACAGGGAAAGGAAAGGAAAAGAAAGGAAAATTAAAAAAATTTCCCTTCTATGGTTCGGTTAGAAGAAAAATAGGGAAGGAAATAAGAATTTTAAGTGTAGTGAATAGTAAATTTTCTCTCCCATTTTCCTCTAATTTTCCTTCTCTTTTATTTTCCTTTCTTTTCCTTTTCTTTCCGTGGGTTCCAAACAGATTACAGACTTAATTCTGTGCCCCGCAGAAATATGTGGTAGATAAGGGTGCATGACGGTACCCCAAGATTCCACAGTTTCCACACAATAATTTTTCAAGGAGCCCAAAGCAAAGATTAAAGATGGGCCTTTTTTTTGACACTATCCATCTCAAGCCCATGACTTTTTTGGTAATAGATAGACACGGTCTCCATAGCATTGCTCTTTATCAGTAGCTACTGATCGACTGTGACGTTATTTGTTGTCCCAACAATTTACGAATAGAGAGCTAGATATATACTGTAGTAACAAAGGCCGGCTCTATATATTTGGAGCCCCTACGCGAACAGACAATACGGGGTCTTTTTTTTTAATCGAATTCAAAAAAAAAGAAAAGAAAATTAAGAATGAAAAAAAATATATATACAATTTATACGGAGTATTTGTGTAAAAGCAGGAGCGTTATATGCAAAAGTTACTGTAGGGGCAAGTTTCGAATCCACAACCTTTCACACTCACATAAAGGCCAAAGTTTCTACCGCGGGTACAACTAGGAGGACATACCAAATTGTGGGCGATTTTGTATCTATAAATTAGTCCTGACTTCGGGGTTCGGCTCAAAAAATAGGGCTCTAGGCGGCAGCTTCTCGTTCCTTGTTCTAGGGTTGGCCCGGGCTTGGCCCGCTAATAAGGTTGTAAAGAATTGCGGTTGTAGGCTCTCTGTTTGTTTCGACGTAAAAATTTTTACAATGTAAAATGATTTTGGAACAAATAATTTTAATGTAAAGTATTTTCCGTTGTTTGCTTCACAAATAAATATCCTACTATAACACATAACAGGAAAATATGATAATAAAGAATAAGGGAGGAAGGAAAATATAGCCAATGATCTCCGCCTATACATTTCACATGTATGTAGTATATTTACAAAAGAGAAGATCATGGTCATGGATACAACCAGGAGCTCTAGGCCGTAGATTAATTGCCATATTTTCCTCTCTCTCTCTCTCTCTCTCTCTCTCTCTCTCTAGAGGTTAATTTCAGGAGTGTACGAGTAAAGAAAGCGAGAGAGAAGGCTGACGTCTAAAGAGATAAAAATGACTTACGGGTAATTTGAGAGAAAAGCATTTTCAGTCATATAAGGTAAAATATTTTACACTATTTTTACCCAACCAAACAACGGAAAACGAGTAAAAATTTTTACTGGAAAACATTTTACATCAAAACAAACGGAGCCGTAGTGTAGCAATTAATGGTAATATTACCCATTCACGCTAGTAATTACGTTATACACCACAACTTTGGATATTTCTCAAAATACTTGTGTAAAAATCATAATTTTTTACTTTTCCAATTCCTCTTGTCAAGACGAAGCCATATCACATGAGAGTTTGGTATAAAACTAACAAATGCGAAAAAAAATTAATTAGAGCCAGAATGATGAGATGACAAGAGCCAGAACCCATATCAACTCGCTCCCTCTCACACCCCTCTTGTTCCCTCTCTCACTGCCTCACTTCCCACACTCAGAATGCAGAGATGACAAGAGCATTTATAGACTCCATTAATTAGAGCTTTCTCGAGTATCCTTTTGTAAAGAAAAGATAGGTGGTTGTTGCGAGCTCACTATACTCGTGCTGGTTGGATGCTGGTCGTTGTGGATTTGAGCAAAAAAAATCAAAGACAAAAATAGATGACATATATAGCAACTAATCTCTTATTTAAAAAAAACATGTGCTATAATTGTAAGAACACATATCATTATCACACTTTCACTATCAAATAGTAATACATGACAAAGCTTGTGCAAATTATATATGCACAAGCTAATTTATTATATTATTTTTAAGTTCTTGTTTTGCAGACGGAACAAATATTTTAGGACGGAGTAATAGTTATATTTCACATAATTGGGTAAGAAGCTTTCATAGCAATCCCACAGAGGCCTTCCTCGGCAGCCACATCTCTTTCCATCTTCACATACCCATTCTCACCCCATCCAGAGCCCCACGAATTCTTAACCAACCAATACTTAGTCCCATCACTAGTAGTCCCATATCCAACCACGGTCACAGCATGGTCAAGCCTCGTGCCGCATGTCCCACTGAAGACACCGCTCGAGTAGAACTGGAAGTCGCCGCCACTGCTATCGATGGCAACGGATACCGGTTGATTAGCCACGGCTTGAAGCAAAGCTTGCTCGCTGTTTGTTGACACGTCTTCATATCCGGTTATCATTGCAGCAGGCTCGCCTGAATTCTCGCTTTTGCAAGTTCCTTCTTGTCCCACGTAAGGGTAATTGGCTTCTGTCGTGAGACCTTGGTTTTGCTTGATGAATTCGAAGGCAGCATCTATACTACCGCCGTTACAACCCATGTTTTCTCCTTGATTGTCGCAGTCAACCAGCTCTTGCGCGGATAGGGATACTAGATTGCCGGTTTTGAGTTGGTTAATACCTTCCACGGCTGCCACCGCTGAAAACGCCCAACAACATCCTAGGGAGAAGATTGTGACAACAATTAATGTAAAACAATTTTATGCCATGGGAATTTTCTGGGCCAGTATAATTAATTACTACGTAGAAAGAATGAATTCGCTCTCAATGATGACCAAGGCGGAGGGAAGAAGACCATATAGTTGGGTCAAGTCACTTGATCCGACTCATGAAATAAAATGGAGTAGTTATCATTTGCACTACATTTTGACACGATTGACTCCCGCATGCTTCTGTTTAAAATAATTATATATTATGTACCTTATTTTTGCCAAGCTCGATTAAATTCTTAATTAATTAATCACTCCAAGTATTTGATCCAATTACGTACAAATTTTGGCTCCGCCATTGAGAATGACTCAATATTCTGGGCGTCCTTATACAATATTCATTACCAGTTTATTATCCTAACTTTATCTTAATTTCGTACGTCATACCATGTAACTAACTAGAAAAATATTCTAGACTCCTTAGATAGATAGTGTATTTACTTGAAAAATATTCTAGACTGCTTTGGACAAAAATGTGTGGTATAACTGGGCTCATATACGAAGAACGTGGAGTCTTTATTTTGCAGGCCCTCTGAAGAATAACAAAGTTTTCTAAGCCTTTGGACTTTATATATGGAGATTAAAACAAACGCAAAAGTTTGAGGCCTTCAAAAAAAAATTAAAGCTTAGACTAGTGTCTGATTTAATTTCATCTTGATAACTCAGGTTCGGCTACGGAGTTGTTTCATATATACTATTAATGATGTCAATTTATATCTTGATACATACCACAATTGCCTTGGTTCTTGACGTCAGTAACTGCGCCTTTCTCTCGCCAATCCACATCAGACGATTCAACAGTTACATTTGCGTACCGAAAAGATATTTGTTCTGAACCAGAAATCACTTTACTAGGTGATTGCAGCCTCTTGTAACCAGTATGAGAAGCCCGAAACTCCTCGCTGGTCAGGTCAGCAAATTGGTTCACACCTAGCTTGTATCCTTTGTCCGGACCGGAATTGAACGCGTTGATACGGTCCACGTTGTCTTTGAATATCTTAAACCGGACGCCCTTCTCTTGTTCATCCTTGTAGATCCGTCCGTGGCGAGACATCCATTCCTGGTGTCTTTCCACCATGGAAGATTCCTCGTTGTTAAGGCGAGAGGAAGCTAATTGAGAAGCTAAAAATATTCCAAAGACCAAGACCAAGACTAAGGACAGGGTAGAAGCCATGGTACGTACTAAGTTGTACCTCAGCTAGGAATATTGTGGAAGTTGATGATAGTGTGATTGGGTATTTGCATGCATGGCTGAGGTTTTATAGGCCAAGATTCTCATAAACTCTCCTTGTCACAGAGACAGAGAGATTAGCGCTACATACATCTTTTTGCCTTGCAAAATGGTCTGAGTGTTCACACCCAAGACCAACCCAAGGAACACGCAACCTAGAATATAATAAAATTATTGGACAATTTATAATTTTTCATCCTTAAAAAAAAAACTGGAGCCAAGTAAATCTCAATCAATCATCCCATGGACCAACTGATAAAAATTTACCACAAACGATAACATGAATTCAATGTTTTTACAAAAATGTTACACAAAGTGCGGAAGTAATGATTAAAAAATACTACTACTAAAATGCATTATCCTATGGATGTCAAATACAAAAAATTCCTAAGATGCTGTTAGAGTCATTGTCTAACTCCCTGACTAATGTGCGTGTATGGAGTTTGGAGGTTTAGGTCTTTGGATTGCCTACCCACTTGTTTGGATATTTCCTCCCTTATGAAGAATATGCCTCTTCCAATGCCCTATATTGTAAGCTCTTCATTATCAATGGAAATTCTAAACTTTTTGGCCAAAAAAAAAACACGAGCATATACATGTAGAATTTGTTTTTATCGGCAACACGAGCATAAAAAGGCCATTTCTTATGATAATAAATGGCGATTATTTGCTCGTTGAGGATCTTTTAACTGATTCATAAGCGTTCGATGAATTAATATAAGTTTTTTTCGTGCCCTTTACTTTGTAGAATGCAATATTGAGACAAAGAGAGCATTTTTATTATTATATAACTTAATTATTATTTACGTTAATTGATGATAAAGAGAGCATTTTTATCCCCTTTTTTTTTTTTAAAAAAAGGAGCATTTTATCCTCTGAAAGTAAGTCATTCTTTCTATTAATATGAATAAACAATTCGGAATTATATCATTAATTAACTATATATAAAATCAATGGTGGGGCGAAAACTTGGATGAATGTGTAGCAGGCTTAATTAATTTGTCCCTCTAATACTTATCTGAGGGCCACTTGGTTGTGCCTGCAAAACAAGCAAGTGCTCGTGTCCCATGGTGATGCCGTTTTTTTTTTTTCCCCCCTTCCGGTCCTTGAAATCTTTATACTAATTCATTTCGAAATAACTGTTAATATATTATATCTCTTTTTGATTATACTCATTTCGAAATAACTGTTAGTATAATATATTAAATAACTGTTAACATTGTACTCCAAAAATAGGATGCATGTCATTGCAGGAGAATAATGAAAACCGAGAGTAAGAAATACGTTGATGACGAATTAATGGAACAAGACAAGAACAAGAGACTCAACAAGATTCCCCTACCAAGAGTCAAGAGAAATGGAAGAATATTATTTGACTTGACTGAGGCCTTGAGAAGATCTAAAAGATCACCAAAACTGACGCCATAAAGGATGGACTCCGGTCCCTGTAGCCCCTCAAACCCCTTCTAAGGGTACAATAAACTGTGCACAGACAACACGCATAGCGCGATTTTGTATCCGTCTTAGTTCATATGATTGGAGCTATTTATTTTGTTAAAAATATTTTGTTTAGCGTCCTTGATACACAGCACACTTTGGCGGTTCCACATGTAGTTTAGGGGGTTGTTTAGGACTTGAAAAATGCACCAAAATTTTGCATTTTTTTAAAACAAAATTTTATTTTATTTTTTCATATTGTCGGCATTGAATTATTCATGAGTAGGAATTATTCATGAGTAGGCAAAAAAAAAAAAAAAAAGCCGGCGTGTAACCAAGGACGGAACCAAGATTTTACTCTAATAATGGCGAAATGTATACTAAAAAATCTAGTAATGGCGAGATTATATAAGTTGGGCATAATATTTTTTTTACATATAATAATTGCATTTTCTAAAATTCTTGTCGTGGCGGTCGCCGCCTCTAAACCCCCCTGGTTCCATCCTTGCGTGTAACATGAGTGGTTCTAAGCAGGGGTGAGTAATTATCTAACTTTGTCAGAGCACCACGTGGCGTTCGGAACCGGAAACCCTGTAGTGCAGAGTGCACTATAGGGCGTGTAGGGCGTATTGGTAGTATCACAGTTGTCCGTGAGTGTTTTCAATGATCCAGATTCAAATGAAAAATTCTTCCAGAAAAGTTTCATTTGAATCCGGAACATTGAAAACACTCACGTACGACTGAGATTTGCCTTGCAAGGATCCGCCCCGCAGGATCCGGGTCCCGTGGTGTTGCCTACATGGTACTTCTACAACCATTTACGTAGAAGAAAAATTATCCGGTAAAGACATTATGATTCGGTTTTGTTGGGAGATAAAAAAAATGATTAATATTGTGTGTTGATGATCTTTTCTTTGTGATGAATATAACATGCCAACGTCACATACTACTATGAGGACTACCTAATAATTGAAGCAATTAAAAAAAATGAAAGCAATTGAAACCAGACGGGGGCCCTTTTTTTTTTTTTTTAACCTGAATCGTGACTTAAGAAATCTTCCATGGGTCAACTAAATAGTTCAAAACAAGCGTCCTACCTACCCGTGATATATGCACGGGTCGTTGCATGACTGAGGTTTTTTGTTTTTTTTGACAAGATTTGCATGACTGAGGTTTTTTGTTTTTTTTGACAAGATTTGCATGACTGAGGTTTGATAATCCTAGATTGCCACAAACTCTCCACGATCAGCGCAACAAAATCTGTTTGTCATTTATTTGGATTTAATTTCCATTGCATGAGTGGTTCTATGCAGGAGTAATTATTCAGCTTTGTCAGAGTACAAAGTGGCGTCACCTACGTATTATTGCTAACTATTTACATAGCGACAAATTATTTCGATGGAAACATATGATTCAGTTTTTTTGGGTGGTTGAAAGACAAAGAATGACTTATATTGTGCAATGGCGATATCTTGTTTGCGAAGTATACCACATGGCAATATCACGTAGTTCTCCGAGACTACCTAATAAGCCTTTAAGCTGCGGTGGAGACACAAAATATACTTCTTCCTTTTTTGACAAAAGTGAGAAGTTATATTGATGTAAGCCTAACGATACTTCTAATACCGAATTCATTACAAATATTTTGAACAAAGCCAAACTAATCCTCTAACACAAAACGAGAAAAATACAAGGCAACTCATGTCTTGTACTCCAGCCCACTTATCGCCTGACACGCATTCTACTGAAATTGAGACGAAACGGACGGGCCTTTTCATACTTGAATTCTAACTTTAAAAGTCTTCCCATGGGTCAACCGCTAGCAGATAGTGCAAAAAAAAGTTAGCGTGTGTCCTACCCCTGCTGTGCATGGAAGCAAGAAAAAAAATTCTATTACTATGTTATTTACCCTCGTTATAATTTACTGATTTAACAATTAAATGTAAAAGATAAAATGAGAGAATGCTTGAGCATGAAAGAAATTAAGTTAAATTTTCTTTTCTGATCAGAAAAAAAAGCCTAATTTGAAAGCCTTTTTTAACTTCTTGTAGTATTTAACTATTGGTAGGTTGTAAAGCGTATATAGTATAGTGGTTCTATGCAGAACAATTATTCAGCTTTGTCAGAGTACGAAGTGGCTTCACCTACGTATTACTTCTAACTATTTACACAGCGACAAATTATTCGTTGGAAACATATGATCCAGTTTTTTTGGGTGGTTAAAAGACAAAGAATGACTCATAGTGTGCAATGGCGATATCTTGTTTGCGAAGTATACCACATGGCAATATCACGTAATTCTCTGAGACTACCTAATAATTGGCCTTTAAGCAGCAGTGGAGACACAAAATCTACTTCTTCCTTTTTTTGACAAAAGTGAAAATTAAGTTATATTGATGTAAGTCTAGCGATACTTCCAATACCGAATTCATTACAAATATTTTGGACAAAGCCAAACTAATCCTCTAACACAAAACGAGAAAAGTACAGGGTAATTCATGTCTTTTACTCCAGCCCAATCATCACCTGACGCACATTCCGTTGGAATTGAGACGAAACTGACGGGCCTTTTCATACTTGAATTGTAACTTTACAAGTCTTCCCATGGGTCAACCACTAGCAGATAGTGCAAAAAAAAAAGTTAGCGCGCGTCCTACCCCTGCGGTGCATGGAAGCAAGAAAAAAAATTCTATTACTATGTTATTTACCCTCGTTATAATTTACTGAACGAACAATTAAATGTAAAAGATAAAATGAGAGAAGGCTTGAGCATAAAAGAAATTAAATTAATTTTTCTTTTTTGATCAGAAAAAAAGCCTAATTTGAAAGCTTTTTTTAACTTCTTGTAGTATTTAACTATAAAAAATTGGCTTAAGGTCCATTATATCACGTTTCAAACCCATTAAGTCCATTGATCAAGTTTCTAACCCACTAAGTCCACTAATAGGTATTTGATAAGGCATAAAGTCCGTTTCATTTAAAAGAGAAATAATCCCTGACTGATTTTCCCTTCCATTCAAATCCCTTATTTTTAGCCCATTATCCCCCCCACTATCACATGACGTTTGAATCCACGCTTTTTACGTTAGAATAGAGAGTCAGAGAGAAAGAGCGTGAAATCAGAAAGCTTGGGCTTGATCTAGAGATCATCTTCTATTATTCATTCGTTTATCACGATTCTTATTCTGGTGTTGGTGATCTTCTGTTCCATCTCCGGTGATCGCAAATATTTTATGTTCCAAAACGATTCATTCCAAGAAATCCAAGCCCAAGTCTCGCCTCCCTCCCTCTCTGGTAACTCTATCTCTCTATTGATCTGTTGCTCTTGTTTTCGTTTCTGACATTGATTTTGGTGTATTTGAAGTTGTTATTATACATATGAGAATTGCATGTTATAACTGTATAAGAGTCGTATCTGACATTGTACATAATGTTACTGTTGTTATATAACGTTATATATAACGTTAATATTCTCCTTTTTAGATTCGCTGTATATAACGTTATTGTATTTATATAATGTTATATTTTTTGTTTGTAACGTTGCAGTGTTTTTGATACATAACCACGTTTTTCAGTTTTTTGAATTGCATGTTATAACTGGATAAGAATCGTATCTGACATTGTACATAACGTTATTGTTGTTATATAACGTTATATAACGTTAATATTCTCCTTTTCAGATTCGCTGTATATAACGTTATTGTATTTATATAACGTTATATATTGTGTTTTATATTGTGTTTGTAACGTTGAATGGTTTTTGATATATAACCACGTTTTTCAGTTTTTTGATTTTTTCGTTTTGTTGTGTGTTGTTATGCGTGCAGTTGTCAATGATTCAACAATCATGTTTCTTTGTAAGTATGGGTTGCAGATTCTTCCGGTGAGGTTATCGGGTGGTGGTAGGTTGAAGGATGTCTTAAGCAGTATTTGTAATAGGTGGGAAAATCTGTCTGTTGGTGGGTTTTCTGTTTCATATGCTTATGAGGATGGATATTGTGCTCCTCATAATGAATCTGATTTTGAGAACATGCTTTTCTTGTTTAGTAATTGCGATCGCATAAATGCGAAGGTTGATGAGAATAAACATAGTAGCAGGTTAATTATTGGTAGTACTATTAATGAAGTGGGTGATGTTGATGAAGTGGTTGATGATGAGTTAGAATATGTAGATAGAATGGACCCCGCGGAAAAGTATTATAAACATGCTGAGCCTAGGTATTTGACTGAAACTTGGGCTCATTTGATAAAGGATGTTGGACAAGAATTTTCCTTAGGTGTGAAGGAGTTCAGGCAGGATCTGGCTAAATATGCGATTGAGAATGGCTTTATGTACCGTTTAGTGAAAAATGGCAATATTAGGGTGACAGCTGTTTGTGTTATTGTAGGGTGTGAATGGTACGTGCATACTATTTTAAATAGAACCAATGGAATATTTCATATTACAAAGTGTCATAATGAGCATAATTGTGGTTCAACGTACCGAACCAATAAGCATAAGCGTGTGTCATCCCGTTTGGTTGCGAATGAGATAGCTCGGATTGTCGAGAAAGAACCTAAGACTTCACCTATCGACATGATGGATATGTTTACGGACAAGTATGATCTTGATCTGTGCTATCATAGTGCTTGGTTAGGTATTGAAAAGGCAAGGGGGGGATTATATGGAGATTATGAAGGTTCATTCGATAGGTTTCGGTGGTACGTTGAAGCTGCAAGGGCTACGAATCCGGAGAGCGTTTTGAGGCTTGAATCTGATCTTGTAACCAAGGTGTTTTCGCGACTATTTGTGTCGTTTGACGCTTGTATCAAGGGGTTCAACTACTGTCGTCCTTTTCTGCGTCTTGATGCGACCCATCTGAAAGGTAGATTCAAAGGATCACTCCTTGCTGCAACAGGAAAAGATGCAAATCAATGTATGTTTGTGTTGGTTCTTTATATTTTTGCCTTATATATTAGATTTCATTTGTACAGTTTTGAATATACAACATTGTATGTTTTATTATGCGAAGCTACACATGACAAAATTTTGCATATGATGTAATAATTTATCATTCATGTACAGGTCTATTCCCTGTAACTTATGCAATTTGTGATGCTAAAAATAAAGCTAATTGGACTTGGTTTCTTGGCCTTCTAAAGAGTACATTGTCCACTCGTCCTATTACCTTTATTACTGATCGTAACGCAGGTCTTGTCAATAACATTCCTGTTATATTCCCCCGGTTGTCATCATGCATACTGTCTCTATCACATACAGTTTAACTTGAAGGATCACTTTCCGAGACGGTTTAGAAAAGGTTTTCGGAACAGGCTCGTTGAATTGTTCAACAAATGTGCATATGCTTCATCGGTGTCGGTTTACAAAGCTGCTGAGGAAGATTTTTACCAATTTGGCAGAGATAAAGTTAGGACCTTTATTGCGAGTGTCCTCAAAGAGCATTGGAGTAACGCGTATTTCGAAGGTCAACAGTACAGCGAGATGAGCTCTAGTGCTGTGGAGTCGTTTAATAATTGGATTCTTAAAGTTCGGAAAATACCTGTATTTTATTTAGTTGATGAGCTTCGTCACAAAATTATGAGGCAAATGGCAGCTAGGAGAGTAAAGTCGATGAAATGGAATTCAGTGATTTGTCCGAAGATGGACAAGAAGTTAGCTCACTTTATCAAGAAAGGAAGGTCGTGGAGGATCATTATGTTAAAGGGTGGTTTGTACGAGGTACGCTGTCGTATCCCGAAGGTAGTATCTGTTGAGGAAAGGACCTGCTCTTATGGTAATTGGCAATCTACCGGTTTTATGTGTAGGCATGTTGCAACGGTTATTATAAAAGCTTGTGGAGGGGAAGGAAATTTGATTGACCATATGGATCCGTTATACCTTGTTGATGCGTATCGGCGTACATATGAAGAACCCATATATCCGGTTGTAGAGAGTGACATTCCCGATTTTACGAAGGAAGATGACCGGGTTGTAAACCCTCCACAGAATAGGCGGCCAGCGAGTAGGCCCAAAGTTAAACGCATTCGTTCAAGGGGTGAGAAGTCATATACCAGGCCTAATAAATGTGGGAGGTGCCACAAGGCCACAAAGCACAATCGAAGAACATGCAAAGAGCCAAGCGATATATGAGGCAAAGAGGTCAAATATGAGAATAAAGGATAGATTTGGATGGAGAATAGAATAAAGTTGGGGGTTTGATTGTTTTTCCTTTTTTTCATTATTCATGCTTAAATATTGAAATTGTTTCTTTTGGATTATGGATAAATGAAGAGTTTAATGTTTGTAGACATGAGTTGTGCACAGTTTGAGATATTAACGTTATATAACATTATATAAAGTTATCCCTTCTCCTTTTCAAGTGCACATCAGTTCTGTATAGTTTGATAAAGTGATGTTATATAACATTTTATATTCTGGTTTCCTGGTACACTGTATATAACGTTGATATACTAATATAACATTATATAACATTATCTATTCTCCTTTTATTTTTTAGTTACATATGACATATTCCAAAAATTGGCCATAAATGTTTGTAAAATTGTAAGAGGGAAGGAAACAATGTCTTAAAGACACCAACAAAAGATAACAGAATAACATTAAGCTTATTCTACTAACAAACGGTCATATCACTCTCCATCTCACAAACGGTCATTGCGACCCCTTCCCCATCCTTCTAGCTTCCCATTTTTTGATTGTCCAACTTCTACCTTCATCGTTCAAAATTCGAGAGACTAAATCAGCTCTAAATTGATCAATTTCTGTCTTCGTCAGTGTTTTTTGGATTGGTTCAAGGTGCGCCAATAGTTCTATGAGCATGCAGACGATAACTCCACAATCAACCCTACATAGTTTTGAGGCCAATAAGAATGATAAGTTTATTTGGAATTCTTTGCAAACTGCTGTAAGTACGAGTTTTATGGAGTTTCGAAGCTTACGATGTATTTTCTTGTTGTGGAGCATTTTGAGGTGAGCAGATTGGACCATCGAAATTTTGTTCTTGAAAGAGTATCTCTGTACCGGTACTTTTGTTCTTCAGCTCATCATGCCTGTCCTTCATGTAATTCTCCACGTATTTTTTCTACATTTAGGAAGGACAATATTAGTGATGTTGAAATTGTTCGTGAATAGATTTATGAGTATTTGCATATATGAAATTATTAAGTGTACCACAAAGGTAGCGTCTTTCAGAATTGGATCTCTGCCGTCTCTCTTCTTCAACGAATTGTAGTGCATCAATTTCCTTTTCCTAACATCATAGAAAAGAATGGTCCAATGGTACGGACTAAATTTTAGCGGTTTGTCTCCGCTGCCATTCATAGGAAATACCAAGTACCAATAATATGTAGTCCCATGTTGCCGAATGTTTTCAAACACACGCCGATGGAGCTTTTCGTCTAGCAGAACTGTTCTCATGTTGTTTTTCTCGTTGTGCAGTATAGTCTGTTGCATTGAAAAATGTTTTAAGGACATTAGACAGATGATCATATATAACCTTAAATAAGCAGGCAATTACGAAAGTAAAATAGATGTTTCTTGCCCAGATGGTGCATGGAAAATATGCAACGTTACCATGGTTAAGCTTATCTTTTTCCTGCTGGATTGTTAACATACGAGCGAGACCATCGATCATTTGCATTAGTTTCCATATTTAGTTAACAATCAAATCGACCAATACCCAGTTTGATTTGTATATAAGATATGATTGCCATACCCAATTTGAGACGTTCCCTCCTTGCAAGAGTTTCATTACGTCTTTCAGGAGTATAACTTCTCTCATCACATCATTAGTCCAGACGGTGCAACTGTTATCACATGTGTTCCAAAAAAATTTCAGCAATTACTTGAGATCAGCTCAGAGGAAAAAAAATATGTAATGCAGAAAAAAAAATGAGGTTATATGCCAAAAAAAATATATATGTTAATGCAACAAAAAAACTTGCATAAGGTTGCTACTGGCGAGATTTCATGGAAACATGCAACATGCAACAAAAATCCAATATCATGTAATTATTTGAGAATTCAGTATTAGCATTATCATTCAATAGTGGCAGTAGCTTCTGTTTAGATGAAAGCCTATAACTGCATCTAGGAATCATCAAAATGTTGATGTCTGCTAATGTGTCTGCACTCCCATATCATATTTTGCCTTTTCCATTACTAGGATTGTAGAGGGAACACAGCGCACTATGTGAACTAAGTTGTGGTACACTAAGAGTATGCTTCTATAGATTACAACAAGTGATAATTTTAACACCATCATTACTTTTCAGATTATCATAATTATCTTTTTTTCACATATATTTTGTACGTAAATCGTTTGGGTGTTTGGATTGGGCAGTGACTGAAAATTATGTCTACGAACAAACTGTCAGCACAGAAA
This sequence comes from Rhododendron ovatum, assembly GCA_019656835.1. Lineage (NCBI taxonomy): Eukaryota > Viridiplantae > Streptophyta > Magnoliopsida > Ericales > Ericaceae > Rhododendron > Rhododendron ovatum. Next base: position 7,236,817 of record CM033793.1, on the reverse strand, counting down.
TAATGTTGTAAATAGCAGCAGAGATCATGTAATGCAATCTTTCCATATGAGGTTATATTATTATAGTATATTGACTTACTTGGGATCTACGTCAGAACAGTCAACAATTTGACGCAACAATTTGACGCAATAGGTTCACATCCGTATTCGGGAGCAAGTGAATCAACGGTGCTTCACTCGGATTCCACTTTTGTTTTGATGATTTCTTTGCCCCCTTTTTCAAATCAACGTAGATAAAATCGTCTAATCGCTTCTCCACTCTGGTGAAAGTTTTCTTCACTCCTCTAGTCAGGGACGATGATTTCACTTTTACTTTGGTTTTCCCCTTCTTCCTTTTAGGTGTGTCGCATTCTAGTATACTCATATATGCTTCAACAGTTGTACTGTCCACATCTGCATCTGGCACCATTATGTGCTCTGGCCCACCCTCATCCTGGACAATTTCAAACCGCCCACTTTCTTCTTCTTCTTCTTCTTCTTTGTCCACATTTTCAACTTCATGTATCTCTCTCCCGGTATCCACTTTTTTAGTTTTGGACTCCTTCTCACCCACATTTTCACCGATCTGCTTTCCAAAAAAAAACTCAGTTATAATTGTATATATAACCTAATATTTTTAACATAATATATACAAGTTCTTATATAACCTAATATATACAAACATTACCGGGTACGTTTGTGTGATAGAGTGTGTCACAAAATCATCAATGATGTCTCCGACCACTTCTAATTTTTCTTCAATAATGTCTTTCTCCTTGTTTTCCCTCCGAAACTCAGAAATTATCTGGTCCTTTTCCGCATTTTCTTCACTCAATTTTCTGATTATGCCTCGGAGGGCTACCACTTCATTCTGGTCATTATCCGTTTCCTCATCACTTGTATCTTACACGACCTTATTGCCCAACGTGTCAACTGCCGTCTTCAACTTAGCATCCTTGTCATCAGCCTCGTGACCGGGGACTGGGGAAAACCTGTACAACTCATCCTCCTTGTTGTTTGGCTCTAACTCTGAGGATAATACCTTTAAAAAAATATAATAAACAATGATGTTTATAACTCACATCTACTGTCACGCCCCGCTTTATAATAATTCGGCAACATAGTTTTACCTCAATAAATAAATAATTTTGTCCAATAACTCAAAACAGCTTTCTTTTCACTCGATCATGTAATGAATTATAAGTCTTAACCAAATTAAAAGAAGCATGACAAGCTATCCACTTCCAAACATTTCAATTTTTTTTTTTTTTTTGCCACCAAGGCACCCAAAACACCACTTAAACTATACAACTCCAATTACAAAAGGAGGTACAAATTTTCTTTCTTCCTTACCTAAAAGGCATAACAAAGCATTTATAAAGGAGAGTTTAACATTTATCATTACATTCTCAAAGTCAAAAACATATACATATAGTCAAAAGATAGCTTTTAAGACGCAACAAAATATCATGCAGATCGACTCGCCAAAACACAAAAGATATCTCCATCACCGCGTCCATCAAAGCGTATCCTTGCCTTTCGAACCTGTAAGGTAGGGGTGAGTACGACCGCCCACACATAATCTACTAGAAACTAAAAGATGCAAGTGACATGTTTGAAAATATGAATACTCATGATAGCTAGACACAACTCTTAATAAATATAATAAGCTCGAAAGGATGAAACCAAAATTTTTCAAATAAAAAAAATAGGTCAACACATTAAACTAAGTACAAGAAAGTATGAGCACATAAAACCAAGGTCCAAGTTATCACAGTTGTGTACCAATCCTAGGCAACTGATCAGGTCCCTAATCATCCAAATTTATGGGCTACTAACCCAAAGGCCTATGGGGCACCTTATCCCGCGCGGGTTTACGGACTATACACCGATGGATAACTCATTATCCATATGCTTCCGGCTATACAACGAGTATAAAATGGCCAAGTCAATGCCAATACATGGCTCACTAGCCCAAACGTCAAGTATCAATCTCAAATCAATTCCAATAAGTAAATACAACTTGTATCGACACAAATCTCAATCTTTACTTTCAAATCCACAAAGCACTAAACATAGATATATAAGTGTATATACTTTTTCAACTCCACCCTCAAAAAAATTCATCAATTATGTCAACAAGAGGTAATCTATATCAAATACAAAAAAATTAATGTGCTCTTCACCAAATGCAAATAATTAATCCAAGTATCCCAAACTAGTATATCCATTATCAATCCAAATAAACATAAGCCAATATTTAGACACCACAAATTTCCTAGGCATAATATTTTCTCCACACCCAATCAAACACTAAATCCATCAATTTCAATATACAACTAAAAATATGAAATTTACACCACCACTCAAATTAGGGCTTTTCTTCCATAAATCAATTACTACTTATATACATGAAAATAATTAATCCTCAAACACAATACTTGCATTTTTAAGATGTCTAGTAGAAAAATCCTACCTCAAAGACGAAAACCCCCAAAATGTTGAAATCCCGAAATTTGACCGATTGAGATTTTGTTCGGATAGATGCGTAGCCCTTTGTCCGTAGATAACGTTTCCTTCTTACCTTTTTGCGAGATTCACGAGCCTTGACTTTCGATTTTGGTGTTGAAGCATGAGGGTTTTTGAGAGAGAAAAGCAAAGAAAAAAAAACAGAGAGGAGACGCAGGAAAAGGAAAAAGGAGAAATGAGGAATCGGTCCTCTGATCCGATTTTTTTTTATTTTTAAGTGTAGTTATTACACTACACCCCCCTCTACTTACTACCATTCTCTCTCAAGACCTACTTAACCACAATTCTAATTATAACTCTATGTGCTATAAAAATAAATCTTAACCAATCTTGAAAGCTATCCGACATAGGTCCCCCAACACTCTCGCTCTATGGCCCACGGACTCGGGCCCGCACGACGAAACATACACATACATATATATAAAAAAATATCACTACTCACAAAATTATCTAATTATAATTCCACATAACCACATCATAAATAAATAAATTAAAATTTGGGATGGGTCTCTACATCTACCACCAAAACTGTTTTATAATGGATAAACTATGTAACTCAAAAAAACATATAACCATATAAGATATTTACCAATTGCGGATCAAGAGAGTCCAATTTGTTTGTATGCAGTTCCTTGGTTAGGTCACCAAGCCTCCACTTGATGAACCTTGGTATGATCTGTGGATCTCCTTGTTTAATTAAAGACACATGCTCACAAAGCCAATACTGTTTTCGAATATAGGCACAAATTAGATTAAAACATACCAAAAAATTGGAAAAGCTAGGAAAATTATAAACAGTAAAGTCATTGTTACCATCAGTCCCATTACGCATCCTCCGACTTTTGTTGGTTTCGAAGAAGCACTTTTGTTTAGTTCTTGAATGATGTCTTCAGTTATGAAGGTTGTCCAATCATATGACGTGCTGTTATCCAAAGATTCAATGAACTCTAAGTAACCCCAACTCACTCTGGCTTGTGTATTTGCAAAAAACAGTGTCCCTATTAACAAAAGGCATAGGACACGCGCCAAGTCCTTCGCATCCTCCAAAGTTGCACCTTTAACAGCCTTGGCAAAGAATTCCCTTAGTACTGGAATGGTCAATATCCTTTGGCCTTTGGGACCTGGGCATAGACGATCCGCAAAATCTAAATTTGGAACCCTTGGAGTTAGATTTAGTACAATCCTCGTAGTACCAGATTGTGTCCCGAATATCAGTGTAACCTCTTTGGCTCTTATTCTTACAGACTTGTCACTCAATTTGAATCTCCCACCCGTCCCCTCATATTGATTTACCAACTTTAATACGTCAGTATCGCTTTTCCTTACGTAGGCCTCATCCAGATTTGTTTCGACAATACCCAACACAAGCTCTGCGAATGGTGTTTTCTTGATCTCCTGAATTTGAAGTGGTGTGAATTTCCCGGTAGGAATACTCTTTATCAGTTTTACCATAGTATTTAAAATTGACCTGCAAAATATAGACATTGATACAGAATATCATATATAACCATATATAATTCAGGTTACAAATACATATATAACTTTTCACTAGTAAGTAATTCATATATAACATCATATCAAAGTTTATATAGAACAACTAACATTTGCATGCTATTGCAATACATTCAGAATGGTACATATTATCATATATAACCATATATATTTCAGATAACATGATATATATGCTTGCACATGTGAATATAATATATATAACATTATATCAAAACAATCATATACATATGATCAGGTGTCATTACCTGTACTGAATGTGCCTCATTACTTTTTGGGGATTATTAGACATCCCGATTTTCCTTTTTTCTTGTTTTCGTATGTCTTTCTTGCCCATGAACCCTTTACTTCTTTTCCATTTCTTCCCCTTTTCCTTTTCTTCTTCATCCCACTCCTCTTCTTCTTCATCTCCCTTTCTTTTTTCTCACCCTTGTTATTATGTCCTTGAAAACTTGAGACCTTGTTTTCCTTTCAAATCCCTTGCCTTCCCTTTCTTCTTGCTCATCTGTTTGATGATCTTTTACTTTCTTTTTTTTGGCCTTCTGTTTGTCAATCTTTGTTTCTTCATTGTCATTACCTCTTTGGATTTTCTGCAATGCCTCAGAAGATCATGTCACCCTCTTTGTCGGGGTTTGCAGATCTAGAATCACTTCAGCTTCCCTATTAGGCCTTTTCCTCTTTCTCTCATAAACCTTTTCAGTCTTTGATTTTGTCCCACGGTCTTTGATCTTTATTTTTGACATGGTAACCTTTTTAATTGGGGTTGGGGAGGAAGTTTGGATAGTTGTCTCTACAGCAGCTACTTTTGATGTTTTCCTCTTCATTGCGGGCACCTTTTTCGTGGGGGAGGGGGATGAAGACTTGACTACCTCAATCTTATCATAATTGTCTGCCTTTTTTCTTGCGGTTGGGGAACTTTGGGTAGTTGGTGTTTCAGCAGCTACTACTGGTCCTTTACTTTCTCTTGCTGCTACTTTTTTCTGGGGGGTGGCAGAGGTAGACTTGACGACCTCGGTATTATCGTCACTGTCCTCAATATTTATGCTAGTTGGGTCTACTGTCCGCTTTCTTGGTGTCTTCTTCTGCCTCATCTGTTTTTGTGGGTCAATCATTGCTAACGGACGAGCTTCTGCTACGTACGCCACAGGTACCAACTCTTTCCCTGTTTTTTTAGGATTTGTCATTGCTGCACATACAATGAAAAAATTTAACATATGGGAATAAACATCTTTATATGTTTGCAAAAGGATTTGATAAATTGATATTACCATATATGTTCCATGATATCAGCGGGTCAAATGAAAACCTAAACGAAATGTTATACGTCTCATTATACACTATACCAGCAAATATATAACCATATGCATCTTATATACAGAGAGAAAACCATATATTCGTTGATTTTTGTTATAGCTATTAAACCAATTAAATTAGATTATTGAAATGGTCCACGCAGTAGCCTAATTGATCCCAATATATATCCAACATTGATATAACCATATATACTCGCAATCAAAACCCTAACATTACCTGGCCAAACAATTTATATAACCATATATACATAGGGAAAACCATATATTCGTTGAATTTGGTTATAACAATCAAACCAATTAAATTAGTTTATTGAAATGGTCCGCGCAGCGGCCTAATTGGTCCGAATGTATAGCCAACATTGATATAACCATATGTACTCGCAATCAAAACCCTAACATTACTTGGCCAAATAATTTACATAACCATATATATACGAATAGAATCATAAACTGGACTGCTCAGAGATTGATATAACGATATATACTTGCAACCAAAACCTTAACTTAACATAACCAAACCAGTTATATAAGCATATAAACTGGACTGCTCAAACAAAAGCATAAAGCATTCAGAAATTTTTCCGAATAACTTGTTTGAACAAGGAATCGAAGTGGTCAACAAACCCTAACTAAAATTAGCAAAACCATTTATATAACCATATATACGAAGGGTAACATACCTAGTGTATCGATTGCGTCATATGATCTGACGGCAATATGAGGGCAAAGCATGGCGACTAGAACGGGTGAATCACGGTGACTATAACAGGCGAATATCGAGCGACGAACGGAGAAGAAGTTTCGACTGAAACTAGGTCGTCGAACGGAAGAGAATAACATACGACTGTAAAAATGGCGCCGAACGGCGACGAAGAAGGCTGATGGCGATGTATTATTTTTCTCTAAACGCCTGTATCGTCGTTCTGAGAAGGGGGGGAAGGGGGGAAAGGGGGGAGGGGGGGTGGTTTTTGTAATGGATGTTAGAGTTTTTTTCGGGATATGATTAATTTTGAAATGGACGTTTTTGAAATGGATGAAAAAACGGGGCAAATTGTTTTTTAAAAACAGGGGTATATTAGACTACATAGGGCTATTATATCCTTACTAATAGGTTAGTGGACTTAGTGGGTTTTAGAATTTAGAAGTGGATTTAGTGGGTTAGAAAAGTGCTATAATGGACTTATGGAAAATTCTCTCATTTAACTATTGGTAGGTTGTAAAGCGTATGTAGTATAGTGCAATATTGAGACCGGAAAACCTAATCGTAAGGAAGATTTGAAGGGAATCACGCAAGAAAAAACTTGTTTGGATCCATTTCGAATCTCACAAAAATTTAGAAAAATATCCGTAAATTTTTTAATATCATTTTTTGGGGCCTTGTAAAAAAATCAACTCCAAAGGACATCGGAAAGTATTATTTTTGGATTTGTAGGGGTCAACTGAAACTGCTTGTTCATCCTTCTCAACCTCACTGACAAAAAATGAGGTCAATAGAAAACTTTATTAAAAACTAATTCATTTTACAAACAGTTGCCCCCTGTGTTACCCAAAAGTCATTTATCTTGAAAAAATTACATAAACTTATTGTATTAATTTATCCTAAGACGTAAGCATAAACCTTAATGTTACCTTGAATTTAAATTTTAAAGCCAAATTACTCCATTAATTTGTCCCTAAATAAATATTTAGCACGCAAATCTAAGCATTTAAAAAAATGTATTTTTCATTAAAAAATTCAAAAAAATTTCACAACTTACAAGAACTCATTGGAATTTATTGATTTGTGAAAAAAAATTGATTCTTTTTATGAAAAAATGCATCTTTTTAAAGGTCTAAGTTTGCGCACCGGACATTATTTATGGATGGAGAGTACATAAGTAGTAAAGAGCAACCAAAAAAAAAAAACACATGCCTTAACTTTACCTTGAATTTAAATTTTAAAGCCAAACTAGATAAAAAAAAGTGAAAAAAAAGAAAGAAAAGGAAATGACAGTATATTTATTTGGCACTGCTTCAATTAATTCATGTAGTTGGAGAATTCCTCCTTTACCAATGTAATTAATTACCTGCATAAATTAAAATGGTGTTGTCCAACTTTTTAAGCTCATTTAATAGGATCTAACTTATGCCCCAGGGGCATCAACTCGCATTTGCCATAAACATATAGTACTCCAAAAAGAGGATGCACGTCATTTTAAGAGAATAGTGAAAACCGAGAGCCATACATTTTTGTGTATGTGTGTGGAAGAGTAAGGAATGTGAGAGAGAAAAAAAAAATTTACCGCGCTCAATCACGCGCATCCAAATATGTTTTTGATGGTCCAGATTTTGAAAAAACTATTCGATAGAAGAGTTTAACTCTTCACGCGAATACATTTTTTTAAATTCGGACCATTGATTGCCGAAACGAAAGACTGAGATTGCGCATAGTTATTCATGGCTCTGTGAATAAGTTTCTCAAGTAAAGAATACGTTGATGATGAAATGATTTCATAGTCAAAGGCAAACCCATCATCAGCGGAGTGCTAGTACTCTAGACCGAAAACCAGTGGAGTAAACATGGAGTATCTGCGAAACAAAACAAGAACAACAGATTCAATAAAATTGCTCTACCAAGAGAAATAGAAGATTTTTTATTTTTTTTCTCCAAATTTGACTGAGGCCTTGAGAAGATCTAAATCAAAACTGACCCCATAATGGACTCTGGTCTTCGTAGCTCCTCAAAAGGGCTGAAATTTGCAACCCCTTTTAAGAGAGTTGCTACAGGTACAACAAACAAACTATGCACAGACATCACGCATATATAGTGCGATTTGGCACGCATAACGCATGCAAACACTTACACACACTCGCCTCCCGTATGTGAGGGATCTACATGCTTGGTAAGTGTGTGAGAGTGTTTGTATGATTTCAATTGTTTGTGTTTCTAGAATTTTTGTCTTCCTTGTGCTCGCCAACCACTAGGCCATTGAGGCTAGCTAGCGTCCAATGCCTCTAACTTTGAGAGGCCTCACTTTCATACATGTGTATGTAAGGTGCAAGTTTTGACTTTTCAAAAACTATTTCAAGAGATAAAAAATTTTCATTCAGGTAAAATCTATACCTCCTAAGAAAATATATTTTTGTCATGCTTGATCGTTCCGTAAGATTCATCTCTCCAATGTATGTAAAATAGTTAGAACTATATAGGGTAGAGAATATTTTTTGAGTAATATTAACTTTACAGCACATAAAGGAAGAAATAGGGTTTTCAAAGGCAAAACAAAATAGAGCTATAGGTTAGAATGTTTGACACCAATACTTCAATTTCTAAAGGCCTCACACTCATGTTTGCCTTAGGCCTCTAATGAGATTGGGCCGGCCCTTGTGAGAAAGGCAGTTCAATAGCTAAGTTAGGAGCCAGAACTCGACTACTCAAACGATTGAGAATCATAGAAGGGAAGTAAGAGAAATTAATCATGTTTCACTTCATTAAACCCATAGGTTCAACTCCTAGCTAGTTTCATGCTATCAATTCTTGTATGTGTTGGATCAATCCATACAGCCTTTGTTCCGACATTAGTTACTCCTTAGTAGATGGTGAAATTAATCTCTTGAATTAGTCGGCATATTGTGTCAGAAACTCATACTTAATTAGTTATAAGAAAATCTCTTACATTTTTCCAGTTATGATATGCCCCTCCACTATGATGAATCCGAAATGTAAAAGCAACCTATGAAAATCAAGAGCCAAACATTTTCAACCAAATACCAAAAGAATCTATAGAAATACCTTGATGGTAAAATGATTTCATTGTCAAAGGCAACCCCGGCCATCCTGATCAACAGACTAACTCGATCCTGATGAAACAAAACAAGAACAAATTAAACGCATCTATGAAACAAAACAAGAACAGGAGATTCAACAAGATTCCCCTACCAGGAGCAATGAAAGAATCTTTTGCTCAGCAAATTTGGACTGAGGTCTTGAGAAGACCCATTAAGAATCTGTGTGAGCAAGCAAGCAAGCTAGCTTAGTTTAGGAGCTTTCGCTTCCACTAATGAAATTCAGTTGCAATACTTCATAATCCATCACTTTTAACCAAGCGAATTTCTCTACGTAAACCAGCCAGTAGCCAATCATAACCAATAGCTGAGCTTTCTAAAATATACTGACAGCAGAAAAGTAGTCCAAACTTTGGGGGGTCCAGTTTAAGAGTAATTATTCACCGATAATGAATAACTAAGCTTTCTCCACCACATATTTTTGGCGAGGTTTACCGACTTAATTTTGTGCCCCGCAGAAATGTGATAGCTAGAGAAAGGTGCATGGCGGTACCCCGAGACTTTTTCAGGGAGCCTAAAGCAAAGATTAAAGATAAGCATTTTTTTATGACACTATTCATCTCAAACCCATGGCTTGGAGATGCAATTTTTTTTGAAAGCTTATGTGACATTTTTGCATCTCTGAATTTGACATCATCAACAAACCTTCATCTCCAATCTTGATGTCAAAGTCTAAGTATTAACATCCAAAACACTTATTTTTTGAATTCTAAAATGTCAAAAATATATTTGGCATGAGGAGAGAAATTTGAAGCGAATGATGTGGAGCCAAATTCACGTTGGATTTGACACTCCATTTGATATGAGAATTGGATGAAAGGGGATGTCAAAAGTTATTGTTTCTAGGCCATGGAGAATTTGAAGCCATGGGTACCAAAATAGCAAGACCGGAACCCTAAAATTTAACAATATTCGGACCCTAAAGCAGATGCAACTCGAGGTTTACCTCACGCATAATGAGTACAAAATGAAAAAAATTCGAGTATTTGCTAAGCATTAGCACTAGATGATGTAAACTTCCTCGTTTGAGTTAAGTGACTTGAGCTACTGGCATATTATTTTATCTCATAAATCACTAATGTTTTGGTGACAATGTCTGAGGAGTACCACATTTTGGGTACTGCGTGAAGTGTAACCAGTGGATTGGTAGAATGTGTCTATTTGTCATGTGGTGGATCGAGCACATTCCATCAATAATGCAATGATGATACCTAACATGTTATCCAAAATGTGGTAGTCAGACATGGTCACCATAAACTTTTGTTGTTGCAAATATGAAGTTACTCTAAGTAAAGCTTTGTTTTTTTTGATAGGCAAAGAAGATATATTAGAAACTCGATAATGGGTACATCGAGAAGGATAGGGCAAGCATCGTTGAAGACAAGGCCGTTTCTTGCTTTCCAAATAGACCAAAGACTGGCATAAAGTATGGTGTTCCAACAAATTTCCTCGAAGTTATGAAAAATATTGGAGAACCAAAAATCGATTAGACCAGTGATAAATGAAGGACAAATCCAAGAAATATTCCACCAAGAAAAGATATCGCACCAGATATTCCAAGTGAAGTTGCAAAGGAGAAGCAAGTGAGAAGGTGTCTCTAAGTAAAGCTACAACAAGATGCTGCTAAACTGCATTAAATCTGCAAGTTCTCAAGACTATCCACTAAGGTCTTCTATTGCTACTTTGATTAACTTTTGGGATGCAAGAACTAGTCTTTCAAACAGTTTCAAGACTATCTGTTGTGGTGTTGACATTGGCTTCAGTTCAGTGCTGATATTGGTCTTAGGGGTTATTTGATAAAACTAAAATTGAAAGCTGAAAAATTAAGTACTGAAAACTTAATGCTAAATTTTTTAAGCTAAAAGTTGTTTGATAAAATATTAAGCACTGAATTAAAAATTAAAACCATGAATTAATTTTAGTTCCAATTCTCTCTTAATTTACTTATAGTCACAACATACTTATGGTAATGGTGGAGTGATGATTGTTGTGATGGTGGTGGGTTGGTGGTGATGGAGCGAGGGTGGAGGAGGAGTGGTGGGGGTGGGGATGGAGTGAACGTCGTGGTGGTGGTGGTGTTGGAGTGGTGGTGTAATTGTGGGGTGGCAATGGTGGTGGTGTGGTGGTGGCGGCGGCTGCGGCATAGTAGTGGTGGCAGCAGTGTGGTGGTGGGTTGGAGTGGTTGTGTTGTAGTGGTGGAATAGGTGGTGGTGGTTAGTTGTGGCGGTGGAATGGTGGTGGCGGTGGCAGCAGCATATGGTAGTGGTGGTAGGATGGAGTGGTGGTGGTGGTGTAGTGGTGGTAGTGGTGGTGGTGGAGGATTGATAGTGGTGGTGGTGGAGTGGTAATGGAGGTGGTGGAATGGTTATAGGAGTGGTGGTGGTGGGAGTGGTTGTAGTATGGTTGTTGAATGCAAGTACACAAAAATTCAGCTACAATTAAGTAGATTAAAGCTACTTAATTTTTCTCAACTTTTTAACCTACATTTTAAGTAGCACTTAATTTGTTAAACAATATAAAATGTGGTTGTCAAACCTATTGAATCACTTATTATTTAATTCAATTAATTGATTCAATTATAAATGTTGAATTTAAATTATCAAACAATCCCTTAATTTCAAATGGACAAAGCTACCTGGTATGCTTTGGAATAAGGGTGAATGCAACACTTTGAGTGCTACTGCATTTCTGGATCACATGCTGCTATTGTTTGGTGCAGTTCTTTTTGTTTCGAACTCTGTATTAATACTACTGCTCGTGTTTGAGCTTTTTTTTTTCCTTTAGCTTGATTTCGGTTGGTATCTTGTCAACTTGTAATTGTTTTTGGGTCTCGAGTGGCAGATGATTGTCAAGGGTTGGGGTACCAATATGTTGTGCTGAAAACAAAATTGAAAATATAACAAATCAACAGGCGATAAACAAGAACACAACGATATACGTGATTCCACTCAAGCATAAAGCAAGAATGTACTCCACGGAAAAAAGAGTAAGATGATTCACTATAAATAGGTAGAGAAACAAAGAATCGGCTATACCAACCCAACAGGGAGACACAAACCCTTGGTGGAATCTTAAGAGATGAAAAAAATCCTAATATCTAAGCCCTTGAACAAAAAAACCATCACCGTAGCAGCCCCCAATTACCCGAGCTATTTATAATAGAGGACCAAAAGTCGGGCAAAACCTTAATTCGTGCACAAAAATAGTCCCGCTGGTCCGGACCACCGTGACCCTTGTCCGGACCAGAAATCCAGAATACTCTGTGCGTGCAATTGCAAAACTATCTTGCTGGTCCGACCATCGTGACTCTGGTCAGGACCAGAAAACCAGAATGCCCCAATTTTGGTTTTATGCTGCTGTCGCGACAAATTCAAGGCAAAACTCCACACAATATACTTGGGTATTATCCTCTTGTCCCATTTAATCATTGTATCCTTTTACATTTGATTAATAAACTTTTTTCGCTGTTCAATAAAAACAATATCGGGCCCTCTTTTTTGTTTCACATTCAAAAAAAGGCAATTAAGAATGAGAAAACAAGAATATACACAATATATCTTTCTTGTTTATTTTATACAAAAAAAGAAATTAGAGAAATGAAAGTAATGCTAGCAATTTCTAACTAGAACAGTGTATACGTAATATACTCCATCTGTCCCAATTCTTTTGTTCTTTTTGGAGGTTGTGCTACTTTTCAATTGATTATATTTTACAATATATAATGTTTTAGGTGATTGAAAACACCGTTTAAAAGAGCCCATTGAGATTTATCAAATAAAATCCAAATTGCATATAATCAGTATTACCAATTAAACGTTATAATAAGTTTTTTAGCCGGTTAGAATATGACGAAGGATAATAGAATTGAGACAGAGGGAGTATATATTTATGTAAAAGCTGGAGCTCTATATGCAAAAGTTACTGTAGGGTCAAGTTTCGAATCCACAGCCTCTTGCACAATTAAAGGCCAAAAGTTCCTACCACTGGTACAACTAGGAGGACATACAAAATTGTGCGTGATTTTGTATCTATAATAATATGGAGAAATTACGGGCCAGTCCAACTGGTTGGATGTTAATTGGTCGTTGTGGATTTGGGCAAAAAAATCAAAAATAAACATAGATGACATATAGCAACTAATCTTACTTAAAAAAAATATTGGCCAGAATTTTGAGAGCAAAATATTCCACAATATAATGCCTATAATTGTAAGAACACACACACACACATCACAATTCCACTATCAAATAGTAATACATTTTCTTGTCGAGCGATACATATAGTGACAGAGCTGTGCAACTATGCACAAGCTAATTTATTCGCCTATCGCACACCACTAATATTACATGCACATTTGCGCACTGAATTTAAACATGCCTTCTCACTTCATCCCAAATGTTTATTCGCTACGCAAAATAATGACTTAAAAATAATACACTTTTTAAAGAAGAAATCCAAAAAAAAAAAAAAAAACATATATCAAAAGAACTCGTTGACATATGGTAAGTTGTTGCACGTTTTTCGAATTTTTCTTACAAACATTATATTATTTTTAAATTTTCGTTTTGCAGGCGAGACAAACATTTTAGGATGGAATAGTGGTAATATTTCAAATAATTGGGTAAGAAGCTAGCATAGCAATCCCACAAAGGCATTCCTTGGCAGCCACATCTCTTCTTATTATCCTAAAATAACTTCATCTTAATTTCGTACATCGTACCATGTAACTAACTTAATAAATATTCTGGACTCCTTAGATAGAAAGAGTATATATTTGTTCTGGTATTTACATAATGACACTCCGGGTCAAGTAAGGGATCTCGAATTTTGTGTTTTGTGCGGACCATGATCTCAGTCGTTGGATTGTGTTTTTAATGGTCCCGATCTGAGGAAGGTTTATGATCGGTCATAAATCTTTTGCAGATCCGAACTATTGAAAACACAATACAACGACTTGTAAAAGAGGTATGCACAAAATGTATTTTTTGGGATCCCTTACCTAATCCAGAGTGTACATAATGATATCTTTTGGTGATGGGGCTTTGGACAAAAATGTGTGGTATTCATATTGTATCACGTGGGCCCATATGCGAAGAATGCGTTTAGGCCTTGTCCCGCTAAGTTTTTTTTGGGCGTTTTGTCTTTCTAAAAAAAAAAGCTACGCGTTTGTTAGTTTTATGCGCGTTTTATCTTTATTCAGAAAAAATATGCATTGTAAGTTTCACACCAAATATTTGTGGATTATTGATTCCTCTCGACGTGAGAAATTGGAAAATAGAAATATTTTTACCTTTACACAAATTATTTTAGAAATATCAAACATAAAACCCCAAAAGCTAGTTACAATGCCTCTCAATTTATCAAGACCAACCCACACGTTACGATGCCTCTCAGTTTATCAAACCCAATAGATTATGTTGAAAATAGAATAATTTAAATGCAAAGAAAGGAGAGCAACTTGGATGAAACATTTTTTCAAACACCTTGAGTGCAATATACAATTCTCATAATCCCTATTTCCGAATGCATAAAAAAATAGAAGGTACAATTTCTGGAATAAAAAAATAACTAAAAGAAAGAAAAAGAACTTGACCTAGTGAGAATACCTAGAATAAAAAAAAAAGAATGAAAAAAGTTCGGTAAAAGGCTTTCTTCCACTTTTGGACTACCGATTGGGGAGGCGGTTATCTGCTTCGGGCAAGAGGGAGACGGAGACAGGGAGAGAGAGGTGAAAACCAAAAGGCGAGGGTGGGAAGGAGAGAGGCCATCCTTTGGATTTTGGGTGTGTGTGTGTGTGTGAGAGAGAGAGAGAGAGAGAGAGAGAGAGAGAGAAGACTAACGTAGGTTCCGTTAGTAAAAAAAAACGTAGGTTCCGTTTCACATTATCTGACGTTAAAAAAAATGTGGGTTTCAATTTTTGAAAATCAAATCTAAATTCTACCAAAATGCCATTTGACCAAACTCCACAGAATTGCCCTAAATCAGTTTGAGATTTAATGAATTGCCATCTTTGTTCTTAGCCCTTAGATTTATGTGGGGATAAATTTGGACCCTTGATTTATGTATATAAGTTCAAATAATGAGCTTCCTTATTATATTTATATCTATATATATATATATATTTGGCTCAAAAAATTGTGGCCTAGGCAGTCTCTCAAGCCCAGTGGCGGACCCATGAATTTCATATACTGGGGCACCTATTATTCACAAATTTAAAAAATATTTCTTTGTATGTATAACTAAATTATCGCTCAACCATTAAATATTAATCACTCATTCTATTCCGCAAACCATTTTTGACAATCTTCATGGCTAAAAATACTCTTTCAACTGTCGCGGTGACAACTATAAGATTACCAATTAGTCAAGAGAAAATAAACTAAAGAATGTATAGTAATTTAGGAAATTTGAGTTTCATAATATTTTAGATTGGGAGGAAAACACAAAGAGATAGGACAAAAATAGAAAAATAAAGGAAAGAGGTAGAATAAAAATGGAGAAATAAAGAAAAGAGGTAGAATAAAAATGGAAAAAAACAAAAAAACAGTACCAGAGAACGGGGCCTCTGGGATTCGAACCTAGGCGCCTGCTGCCCCTGAACCTTATGTCAGGATCTAAAGGCACAGCACCCCGGTAATGTATTGCACAAGCGTAGGAAACTTTTATATAGTTATATATGAAGAAAAAAAAAATTTACTTTTTTTCTCCCTAAAAAAAGGCATGGGGGCACGTGATCCCACATGCCCCAACGTGGGGTCCGCCCCTGCTCAAGCCTTGCGGCCCTTGCCTTGGGGTCGGGTGTGCTAATAAGGTGGTAAAACATTGTGGCAAATTTTGGTTATTCAATTTTGAGTGTATCATTGTGGACCTCTATGTCGTTAATCTTAGTAACCCCTTAAATAGATAACCAAAAGGCGATGTGGCAATCCCTTCAATGGATAGCCAAAACTTGTAACATCATCTTTTCAACTTATAAAAATCTAAAAAATGTGACATAGAAAATGATTTTTTAAAAATAGTTTTTATGATAATAAACTGTTTTTTGAGAACTTTGATTTAAAAAAAAAACCTTTTTCGAAAACAGTTATTGAAAAAAAGTTTTTTATTAATAAAAAGAACAGTTTTTGAAACAAAAAGTTTTAATAAAAAATAGTTTTTACAAAAAAATAAAAATTATTTTTATAAGTATTTTTCTTAGAAATACTGTATGTTGAAAATGGAAAAGAGTGAATTTTTTTGTGAAATGATGGTGTACTTGATTGAGAAAATGTGGTTATTAGCAAAATGTTTCTAGTTTTGATTATCTAATGACCAAAATTTGATGAGTTGCTAAGAGCATCCACAATGTAATAATCAAAATTAGATAATTAAAAGTTGCCACATCACCTTTTGGTTATCCATTTAAGATATTGTTAAAGTTAGTAATATAGAGGTCCATAGTGTAATAATCAAAATTGGATAATCAAAACTTACCACATCATCTTTTCAAACGACAAATTCTAAAAAATAAAAACACTGATAATAATTTGAATAGTTATTCTGAAAAATAATAATTAAAAAAAACAGATTAGTGAAAAACATTGTTTTTTAAAATACTATTTTTTCAAAAAGAAAACAATTTTTTTAAAGTTATTTTTGAAAATATTTTTGAGAGAGAGAGAGAAGGTTTTGTTCAATGATAGGTGTATTTGATTAAGAAAATGTGAGGACCATTAGATTTGATTATTGGCAAAAGATTGTTAGTTTTGATTATTTAAAAGCCAAAATTTGATTAGTTGTTAAGAGGTTGCTAAGTTTGATTATTACAATGTAAACACTTTTTTGAGCAAACAATGTTAACTTTAACAACCTTTTGGTTTTGATTATTACATTGTAGATGCTTTAAGAGGTTGCTAAGTTTGGTTATTTCAATATGAGCTAGTATTTTTTAAGTAAATGTTGCTAACTTTAGCAACCTCTTGATTTTGACAAAATCACCGTGGATGCTCTTAGGCCATCCACAGTGGCACAAACAAAAATGGATATCCAAAAGTTGACACATCAGTTTTTGATTATCCATTTAAGAGGTTACTAAGCTTAACAATGTTGATGTTCACAATGGTCACTTCTAATCCATAACTAAAATAAGGAATACACTACAATTTCACTCTCTCTCCCCTTGTATTTTCTGCCATTGATCACTTTCCTCCATTACACTTTTTTTGGCAAAAATATATCAATTTTCTCCTTTAATTTTGGGGAAAAAAATTGGTGACTTTCTTCCCTAATATTATGAATTTGGAAAAAAAAATCACGTACGCAAAAAAAAAAAAGAATAGATGTGTTCTTGAATTTGTAAAAAAATGTAAGGTTCTTTATGTACTCAACCACAGGGAGATGAACGAAAAAAGAATAAAATAAAAACGAAAAAAAAAAGTGAAATACCTTAATGCGGCGACAAATGTTTTCCACCATTGATCACTTCCCTCTAACACGCGTGTACATAAATTTTAGAATCAGTTAACTTATGTGGTGTGAGATCCATAAATTTTGATTATTAAAAAAGGTTGCTAGTTTTGGTTATCCAAAACCCAAATTTTGATTATTTCTAAGAATGTTGTTAAATTTGATTATATCATTGTGAGCCATCTTTTACCTCAATATTGTTAACTTTAAAAATAATTTGCTTCTGATTATACCACTGTGGATGGCCTTAGACCTTGTTTGATAATAGGTTTTGAACGTACCTGGTATAAGATTATGAATCCAATACGGGTGTAGAGGACCGAACTCAATTCTTGCTCCGTTAGTGCTCGGCTACGCCAAGGCACGCCTGTCGTCGGTTGATGCCATCACTTTGCGTCCAGAACGGAAAGAACCGTGCCAAGCTCGGCCACCTTGAGAGGACGACCCGTAGACGAATTTTGCTTGACCCAAAAGTCCCTTCACTCTCGGCTTCCCTTACGTTCGGCTACACGCACGACCAGTCGGGCTCGGCCACCTTCACACTCACGTGCGCCCCGCGTGCTGAGGCGGTTACACCAGGGGATAATCATGAGCGCACGTGGAATATGCCAGCTCACACCAAAATGGTTACCAGATTCGTCTGGTGACGTCACGACGACGTCGCCTGACCCGTGCAAGGCACGTGCCTGTGCTTGGAGAGCAAGTCAATGAGACTCTATAAATATGGAAGGATAACGCCTCTGAAACGGTACGCACCCTCATACGCGATTACCCACTCAAAACCCTAGCCCCTATCCTCTCTTCCTACACATACTTATCCTCTCGCCGGAAGGTCTTGCCGGGCAACCCCCGGCCAGGTCTTAGTCGTGCGTTCATTGTGCAGGCGGCGTGGCGGAGGCTAGGTAACCGCTGAATCAGCGGAGGAAGGACTCGAGCCAGAAGAGATCACGGGCCACACAATTGGTGAACCCGACGTGAACTTCTTCTCAGCCTCTGATCCAAACGGCTCAAACGCTCTTCCAAATCACCTTCCTCTCAAAAAGACGAACGAAAACTCAGCGACGATGGGCGGAGATCCACCAAACGTTTCAGTTTCTGGAGCAAAAGACACCAGTGGAAACGCGATTCTCCCGCCGTTTTCAGAAAGGCACATGTCCATCTCACTACCACCAGATTCTGGGCTCTCTCCGGCCGCAGACGACATAACAACGGCCTACATCCGCCTTCTGCAACGACGAGACGACGAAAGAGACAACGAACTTGCAGCGCTGAGGGCGGAAATGGCCCAGATGAAGCAACATATGCAGGACGCGACACCAGCAGCCTCCAGATCCACCGGAGGAGGACGACGGAAGCGAAGAAACTCTCCACCTCTTCCCCCTCCTCCTCCGCCGCGAGACCACACCAACGAGGTGGGCCATCGCGTCTCCGTCAAGGACCGCCTTGGGTTCACGCCTGAAAAGGGAGACGCCAGGGAAATTATCCTCTACAAACGACCTGCAACATCTGGTACACATCACTCGAGGTCCCACCACGAGCGGACCTGCACAAGGGACACCGAGTCATTCACGAGCACGTACTCGACTGGTCGCGCGGAGTTCTCTCGCACAACGGCCTCACGCCGGAGCCGAGATTCAGTCGATACCAGGCGCCACGTCTCTGAACGTCTCGGGGGGATACCACCAGAAAACTTGGATAATGAAAACAACGTTCGGCGGAATGGCAAAAGCGTACGGATCGAAGGGGCGGAGAATGGGAACAAAACCTATTACGATAAAGAGAAGTCGGTTGACCACCCCTGTTGGGAAACAACAGACCTGCGGGACAAGCTTCGCAGCCGAGTGCGCGAGAAAACCTCAGAAAGAGAGAAGCACCCAAAAAGGCCGCGGACGGACGAGCTAGGCAAACCACCGCGTCTTGGATTCGAACGGCAATTAAAAGACCTCGGTATCTCACCCTTCACCTCCCACATCATCAACACTATTGCCGAACCCAATTTCCACCTACCAAAATTTACTAAGTTCGACCCAAGCACCTGCGAAGCTTACACTCACCTCATTCACTTTCGCCAAACCATCGAGCTTTGCACTACGAAGGATGAAATCAAATGCAAAGCGTTCCCATCCAGCCTTGGCTCTCTTGGACTCCAGTGGTTCAACAAGTTGCCCGCTGGATCCATACGGAACCTGGCTGACCTTGAACGCGCCTTCAACACCCGCTTTATCACCAGTAACAGAACAGCGAAGGAGCCTGAATCCTTAACCCAGATGAGGAAGCTCCCAAGTGAAACGCTCAGGCACTACGCAGAGCGATACTGTCAACTTTTCAATGAAATTCTCGGAGTCGATGAATATTGGGCCGCGCGTACCTTCAAAAATGGGTTGGAATCTGGGAGCAAAATACTCGACGAACTGGCTATACGACCTCCGCACGGCATGGGAGAGTTGATCCGTGTTGTAGAACGATTTTGTGCCCTTGAAGAGTTCTACGCAGACCGGGCCGCTCAGGGGATCCCCAATTCAGCAGCCTGCCTACCAACGACAACCCCTCAGCTGCAGACACCAATCGCAACTCAACAATCCCATCCAAAGAAGCACGTCAACAACATCAAGGAGGGGAAGAA